>CAJQUW010016162.1:0-326935 GCA_907163375.1 Prostheceraeus crozeri
GGTAATAGATTGGAAACAATTCGTTTCTCCTCAATGAAGATATCTAACTATATTCATGCATTAAATTATAAGAGATACTCATGATTTTACTCATGATTTACATTTGGTTTGTCCAAATTTTGACAGAGTTTGCAGTCTTCGCAATGTCTATTGCCTTTCAATAAGGTGGTTGCATCGTTGATTGACAAAAATTACTAGAACCAAGCTAGAATAGCATAAAACATTATTTAAAAAAGAGCTCAGATCTCCATGATGCAGCCAATGATTTATTGATGAAGATGTTATGTATCGTAGATATTTGAAGGAGAACAGTCATGCAATACTTGATGATTGACTTAGACAATAATATACACCGTGACGAAAATAAGGGATTCTATAGAAAAAATCAGAAAAAAAGTGTATGGTATAAAGTATATTAACATAATCAAAACTTTAAGACATTTTCTTACAGGAATGCGCTATTATCCATCATATAAAGCAACATAACAGCGTGGAAATTCTGGAAGTTCTGATTGGAACACATGTCTGCTTCATTATTAACTTTTGTTTATACGCAAAAAATAATTTGAATTTAAGTTATATCATCTGTTGCATCATCTGTTTTTTTACACACTTAATTAGTTCATTTGTTTTATGTTGTTTGTAGTTTATAGATTTTTATAGTTACAGAATTAGGAGAGCTGTAAAAATGCTGATAATTTCCAATATAATCATTTATTCATTCATGTATGTTACCCACTTACAGTAATAGATAAGCGATTTGAAGGACGATATCATGAATCTAAACATTGGTTAAAAACTAGAAAAAACTAAAAAGGATATAATGAACGTTTGTAATAATTTGTTCACCGTGAATAAATCGTTCATCGAATTGCATTCTTCTTTGTTGTTGATGTTAGTTGTGGTCTATGTTTCCGTATCAGGATGGCTTCTTTTATCCTTAGGTTAGCTTCATCATTCGCCGATCCGATTTCTTGTATGGTGAAGGCATTGTTGTTGCATTTTGCTTTGTGTTTGTAAATTGATGATGTGTTGCGAGTGAGATGCTCTTTGATGCGATGGTGTAGTGGTCTTGTAGTGCTTCCGATGTAAGTTTGGCTGCATGAGTTGCACTTGTACTGATACACAACGTTCTTGCGAAAACAAAGGTTCGTTGACTGCATTTTATAATCCGTCATGGAACACGCAGTATGTCTGACTTTCGGTTTTCTTAGTGCATTCCTCAAAGCTTTTGATTTGTGGGCTAGTCTCACATCTATTCCTTCTCTCTTGAAAATTAATTGATTTTAAAAATCAACAGATATGATGACAGTTTCATCAAAAAATCAAAGCAACAGAAAAAATCGAAGAAGTTGAATTGCGAGCAAGCATACCTGAAATTGGATTATATCTCAGATGAAGTTGACATTTTCAAGAGAATTGAAATGAATTTTTGAATTTTTGATTTTTTTGAATTTTTGCAAGTTCAAAGACAATGTTGCAAATCATCTTTCGGCCTTCCAATGCAACTTGTACACGTTAATTGGATTTCCTTAATGCAAGACAATAATACTTATTAATGTATGAAACCTCTAGCTGTAATAATATATATATATATATATATATATATATATATATATATATATATATATTATATTATCTATAAAATAGATGTGTTAAAATGGCCTTGAATTCTCATGACATATAACGTCACTTAAAAATTGTACACTAAATGAAAAAAATATTTGATGAAGTTATCAAATTATCGTATTTACTTTCAGCATGCTAAAATTTTTAAATATTTGCGAAATATTTATGAAACATATTAAATGACAAGAAATGTGATAAATTTTACAAGTACCACTTGTCATTTATCAATTTTGCAATGTTTAATCAAATACTTGCCACATTTCATTGTTTTTTTCAACCCGGGATTGGGACATCAAATTTGTATCATGAAATACCAAAAACAAAAATAAAAGCAACAGTACACCCCTATCAACAATTGTGGACATAAGTCAGCATATTGTATCTGAATATAAAACCTGGATAAAATCAGTTGAAAGGTATACAAACAGTTCAACAATGTAGCTAATGTTGCATCAAGCTTTCATAACTGGAGCCTGAATGAACAGATTTAACTGTCAGGTGTGTAGGATACTACGAAATGTAAGCAGTAAATACAAGACAAGGTAGACAAACAGATCAACGAGAAAAATATACGCTAATTTGATAGTTTCACAATTCAAAAACAAAGATATCGCATATCGCTATAGTTCATAATTATATGTGCGCCTGTCTACTCATATACAACGTGTATACAACGTGCGATGCTGCAAGATTCATCTACAATAATCAATAATAGTATATGAAAAACTCGCACAAATTCTTAAGTCTAAAATCACTCATAACATAATAACCGAAACAAGCACTCCAGGTTATTTATGAAGTTTGGTAAATGAAATGCCATATGACTCCATGACATCGGAAGATCTTCATTAGTAGAAATATATAAACGAATAGAAGATAGAAAATCAAAGCAAACACGTCCCACATTACTCAAATGCCACTGGTGATTGCGATGTTTCAATATCATGCAGGACTCGCCGCTTTCGTCTTCCTCGTCGCAAATCTATACCCAACTGGTTCACCGCGCCGATTGCAGCATCGATATCTTCTTGTCTCCCTTGGAAACGGACCGAAACAGCATTCTTAAAAAATTCAGATCTTGTCGGTGAAAGCGATGCGCGACCGGTTTCTCTAACCGGAAACGAATAAACTTCTCTGTAATTCATCATCCGTGAATAGTGTTCGTGCCACGGTCTGACCATAAATAGTTGATTGAGCACTACCACTTCCAAGAGTAGTCAAATTAATATTTCCATGCATGACCGGATCCATCTTCGATGAAGGGAAATCGTCATTTCTTATTTTGTTCTTTTTTAAGTAGCGTCTCATATTCTCGTCCATTCTTATTAGTAACTTAGTCTGTTCATCCAACTTAATATGGCATACCAAGCAACAACCTGACTTGCTGGCATTTTCACAATTCGTAACTGCTTCGTTGTCTTTGTCGACCACGATATCTATCACATCAGGCAGATATAAGTAGGCCTACAGTGCGACTAGTCTAATGATTCAAAAATACAATTATTTCAGAGATTGCTATAACAAGATGCTAACACTCAATTACTTGCACGACTGGGATTAGCGTTTTTACTATTTGTGAGTACTGAGGGTCTCTATTAAACAAAGACAGAATATAGAGAACAATATCTAAGTTTGGATCAATGCACGCCTGCAGCAGTTTAAAATAACCCTTTCCAACGTGTGGGTAAGCCTAGCATTCCGCTGTGCGAGACTTCACAGCTTTTGTAGAAATGTAAGTATGCAAATCGTGTAAACCTCTAGTAATTTTTAATAACACATCGAAGGGTCAAAGACGTGAGGAGCACTTAAGGTCACCTTCGTGAGTGTTCAGATGTTCAATAAATTAAGAAAAATACCCGGGTATCCATTCAATACGAAGTTTTAACCGCTACTTAAGGCTCTCGATAAAAAAATTTTATTGTTTAACTATTTCATAATTTGTTTTTATACTAGCATCACAATTGCAGACTTACATGAATATCCGAGACAAATGAAATACAAGTTATATCAAGATTTAGGATTTTTTAACAAATTTAGTGAAAAAACTGTTGAAGCTGATCGTCCAGATCGCATGTACGGTGTAAAGAAAAGTGGTCTTATTACAGGCTAGGACACTACGTAAATTATACCTATTTCTAAAGTTTCGGTAAATAATGTGTCCACCTCACCATGCTTAGAATTTTTGAATTGAGAATTCTGCACCTAAAAGCTAACATTTTGCGATCCAGTGTTATCCATACTCGTTTATATGAAGGTACAAGGGACTTAAACCAATTATGGGCATGAGCTGGACCGGTCTTCGACTTAATAAACATGTTGCTTCGAAAGCGAATATAGGTATTTGTGCGTTTTACTCCCTCACTCAATAATGATGAATAACATATTTATTTAATGACGAATCAATTTTCATTGATTTCAAATGCTAAAGGAAAATATTGCTATGTAATAGCTTCATAAGGTTATTTTACAAAATAAAACTGAACAGGCAGTAATAAATTGACAGTAAAAACCCATCCAAGATACCATTCATCATTGTAAACAATAACTTTGCAGATATTGTACCGACAAAATACCCCTAGCCTATGTAAATAGTACGTTAAAAAGATAATTGGTGGCTAATTCATGAAAATAACATAGCACAAAAAGTGCAGACGGCGTGTCTAACATGATACGAAACCTAAAATGAAAGCAATTTAATCAAGACAGAGTAAAACAAATATTTTCATTTCAGTTATCTTTGCTCACAAATCCATGCAATATTATTTTTGTTAAATCCTAATTACCCTGTGTAAAAAAATTCGTCGGCCCGCCAGATGATATTTCGCTTCGGCACCGAAACAGTAAGTTCCTGATTTATCGCTCACTTGCCGACATAGCGATTTATCGCGCTGATGCCGAAACTACATCTCGCTGTAATGCCGACATATTGATAATTCAATGTCGGCAACCGAGCTTCTATTACGCTGTACTGCCGACACGTACGCTGTATAGCCGAACCAATGCCGAAACAAAATTGGTTTTAGAATCATGAACTTATTTTTTCTACGCTTGTTTACGTCGCTCTAATGTAATTTCTTACCATAGACATCGGATAACATTATTAGGACTAGACCGGACACAGCTGATTTCCCGTGGCCTTTAAAGCCGTTCGGTAGCGACATGGAAATATTGTTTGTATAAAGCAATTATGACAACGAGAGAATTTAAAATTTTGATAACCACGTGTTTATTATCAGCTGAGAGAGAGTAGAGATGAGGAGATATTGCATCGTCCATAATTGAAGACTTAAATACTCCGCATTGGCAACAGCAGAAGACATTTCATTTCACAGGTAATTGCAAATGAACAGCCTATCTTTAATCTCATGATAATACAAATTTTACGTACACACTGTTGTAATAAATCTGTTTTCATTGTACTCGGGAAAACTCGCCCTTTGCGCTCACAAGAAATGATGTAAAATAGTGCTTTTTGCCCGAAGTGGCCAGGACAAATCCCAGTTATTCCGGGTGCTGCTTATCTTTAGCCGGGACGCTCGAAGTTCACAAAATGATTAATGAGACGCCATATCTCAGTTCTGCGGAATAATCTGTATAAGTGATAGAATTTTTAGGGGGTGACCTGAGTCAGGAGTAATAGCAAACCGATTAAGAAGCCCATTTCTGAAAAGGTTTCATTTATCTTACTGCCATGTTAATGTCTTTCTGCTTATTTCTATAGGCTTAAGAACATCTACAAAAAATTTTTGCTGGAAACTGTACTCTGAAGATTATGCGAAATCTACTCGAACAATTTCATTCACGCTAAGAGTAAATTCATTTTCGATCTAGCTTTTCAAGATTGGAGTCATTTCAAGGCACATTATCTTGGATTTTCAAAAGAAAGCATTCTACAGCCAGAGGAAATTTAATAAAAATTTCGCTAATTTAAAAATTGCGCTACTGTTTGTTTACACAAATAGCATAGTAAAACAATTTTTCAGAATTAAAGCCACTCGGTAGCGACATTCGCTTGTGGCCATCAGCTGATAGTGTATTAAATAGGCGCTGTCCGGTCTAGTCCTAATAATGTTATCTGATGTCTATGTTTCTTACCTTGGCGTTTACACTAGTCAAACATGGTTTCCCTGGTCAAACCTCAATTAAATAACAACATGAAAACAACAATTCTTTCATGAATCTATATGTAAAGAATCAATATCCAAATTCTTAAGAATTCTTCACAATTCTGATTTATCACAAGTCTGGCGGCCGGACTATTCACAAATATCACCAAAATCGGAAGGTTTCTGTTTATTGCACTCCTTGCCACCAGACGACTGACGTCTGCGTCGACCGCCCTCCCTATCGCTTCAGTCTTTCAACGTTCGTCTAATGGTCTCCTCAATGGAACGTTCCGATCCGACGTTAATCCTCAATGAAGCCTCTGAAAGGGTAAGCACAGGTATAGATTGATTACAAATTAATGTATTTAGCTCTTAATATTCGTCTCCATTAACTCATACAGTTACAGAGAAAGCTTGCTTGATCAAACGAAATGAAGTCAAGTCGCCATTACCAAATATTTCAGTAATAGCATCCAGGGATCACTATTAGATATCATCAAAAAACCGAAAAAATCGTGAAAGCCGAGCCTTGAATGCATGAATTTTAATAATTTGTATTAGAATGGTTTTAATAGAAGACGGAAAATTGCGATCCCTGAATGCATCCATTCAAATGCCCACATATAAAAACAAAATTGAAATGCAAAAATAATAATAACATGTACCTGGTACTCGCGATATAAGTAAAATTAATTACAACACATGCAGACGACACACACCATGACGTAAGTGCACGAAAATTTTCGAAATTATAGAATCTTTGAATCTTTTAATTTTTACTTGTCAAATGTGAGAAATTTGAATGTTGAATTGTAAAATTGGGTATTATTATTTTTTCTAAACTAATTGTCATTGAAAGTATGTGCATAATAAAATATTGGTTATTTAAATTGATAGAGCTCTACGTGAAAACTGCATCACAAACGTAAATAATTAGCAACATCCAACTTATGATATAAAGGATGACCCTAGTACATAATTATGTTCCTACAAAAGCGTTATGTTAAATATTTTTATAGAGTATCATTTCTACGTTATCATCACACCTAAGAATCTCAGTAAATTTGTAATTTATAGTGTTTTATATGTAATTTTTTGAATTGACATACTGTTCTACACGTTATCCAGGATCTGTCAATTTAAGTTTTTTTACGAGCGTTCTCAGTTCTCACCTTTTATAAGTGGTTCCAGGTACTCCGAGAAGCTTAGCCTGTCGTGCACACCCGTTCTGTTAAATCTCGTCTGTATTTGCACATAGAGCAACCTATTGACCATTCTTCTGATGGTATCCTTTTCATCCACACCACCAATGAATTTCAGCTGTTGGATCTGGAAAATATATGGATCAATAAGATGTAGATATAGATTATAAGAATTTGTCATTAAAGAAATCTTAACGATTTCCAAAAAATGTAATACAATACAAATTTTCCACTTTAGATTCTCGCATACATACACACGAAACAGAAGAGATTAATTTAAAGATTAGGATTATCTTGATTTGTCTTTCATGCAATTTCTACCATGCTGAGTTTTAAAAATAATCGACTTATGCCATCAATTGCTTATCCATCCATCTAAACTTTTTTTGATTTCACGTTTTGGTATTCTACTGAGTTTTACGGTTTATTGAGATATGAATTTATCATTCAGTACGCTTTAATACATACAACGTATTGCAAAAATAGTGACAGTATACCTAAAGCCTTATTTATTGATCGATTATATCTTCTCAAACACGAACTTACCACACTTTCTCTGAACATCTTTTCCTTCAATCGGCTGACAAAATCGATATAATCCGCCTCGGACTTAATTATGTCGAATTGGACGTGGCTCGCCGTGTCAGACGTGGATCTCTGCAATATCAGCTTTTCGACTCTTTCCAGTCTCTGGCCCAGCTGGTTAAGCTGTTGTGAAATCAAACAGACTTTCTTATATGTTATCAATGAGAGGTTGGATTGCGTAGAACTGTCATCCAACGACCCTCCCAGTTGGCGCTCCATCCTCTCCCGTAATTGTTGCGGCTGATTCACTGGCAAATTGAGGGCACGTAGATCTTCGAATTCATCATATGGAGATCCCACGTCGATTATCTCCATGTCCAGCTCATCACGGACAGAAGTCAGGGGAATTATATCCATAGCACTTGGAGCTGGTTCGTCCACGGTGGCCTCTACTATTTTGGGTACTTTCGCACTGACAGGTTGAGCTACCTGGAAGTAGTAAAAAAAAACAATAATTGCATAGCTGGGATTCGGTATTTTTTGCGTACCGACGGAATCAATATTCGATATATTTTACAAAAACATCAATTCGGTAATCATTGGAAGACCATTATGGCATCTATCGGTATCATTGGTATTTCCATCACTCTGAATAATTGTTATAAGCTTATGTAACACACGTGTCAATCGAGCCACAGCAGTGACTTAAACAAATCGACTGTATCTCAGCATCAGACTCAATTATTAAATGAATTGATACTTACCGATGCTACATCAGCTACATCCTCTGATTCACTCGTTGTGGTGACATCAAATGCTGCCTTTGTTGGTAATCTGTTTCGGCCAAATCTGCTTGTCCCAGCCACGATTGAACGCTCTGGGTCATTGCGGAGTCTCTTTTCTGCTTCCCGCTTTCTCAACATTTCTCGGAGATTCTCAACAAGAGAAGGCTTGTCATTGGCTGAAAAAAATCAACAATAGGCCTACATATTTTAATAAGATTTACAATAAGGACAAAAAATACTGCGAAGCATATAATCTCAACAATGATTCTTCTATTCAAGGAAAAAAATATCTACTAAGTAATTAATCGACTAAGAATACGCATCACTTACATGTAGCGAGGATCTTCGCTTGGTACTCTGCACCATCATGGATGACGATAACTGTAGATCCTATGAAAGAAGTAGATAGTAATACGTTATAAACGATAGAACAGCAAAATGAGAGCAATACGTACCGAGATTTTTATTTTCACTTATTACATCACCATCTCTCAGTACACACAGTTTATTATCACGAATGAATTCGACAAGATGATTCATCTGAAACGAGTAAAGCCTAGTTTCCATTAAGATTCGCTTGTTCGAACGGTTAAGCGAATTGTGCGTGCGCTTTGTATTCGCTCTAGGGAACTAAAATTCGCGCTACCGTAAAGCGGTGGCTGTATCGAGCAATCATGATTTCTAAGGACGCCGCCAAGCAAAGCGAATAGGGATTCCAAGAAGTAAAAAATAGAACATTGAATTATAGTGTTTGATGACTGGTAAGTATATCAGGTAATGTAGTTTCTCAGAAAACACATAGTACGTGGCAGATGGAGTGTGATCAGCGTTGCGCATTGACGATTTTACTATGCTACAGGCGATTAAAGAAGAAGAAATCAAGGAAGAGTCCTCGGTTTTGGTTTCGTTCAATATATCTACTGAGAAGTGAACGAAGCGAGTATAGATTATTTATCGAGATGCTAGATCACGACAGTGAAATGTTTTTCCGATATACTCGAATGAGTACAATGAAATATAGATACCTCCTTCAACTTGTCAGTCCTTTGATTTCTCATTGTGGGCCACGACAACCTATTACTCCAGGTGAAAGACTTGCCATGACTTTGAGATTTTTGTCGACGGGAGACTCTCAACAGAGTATTTCGAACAGTTTCCGTGTTTCCCGATCATCTGTTTGCAGAATTATTGAAGAAACCTGTGAGGCAATTTATAGTGTTTTATTGGAAGATTATCTTTCTTCTCCAAATTTAGAAGAATTTCATCAGATAAAAAAGGAATTTTGGTCTCTTTGGAATTATCCCAATTGCTGTGGCGCTATTGATGGAAAACACTGCCTCATTCAATGTCCATCCCAAAGTGGCAGCGTGTTTTTCAATTACAAAAAGACTTTTAGCATCGTACTTTTGGCTGTATGCGATGCCAATTACTGCTTCACTATGGTCGACATCGGTGCTGCTGGGAGACAATCCGACGGTGGAACGTTTAATAACTCAAACATTTATCATTCGCTTGAAAATGGTATCCTACCTCCTCCAGATTTTTTACCCAACATACCGTCAACCGAAAAACATTCTGAAAACAAAATGCCATCAGTTATTGTAGCCGATGAAGCGTTTCCACTACGAAGTTACATGATGAGACCATTTCCAGGAAGGAGTAATGATGCTCGACAAGCTATCTTCAATTATTGACTCCCCCGTGCTTGCCGAGTTATTGAAAATGCCTTTGGAATCTTATCATCTCGATGGAGAATATATAGGCGACCAATGATCTTGCAGCCGGAAAAAGTTTGTTCTGTGATAAAAGCAACAATTGTTTTGCACATTTATTTAAAGAAAACAGATGCTAGTAATCCTCCGGCCCTCCAATATTGCCCATCATCCTATGTTGACGGGGAATCCGCTAATGGGGAGATACAATCACAAGGATTATGGAGAGATATTACCGATGGCGATTCTAATTTATTGCCGATTCGATTCGAAACAGATAGAGTGAGAGGAACTCCAAAGGCTATTCGGGAACGCTTTTGTGATTTTTTCATTAACCATGGTGCAGTTCCATGGCAGGAAAACTCTATTCGTAAAGGTTGCTCCAATTAGGTAGTGATAAAGCTTACAGGCCTTCAGTGCACGACAGAAATATTGATTCTTGTAATTGTTCACATGTTTCACTGAATTAAAAGATGCTTAATGGTAGTCCTACATGTTTTTTTCTATAGAAACAGGAATGTCTTAGTTAAAAAGTTTCGTTTTCTTAGGAATTTATATTCGGGATATTATCTATTATTTTACAACATTGATGTCATATATAAATATCATTATTGAATGTTTTCATTTTTAGCCTGTCAACGATATATTCATGTAAACTTTTTTTTGCGATTATGTTGGTATAAAAATTTACGAATAGCCTGTCTGTCCTGAAATTTTAACAAATCCGTTAAATAGGCTCCGTGTAATCTTGCTAAGAGAAAACAGACAAATGGGAAATTGAAAACAGCTAGATGTATATATTTTCTTGTACTTATTCTTGATAGGCATTATGAAGCCCACTAAAGATTTAAGAAATCAAAGTAGACGAAAATATTATGAAACTTATATACTTGTAGTCAAGTCATAATGTTGACTAAATAAGCCATATAGTGCTTCCTGTTTATTTCTCGATAGGCTACCGCAGTTATGTAATTTTTATTATTTTACTTTCTTAAAAATTATTATATATGTTTGTTTAACAATATTTCGATAAACTTAAACCCGAAAAATCGAATAAAAACATGAAACGAATGTCTTTCAAGAATATATATTTTAATCAAATTACAATTGTATATTTAATTGTATATTTTCTCATAATTCATAAATATGATAACATAAAACTGAAATACTATCCCAAGACAAATAGTCGCAATCTTACTATTAGCCTACTATTATTACGTAACACAATATCGATCACGTTATCCGTGAGATTCAAGCAATCACTAGAATATGCACTATTTGTACATGCTTGAACAATCTCGTATAAAGATTCACTTAATTTCATTCGAGCAAATGCTTGCTTATTTGGCGGGAGTCCTTTTAGTTCCATAGCTACGGTTCAACCGAAACAATCATTCACATCTTGAGATTGAGGATTATGAATAGTTTTGATTGTAGCCAGAATCTCTTCGTCGATTAAGTTCACTGTATTTCGCTTCTTCTTGATAGGTGGACCTGCAAAATGTTCTGTAGAAGGAGATTCCAACTCAATATTCGAATTTTCTTTGTCTTCGCTTTGTGACATTGTTTCAATGGTGGCTTCTGGAACGATAATGTCTGAAAACGTTTTTCGAGGTCGAATCGTATCACTGAGAAAATCTAGAATATCGTAGTAAATCCATTTTGACTGTGATGTAGCTGCACTATCGCTGGTAGTTTTGCTCAATTTCGTTCGTGATTTGACGTAAGTATCGCGTATATTTTTCCATTTTTTCTTCGCTTGATCGACTGGTACGTTCAATTTCTCAGCAATTTCTCTCCAGGAGTTATCTTTTGCAAAATTGTTCTTATAATCAGAATCAGATGGATCATAAAAATGTGGCTTGTCCCGTACAAGCTCCACCAAAGTTTCTGTTTCTATTTGTTCTGCTTCGTTCTTCTCCATCAGCGCTCTGTATATCCCTCGATGATGCATTTAAATGAATGAAAATACTGATGTGGGATTCCCTAAGGATTATTAATAGAAGATTGGTTGGATTCGACAGGCATCGTGACTCATTTTTCGCTTTGTTCGCTTCGCAAATGAAGATAGAAGCGACTTGCCACATTCATTGAAGCGGCGTCGCAGAAGGGAGAGGCGATAAGGCGAAGCGCGAATTCTAATGGAAATCTCTTTTTTTGATACAAGGCGAGGCGAACGCGAAGCGAAAGGGAAAGCTGATGGCATGGAGTAATTGACCAATCAGCAACCTATTTGCTAATTTCGTGTTAGTAAGCGAATTTAATGGAAACCGGCCTTAACACTTAAGATTATAGAGTAAGAAACTACATCGAGGGTACATAGTGTTCACAAAATCATGAAGTTTGACGTGTATATACTGTATGATAGAGGACCATCATGATAGAGGTACACTATGACCATCAATTGATGCAAAATACAGTTTTAAATCGACATGCATTGATTGATTAACAGTATGAAAATATTAAAAACGCTAGTATTAAAAACGACTATGAAACCACACACACAGGCTACGCGTAACATATTAACCATAAGTGGAAGTGATCAAAATTATCATATCTCAGACAGATCTCCTACATGTTTCATTACTCATACTCAATAACGCATTCTGTAGCGGCTTCGTGAAATTAAATATTGTAAATTATAATATCCAAATAATCGGCATATTTATATAATTCCCTACTACGAGTATATGCTTAAGATAATATGATTATTGCAAAACTGAACTATTTCTTGAGACCGAAAGCGGTCACTATCATTCTGCCATGCCAAATTGTTCCAGCGGCATTCATCATGAATTTTAAAGGTATGCCTATAGATCGGAAAATATTCCAGCCAATTATCAACCATTCCTACTTAGTATTCTTAGGATATTATATAGCATATTCTATAAGTCAACATAAAGTTTTTGCCTCAAAGGGGATTGTGAGGGACAAAGCATTCTTCCGTTTAAGCTGGTAGACTATACTGTACATACACGCTAAAAATTTACCATGTAGTTGATTATAACCATATAGCCACTAAGATTAGGCCTGTAGCTGTACATCCCTATAGCTGTACATAATTTACATGTATATGCCCATGCACCCAATAAAATCACAATGAAATACATGGACGGATGAATAGCAATCATGCAGTGATATAAACGCGTTTATTCTAAATGCAAAAAATTCACCATAATTTTTACAATTTTTCATATCTTTGAAAGATACAAGGGATAAGATACAACAAAATTATCACGATCTAATACTAAAAAGTATGACGAGGTATACGTACACAGTTCGAGAAAATACTCCCAATGGAATAAAAATGCGGACAATCAATAGAGATAAAAATCACAAAACAAAAATCATAGTTATCTCACTTACACGAAAGGAAAAACTGTAATCTCACCATTATGAGGAAAACCTAGAGCTTTGTTCGTAGGTTTACCTGCTACAACATTCTTTGTGACAGCATAAAAGCCAATGGATAGATTACGAGATGGGTAAGGGTTTTCAAATACATCTTTCCGAAAAAGGAGTTTTCTACCTTTCACGACTCCATCATGCAGGAGTTCATCAATTAGTACAACATGTTGATTAATCAATGCAACATTATTAGGAGAACAATTTGAGTATCGAAGCTCTGTAATATCACTCTTAAGTAAATGCTGCCGGAGTTTCTTCACTTGTTCCAGTACGTGCGAAAATATGAAGCGAGTAACTTTAACACGTCGCTTAAGCCTACCTAAGTAGTTCTCGAAGCGAAAAGCTGAGAAGTTACTTAACTGTCCGTATCTAACAACAAATTCATGCAGGTGCAGCAATGAATGAACAGTAAAAGAAACAGAGTGTGCACCGTAAAAATCAGGATACTGCTTGACAAAAATTTCGAGACATCTGTGAGCTTGAGTATACCACGAGGAATGACGGTCTGAAGAAAAAACATAATAAGCGAAATGTAACAACATGAAATGATTATACGCATTTTCTGACAAATATTTCTTGAATAGGAAAGGACCAAAATATAGAAGTAGTGATCTGAATTCGGTACCTTTATAATGAACAAGGTCTGTGTTCAGAGGTCTCAATTTTCTTTGAAATTCACATGGCGTGCTCCTTAAATCCTCAGATAACACGTCTACTTGTTCACTTCGCAATCGACATCTAATTTTAAAGTTTTTCACTTTAGAAAACAAAAAATAGCACATACGCCGAAAAACGCCTAGACATACGCAATGCAGTTCATCCACTGGAAAATCTGTATTTAGCCCCGCGATAGCCGTGATGGGAGAAAGTCGAAGCTGGTTATTTTCCTCCATTCGCTTATAACTATTGTCCTCTCTCGAATCACCCATAGTAGTAGAGTAAACTACTCGATCTTCTAAATAAACACCCTCACTTCTGCAATAAGCACATCCTTTCTTTGACGAGTGACCAAGAACACACTGTAGATGTGCTCTCGCTGGGGCATCGCAGATAAAAATTACTCGACCAATTCTGACGGAGGAATCATCCACCAATATACCATGTGATCGTAGTTCAACAATTTCATCGATGAAAGGCTTAACAAACTCATCGAGAACAGGTTTACAACGTCCAAGATGTATTGCCACTGGGTATGGTTGTTTATCATCGTAAAAAGTCACAAGAATAGGCCATAGAGACAAAGACGAGCTGCGGAATAGTGGCAGGCCATCGATATTTACTTTAAGGCTGATAACCAGATCCTTCATTTTCAATAAATCATTATGTCGCCGAAGGAACAGTCTCAAATTTTCATCCAAACCGATATACGAATACCTTCCAGATTGTAGTTCATGTACGGCACGAGAAGTCTGGACTGAATTCATTTTCTGCAGACGATATAGTGACGTTGGGACGTTCGCAACCTTGTGTTTTCTAAGGGAATCAAGGAGAAATTTCATGCCAGCAACTGGTATATTGTAAGTAACATAAAAAGAGAACAAATCTGTAGCTAGTGAAGATTCCACTTCGCTGTCACTTTGCTCACTGGGCGGCGAAAAGTATTCCAAGTCGCTGACATCATGCTCAGAACTCGATTGTTCTGAGAAGTTCTCGAACTCTACATTTGAAGCCATTTCCCCAAACTCCACACTTGTATCCAGTTCACCGTGATTGTCTGAAAAGTAAGGTAGATCTATATCAAAATTAGTAACATAAGTGAACCAGTTGATACATCGAATAATTGTTCCGTGTAGAAATGCCCTAGGTAGTAGCAAGTATTTATAGTAGCAATGATGATACAAGCTTAGAACGGTATAAAAGCAATTTTTTAAGTTTGTTGTTGTGATACCGTCAACCTGGGTTAATTTTATGTGTATATGAGGTGTATTATACACCTGAAAATTTGCTCATGCACCTGAAAATTGCGTGACTATGTGTAAGATACACGCTTAAATTGAAGGATGAATTAGAAAATATCCAGGTGCACATAAGAGACGAGGTAACCTGTTTATTCACAGGTCACTCAAGTAACTTCCACTATAGAAAAAGCAGAAATACATGCAGTTTCTTGCAAAATTGGCATAAAGTAGGCCTAATCATATTGAGAGAAGTAAAGAATTTGATTTCATCAATTACATACTCATGGATATATTTCGTTAGTAAATTACAAAGTGATTATCATGCTACACAAAATGCTACAAGTAAATAGGCTACACCGTCTTTATGACTTAAGGTCAATTGCTTAAAACTATAGGGGTTCTATTTTACAATCTATATAGGCTGAACTGATTATAATTTTTTTCATCTGATTATAATTAGATGAATCTTATTTTGAATCGATAAAACAATAAATATGAGCTCCAGGATTGTCTTGTTCTGTCCAAAAAGGGATCCGAGGTATTTGAGAAAGATAGAATTCACTTGCAACAATAACATGAGGACGACAATAACTTGAATGTATTTATATACGGTACCTAAATTTTTCTGCATGCACCTAGAATTTGCTACATTGTATGACACACCTAAAGAAAATTCTTGGAAAAAACCATGGAAAAAACCCTGCTGCCAACTCACCCCAACTCCACTGCCAAGCCACCTCAATAGTGGGGTGACTTGGCAGTTTAAGAACATTTTTGTAATTGAATTTTTCGATGTCAAGACAACAAGTTACGGCATAACTGTCTATAGCAAAAATGTTCCTAATACTCAGCTCCATCAACCAGTACTAGAGGAATTCTGTAAGATTTACTCGCTTGGCCGGGATGGGCATTTAAAAAAAGATTGTCAAGTCACCCCAGCTTCCCCTGCTTTGATGCCATCACTCTCGCCCTCTCCTTCTCCCGTTCTTTCATTTTTCTCATGTTTGTCTCTATTCTTGTACTCCAACTGTTGTACTTACGTATAAAATGTAAATATACATGTAGACTATGCTAAATTACGATATCGTATGACGAAATTTCTTCAACATCTTTAAGTAGGCCTATACATGTACTGCTTGATTATAGTAAGAATATGTCACATACTTGATACGAAGCTCCAATAAAAAAATCATGCACTATCATGCAAAGTTGAATAACACAACTTATTTTTTATGTAGGCCTAAATAATCCTTCACCAAGCGAGGACCGTTGATCGACTCATCTAACTATGCTACATTTCACTCGTAACAATGGCTGTGATCTCAGAGAGGTTTCACACGTCGTCGATAAAACTCGTATTTGACAGCCAATATCGTCACAAACTTACCTCGTTGCAAAGCTTCGGTGATGACTATTTGAGTACTGTGGTAGTGGAGCTTTTAATAGTTTAGATATTATGCATTGCATTTCCGCTATGAGTTCTCAATACCCTTTTTTGTTTAATTTGTCATTATAATTTTTTTATACCTCATGAATCTTAAAAAAGTCTACAGAACAATTCTATTAGCGCTTATTTTTCTAATGCAATTTCGGGCACCACACGTTCATCCAGGGCTGTGGAGCCGATGCGTTATCTCATCGGCTCCGGCTCCGGCTCCACGACACTGATGTGAAAGGCTCCGGCTCGGCTCCGGCTCCGGCTCCGACTTCAAATTCAGGTTCTATCTATGCTGGTTATCCTGGATCCGTTGAACGGGTATTTTGGATAACGGTGTGGCCTTTAGAGGCTTGCTACAATCATCAAATTAGTTTTCATTAACAAGCAACGACTTAAGTTAATAATAAAAATGATAATAGCCTAATATAATGACAAATAACATACTTGTCATATATTTTTGCATGAATTGACTATCTCTGAAAGATAAAATAAAGTTATAGCCAGGATTGGTTAAATTAGATAAAGATCTCCCGCACTGGCTAAAAATAAATTGGCCTAGTCTGCAACCAGTCTACTACGAGGCTACATTAAATAAGACCACATGAGTGATGATGATATACCTAATTAGCCGTCACAGGGGCCGAATAGTAGTATAAGCTTTTTAACAAAGCTTGAATATGAAACTGGATAGCGTATGCCTCTAAATAGCTTATAGGGCCTGTATCTACTCGAACATGGAAAGGGTATCGGCTATATAGCCAAATATACCGTATCAATAAAGATATCAATTGCTTTATTGAATATTAATGTGTATATAGGCTAGCTTAGGTTGTTATTGCTATTTGTTGTTGCCGTTATCCAATAGTCTGTTGGTCCATGAATAATATGATCGGTGGGTAGCCCACGACTCATCATCTGTAGAAATTGTAATTCAGATAGTCTCATTGCAGTGTAGGCTAGAAATGTACAATTGAAAATTATACTTAAAAAAATTAAAAATATCTAATTTTATGACGAGTTTTGTACTTATATACAGCATACTTAATAAGTTAAGGCTTAACTTACATTATGTTAATTTCGTATTTTTCATTATGGCGTAAAGTTGCACTAAATAATTCATCAATGATTCATGTATATTACTGTATTCAATTTATGTGTAACATATTACCACTATTCCTCTGATGATGGTTAGGCTGATGAAATGAAAGCAAGAAACTAGAATACGAATCAACTATTTATAATCAAAATTCAAAATCTTAAAATCTAAATCTTGCTGATAGGGCTTATACATGTATGTCATTCAACAGTACTACTATTCATTGGTTCTAATGAACAACAGTGCATCGATGAGATCTAGCTTCATGCAGCTCCTGTTTGATGGCTGCAAAAGTTTGAGGGAACTAAAAAGTCTTTCGACGGACACCTGTGATATCGGCATTGCAGATACAATTTTTCTAGCCTGTACCAATTCATCGCATAATTCATATTGCTTGTCTTCGCTGTCCAATAACTTCCAGAGGTCTCCTTTTCGTCGACCACTGTTTCTTAATGCTTCAATATTTTTCTCCAAGGTGCTCGCGAAGGTTTGATTTTCCTTGTCAGATGAATTGCTTGAGTTCTGCATTCTTTGCAATTTGTCGAGTTCTTTCTCATATTCGTCAGCTTCAGGATCATCGGTAGCATCAGAAATCTCTTCGTCATGTGCAGTTTCCGTTTCTGTCATGTCTGCATTTGTGGAATGCAATTTCATTGCCACTTTCTTCAAGGTATGAATTCCTGTTATTTCTTGGGCTGTGTCTTTTAAGCCTATACGGTACCTGGGATCACAGAATACTGCTGCCAGGAAAAGTTCGTTTGAAAAAGGTAGCGATTCTTTCTGTTGAAGTGACTGAAGGATGTCTTTCGCGATCGGGTCTTCGCGATCTTTTTCTAACCTAAGCTTTAATAATTGAAACTGTTAGAAGAAGTCTCCTGGAGAAATCTGGGCAGATTGGAGTCTCAAAGTAACTTCAAAGGGAAACTTCAATATTTTCTTCATTTGCGCAACTTCAGCCCAAATAGCCGCGCTCAGTTTCAGATTAATGTTGATTTCTCCAATTTCTTGAATCGTTTCTTTTATCTCAAGAAGACGATGTAGCATCATGTATGTTGATCCCCATCTAGTTTCATTGTCCAGTATCGCCATCTTGCATCCTCTTTTTTTCAGAAGGGCTTGTACATTGGGTGTCCGAAGCTTTCGAACAACAAATCGCAATTTGGCAAGGCGATTTTGGCAGTTTTGTTTCTTCAAGCCATCCCTAATGGCGAGTTGTAATGTATGAATACCACATCTCATATGTTGGATATTGATACTTTCAATGCCATTTTCAATTTAACGTGAATCATCATGTGTAGGATCAGTTTCCTCTTCGATCTCCTCGATCTCAGATTCGTCTGAATGGTCATTGATTAAGTTTTCATTGAGAATTTTTACGCCCTTCGTCATATTAGAAGCGTTATCTACAACAACTGCTAAAATCTGACTCTTTTTGATGCCGAACTTCGATATTATTTCTTCCGTCATATTAGCCACATCTTTTCCCTGATGTTTACCACCACTGTCGAGTATTCCTAAAGTTTTTACAACAATTGGGGTTGGACTATAGAACTGTTCACTATAGAACTGGACATTTACTGCAAAGAAACTTCTATGTAAGCAAGTGGCAGCATCTGCTTTAACGAAAAGCAGTTTTCCTGATAGCATTGATTTCAATTCGTTTTGTTTCGTTTCTGCTTCGTCAAGAATATACTTGCGGATGGCCCCCCGATCTATACTAAGACCAAGTTTTCTAGCCATTTCACTACCTAGCATTCGAAATCCATCGCCTTCAAATGCGTGTAATGGAGTTCCTGACGCAGCCATTTTAACAATTCCATTCTTAAATTGATCTGCGGTCATTTCAATTTTGACTGAAGTTTGTTTGATATTGAAAAATGAATAAATAGGCTGTTCTGCAATGAGTCCTGGTGCAGAATTTTGTTTCAAAACTTTTGCTGGCTTCGTTGAATATGACTTGAGAGCATCATGTTCCTGAACTAACTTTGACTCCTCCATGTGTGATCTTTCCAGATGTCGTTTCAAATTAAAGCAGATGCTGGATCCAACCTGAAAAAGAAACAATACATTTAACAAAGTGTCTTCTTTCAAACTTGCAATTCTCTTGTCTACCTACATGTATAATTGTGCTAACCAGTATCTGACTATCATGAAATACATATTTTAACGCGTTATAGCGTTTTATAAACATTTTCACTTTGCAGTATGAATGAGTACCACACTGTAAAATATAATTCCTGAGTACTGTGTATATTTTACTAAGTTCATTTAATTTAGGTTCAATTTTTATGTTGAAAACTTCACACTTTTCGTGGATATCTATCTTACTGGGCCGTACGTTGTCAATATATATATATATATATATATAGACCCACCGGAAAACGTCAGATGGATGACCTGTGACCCGCAGACCCGTTTCCATCTTTGTACATAGTCATAGCTCCGATACATCTTTGGTTGTCGAATAATTTGAATTAGTCGGCCATAATGTAAATGGGTGAAATAGCTATGGGATATTCAAAGTAACTAAAAGACAAAATTATCATAGCTATGTGTTCATCATTGCAAGCAAAGTCAAATACCATTTTGACATAGTATTACACGCACGTTTTTTGCCTACAATGTGTCATTATTATGTAGATTTTGCATGTAACAATGCAGAATTTTGAGTGCGTGCAAGCGCACGAAAAATTCTGCATTGTTACATAGCAAAATCTACATAATAATGATATTGTCCTAAGCTTTATTTTTATGGGAAAATACCGTGAAACAATGCAGATAAAAGCGTGAATCATTTGAGTTTTAGATATTGAGTCATAGATATATTCATGTAAATAATATTCAATGAGAAAATATCGTGTTTTTTCAGCGCATTGATATGATAAGTTTGGGGAACTATCATGGAAAAGCTTAGGACAATGCTACCCAGTTTGCAAATTTCCTTGTCATTCGAGTTCAATTATGCACAATGACATCAACGTAGATTTTTCGGGCAACAATGTATAAATATCATAGTGATATTTGAGGAAAACGATCTATGAACCTGAGGCCGCATTTGCCATAGCTATCTATGATATCATGTTATCTCTTTATGAGAATGTACCGATGCTATGCTTTTTTTCCCCTTATCTACTTTTCCTGCCGGGAAATGAGTATCAAAAGAAGTGTTTCTAAATTTCCCCCTTCGGAAGAAGAGAGTCATCTCAAAGACTAGTCAGGATAGTGCTTCTTCAGTTTCGGTCAGTCTTGGTAGAGGTGTAAGTGCAAAGGAAATAAAGTCTCCTAGAAGCCATCGACCTCGATATCTCAGTAGTTGCATCTTCAGTTTGCGTTTTAGTAATGATGTTCTCATGCGTCTCAGTAGTTGGGGGAAAATGAAAAATTACGAGTATAGTTTAATTTTCCGACCGGAGAAAGAGATGGGGGGAAACGTATAGTGTAACACCGGTACAAGAAGAGACATGATACCATCTTATCTCGATGAGTTTATGAGGAAAGAAGTCAACGCGGAAGAACAGGCCAGGCGACTGTTGAAAACATTCTGAGGGATAGCCTATATCCATTATATTCCGTGTCAAGATGTTTCCAATATATGATTTTGTGGATTTGTAGGCGTTTTTGACTTCATTATAGACGGGACCCGTAAAGTTGGATAGCACAAATATCGCATACAACATTTGACAACATGTAGCTAGTTGATATATTAATAATTAATTGACAATTAATTGAACCAAATGCAATTAACTGATTAGTAAATTTAGCAATAAAAAGTAAATGTTATCGTTGCTATTGATTTCATCCCTTCCAGTCACTAATTGCCAATCCTTGGGTAATACATGTATTTTCAATAGTTAAAAGCTCAAAAAGGAGAACATTACATACCTTTCTATCGATGAATGTTACACCACAGGTCGTTTGTTCCACATTCTTTATCAAACATTTGAAGATTTCACCTTCGTCTTTCTTTTCAACTGAAAAGTATTCGTAGACTTTCGATAACTTTCTTTTGATCGACATCGTAAGCCGTAAAGGATGGATAAAAAGGATAAAAATATAGTACACCGCACACTGGCTTATACTGTTCAGTGCAGAAGACACACGACGTCACGATGAGGACAGAAATCCAAAAGAACCCGATGGTGATGAGTCATCGTCCATGACACACCCATATTATTCCTGGAAATTCTGGTCACGGCCATTGGATTGTCAATGGCGAACCATTGCTTGAATGCAGTCCGTCTTCATTCTCCAAGGCTGATGAAACTGAACTCGGAGTATCACACAGCATGTTGCAGGGTGCAATGCATAATAAAAAATTTGACTGCGAGGACCGAGAAGAAATTCCATCTACTTTGCTAGCTTTCGAATGCGTGTGCGGTTTAATGTCATAGACAATAGAAAAGGGAGGTCAAAAGGCACCTTTATTGAGAGCGTCTCAGTCTTTTTTTATTGTTGACATATAAGTCAACATGATATCAGCATAGTGTTGACAGACGGAAAAAATAATAATGAAAATTCTTGAAATCCACAGGTCTATGACATTTGGGGAAATATTATTACACAATACGACTCTTGTGCACTCCTCCCCCCCCCCATTTTTTCTCTGGTCAAAAGATGCAGCACCATTGGATGTCCGTTTCAGCATCACCGGTTTGAGTGAAGCATTCCGTGATGTTGTAGAAATCTACGTGGGTAATTGCGATGTCATAGTCGTAACCTTCGTCAGCAAGTCAACATTGTAATTTGCCTTCGGGTTTTTTCGCATTGAAATATACCCTTTGAATTTTTAAGTCAAAGGAAATTCATTGTGAATGAGATACCTTTAGAATAATAAGGCGCTACTAGAAGTGGCTGGGTCGCTTATTGCTATAGCCATGCGAGGACTTGTAGTCAGGTCATTCGCGTGAGTGTGAAGAGTTATCCCTCCAATCAAAATTGATCAAATTGAATAATCGATTGTTTTGAAAAATGTAGGTGGGGGGACTGCACAAGAGCCTACAATACAATCTAAGGAAATTAGCATTGTCACAGATGCCAGTAGCTTCTGTCAGTAGCCATACCGATAGATGGTAACCTAAATAGTAACCGTATTAGATTTAAGACACTGCGCAAGAAGTGTAGCTATATTATCTTTGCTGACTGAACTGGAAATGTGTACATAAATGACTGGCGACTTGTCTCTAGGAATCTACAATCATATAGTTAGCATGCATACAACAAGTCTTCAAATTAATGGATTTTGGAGTGTTGTCACTAAAAGCTATGGAAATATGTGTAAATATAATACATATAATACAAAAGAAGGCGGCAACTGCAAAGAAAGATATCGTGGAGGACAGATCACTGGTATACTTAAAAGACATATCTTTAGATTTCAAATGGTTTAATTTTTTATGATGCCAATTAATACCTTTCAAAATTCTAAATTTATATCAAAGCTCAAACTATCGGAGCCGGAGCCTTTGTGATAAATCGGCTCCGGTTCCGGCTCCGGCCAAAACCATCGGCTCCTTAAGGCTCTGGCTCCGGCTCGGCTCCGGCTCCGGCTCCACAGCCCTGCGTTCATCAATGTATATTGTCCACGACCTGATGTAACAGTCCTTCGAATTGAATTGTTACATTCCATGATAGGTTTCACGCAAAGATTGTGGTGAAATCTTTGGTTTCACTTGTGTAACACTAGTAGTTCATGTCAATCACAACACAGCAATCGTGACCTCACCTTATGTATTTGTATTTTGGCTAGGATTATGGTAGGAGTTCAGCCTAACGCTTCCAGATGTACTCAAAAGGTGAATTAATAAATTTTCCTGACAGCTTTTCGTTGTCTAGACCTTCATGTAGGCCTACCGTAAGAATAAGTGAACAGGACGTTCTCCCATCTACATGAATATTTGATATCACAACAGTGGCTCTCAGTCATATGTACACCTACTGACATCTGTATTATGTGCAAAATGTCGTTTTTGTAGAATATAGGTCTATATTCACGGGTGTGATTGACGAAACAAAAAAACAGGAAACCAAATTTTGAAGGGGTCCTGTGTACGAACAGTCGTTAATGTCAACAGATGAACCATTAGTTTATGATATGCACATATTGCCTGGTATAGTACAATTAAAAGGAAATAAAGTGACACAAAATGAAGATAAAAGTGACGCGCTATGTGATGCATACAGCTCATATACTCGACAGTGAAACCGTATGACATCAGATGCCATTAAAACCTAGCATTCAACCATAATTTGAAACAATCATAATTATACAAGACCTATACTTGCAAGCCAAGTGCCACGTGTAAAATATACAAATTCAGTGTACCGGTAACGAGTTTTTTTTTCTACTAAACGATAAATAACTCAAATATTACAATTAAAATTCTTACATTACTTTCACATATATCATTCATTGCTTAGATGGCAGATACCATAAAACATAAATTTCAAAATCGTTTGGGCCTAGGCATCAAAATATCAAAATAAATAGGCCTAGGCATGATAACACTATAACTTCTGCTGCTAAGGAGATAATGGCATTACTACAGTATAGACCAGTGGAGAACTACTTACCATGGAATAGAGAATGTTTCGGGGTTATTCATTCGTCTGAATAAAGAATTCCAGAGCGATGACAGTTACGAATGCAATATTGACACTGGTAATCATCGTTACCTAATAAGAAATTTGTCACAGACCAGCATAATTATCCTAGTGGTTTCATACAGTGAGTGAAGTACTTTTCTACTCACAGGTCTACACAAGTCTATAAGTAAATCTTCATACTACCAAATTATCTGAGATTCAAGGCATTCATATGATGAGACACGATGGTTGCCATAACACTCCGTCGACAGGGTTTCATTGGCTCTTGAAGATGCGCGTAGAACCTTGGCAAAGCGTGACGTCGCTATTCAGAAGACACAAAGGCAAAACATAGCCCTATTCATTTGTGAAGTGTATGCGTATAGTCTGTGGCGTATAGTAAGGGAACTATAGCAATAGTGACGTCATGTTGGGGAGTCTGTTTAAGTTGTTAAGGAATCGATGCGATGAACTGACGATGCAACTGCGTAGGTTTTGCTAACTAATGACATCTCAGGGTCACAGAGCAATCAAAATAACTAACGAATGATTGAGCAGGATTCCCTGCAATGATTCTATTTTTTGCAGTTTGTTGCAGTCAAAACTAATCTAAACTTTCAATCATCTTGCTTCGCAGGCTAAATGAAATCATGACACTAGTTTAAGAAAACGGTATACAGGGCTAATCTGTGTAATGTAAGAAACACTATCATAACTTACCTGTGATAGAATTCACGTCACAAGCCCGGTGTCTTTGAGAAGTGACTGAAGACAAATCGTGTAGAACGTCTCCAATTGCGCGTTTATTAGCGTTTCGACGCTCCGCCATGACTAGCAAGCTTTAAAATTGAAAGTGATTGATAAGTAAAATGTTTAAAAGATAAGACATCCATTATTGTGTTTAAACAAAATAATCGAAGAATGTGATTGAGAAATAGCGCTGTATAAATCTATACTTTAGAACATAAAATCATTTCAGAGTATATTATACTACAGATTTCAGTTAATGTGAATTATTAAACTAACTGACGCCGCAAACCATATTCTTTGAATATAATATCTCGTCCATCGGATTATATAACATCATGATATCTATTTATTTAGTAATACAGTCAATCATGTTGTCATTCCTGTACTCATATGTTCTATCAGCAATATTGAGATATACTTGGCGTTTTATAGTTTCATCGTTTTCTCATGTAAATCGCAATATCAGAATTTATTTATTATTCAACAGTACAAAATCAAAATATGATACATTACATATGATTTTAATATGCTTGTGATTCAATATGACTTTATTATAATATCGTATCATTTTATAATATGATTTGATCAAAGCAATTCAAAATGTGCATGAAAAATATAATACTAATTTTTTGTCATCATCTGAAAATCTAATTGCAAATTTTACCGACTATCTATGTTGAAGCAAAATGCAGTACATTTATTTACTCGTACGGAAACATACTAATTATATACGCTCCATATAACTTATAAATTCGTAAATAAATATTTTCGGTTGATTAACGATATATCGTGCAACTCCCGACATGATACGTTTCGGGCATTGAGCGTAATGTCAGCGATTTGTCGATGTCGTAATTAAAGCGCGATCGCCGAAGAGATGCCGAAACGACATCTCGCCCAAGCGATATATCGCTGCCGTCGTTCTCTTGTCGAAGAAATGCCGACAATTTTTTTCCACTGGGTAACCTAGTTAATACTTCTAGTTTTCAATCCACTGTCCAATTTATATTTAGAAAATATCAATTATATACTTTGTGAAATTGTGCTAATTGAATGCAATGGAATAATGCTATTGTATTCATTACTTGCAAATGTGCGGCACTACATGGGCTTCATTATAAATCATTATATTTCATTGCTTTGTCGCAACATATATCAAAATTGTATTTCTTTTTGATTGAATAGAGCCTCTGTTGCAATTATTCACCTTGCAACATCGTAGTTATCTTGTTTTCAATGAAACGCATTATGGCATCCTACTCTAGAGTTTGTCATTGTAAAAGGCGCGGTCTACTGAAACATGGGTGCAAGTAGGTTTAACCCTTATCGGTATGCAACTTTGGAACACCCTCATCGGTATAAGTGTCACATTTTGTTGCAAATGTCTTCTAAGTGCATCCAATGATTTTTCATCTCATCTCTATCTATTACATTTTTCTTAAGAGATTCGATATTTTTGTTCTGAAGACTTTTAGGTAATTGAAAGTGGAACATACAGAACTGGTTACTAATTGAATTAAAACATTATATAGGCCTACAATTGAAATCGATTACAGTATAAATGCGATCAATCCGATACGCAGAAAAGGCAACAACTTTCAACTTCCTTAATGTTTATATCTGCTTGCATGTGCATGTTTAGATAAATAATTGTACGTCAAAAAACAGCGTACACAAAATATTCAAGGTTATTTTATTCAAATCTACGATACACAGATCGTAGGCTACAGCTCAGATTCTCAACAGTATACGCACTTTGTGAGCTTCGCTACTCTGCGATGACGAGGACACACGAAGTTTTGACAGAGATCACATGACGAGCGAGACACTGATGAGCACACTTTGCAACGGCCAAATTTTGATTGAAGAGTGGTCAAAGGAAGAGAAGTTGCTGGTTGCGTAAACCCCAAGATCTCTGCGGCATGTTTCGTAGCACGCGGCAAGTTACGGCTTTTCTTGTGTCTCGTTTCTGCATATGGTTTGGCCAACATCAAACTCAACTGTTTCATGAAATGTCGCCGAGAGTTTGGATAACCGTCGTGTTTCATTATGAGAAAAGCGTTGAAAGCCGACACATCAAGCATATTATAAAAAAGAAGTAACGGCCAACGAACTGTCTTTCTCCTGCATGTAAATTCCTCAATGTTCTCATCGAACTGGTCCACTCCTTTTTTCCCGAAGTTGTAGTCGATTATCATTCGTGGTTTCATTGACGATTCCGGAACAATTTCATTGCCAGAGTGAGATGAGCTTAGCAACACAACGTTTCGGTTCTTCTTCGGACAGTAGGAAACCATAACAATCTTGTTTTCGTGATCATGAACGAAAACTGAAGAATTAGGCTGGCGATCCTTACTTTTCAATTGTGGGGGAATTTCTCTTCTGTTTAGCCTCACGGTCCCGAGCAACGTCAAATCTTTCTCGAGGAGTGAAGTATCGAGAAAATGACTGGTGAAATAATTATCTGTCACAGCATCTCGACGAGATCCATACACTGGTACGCACAATTCCATCACTACATCTTTTCCGAGATTTCTGTGAACTTTGTTGTCTTTCTTTCCGGTGTAGATAATTGAATTCAGATCAAAACCACTCTTGGCCTCACAAAGCCAAAATATCTTTACTTTATATTTAGCAGGCTTTGACGGTAAATATGTTCTTCCGGGTACCTTGCCCCGGTATCCGACAAGCTGCTCATCAACGGTTAGGACAGTATCAGGTACATAAAATCTCATTAAGTTGCGTTGGAACAAGTCCCATATCATCAGTATGGCAGTGAGACGATCATCCTTCAGACGTTCTTCCCGATTTCGAAAGTTATCGAACCTCGCGGTGCGAAGAAAAAATTTGAATCGCAGAATGCTGATCACGGCCCGAAAGAATGGCCTTCCTTCGGTAGGATTCCACAATTCTTCTATCGATGTGAAATTGTCTCTATCGAGACCAGCCCGCAGTAAAATTGCCAGACAAGCTAAAATTTCGTCGAAAGTGAATGGACACATGTACGAATGAATTTTCCTGACAGTCCGTATGATGTCGCTCACTTTCCTATTTGTGTATCTCAAAATAATGAGGACGATTTCTTCGTTGATAAACAACTGAAATGCCTCCTTCTCTGATGATGGGTGAGCCAGATTGCGCGGATGAAAGTTCGTGATATTTCGGTTTCTTGACCTGTACTGAAATGGCTCTGTCGAGAAAATTATATCGTTTACTTGAATTTCCGAAGGGAGAACCTCGTCCTCTACTTCATTGCTGTCACTTTCGCTGTCAGTGTCATTGTTTGAACGTAGAAATCAATTTCTCCATCTTCTTCTTCATCTTGCTGTATGTGATCGACATCAACGTTGATGGGAGACAGTTCACCGAAAATTTCGTCTTCTGATGCACTTTCGTTGAACGAATCATTGTTTTCGCTGAGATTCATGATCAATTCCATCGCGGCTTTAGCACTTAGTCGAGTCATTGTTTGACGTTAGATCACTGTGCAATTTACGAAACACGTAGTCAAGGTTTGGCGGTCACACGTGTGCACTGTAACGTATATCGCCAGTGAGCGTTCGCACAGAGGGATAACGTTCTCCCGTATTCTCAAATGTATAGCTGCGCGTGTTTATTGATGCGCCCATGAGAAGATGGCAATGAGTAATCAAGAGGTAACTTTGGAAGGCAAGTAATCAACCATCGCTAACTAGTGAAAGAGATTTATAGCGATATTGCGGTCATTACGATGACTGCAGTAGGGCAAGATCGGTGACCTTCGTGAATGCAACAAAACGTGACACTTATACCGATGAAGGTGTTTTGCAATTGAGCCATGATTTAAACAACGGATTAAAATTTATCAGCGCAGGGAAGCTTTATTGTTAACATCGTCACAAGAGGAAAAATATATTGAGTAATTATTAACAAAGATATCGCTATTTAAGAATTCTTTGCAACAAAATGTGACGGCGTATACCGATAAGGGTTAATAGTATTTTTTATATTTCCCGTTAGTGACCCATAGTACGTCTCAATCATCTCAACGCATGACTAAAAATATCACCATATACTGGTTGACTTCTAAAGTGGCTCCATGCAATAAATTGCTAGTTTGAAAGTTCGTTTTTCAAGACTTTTCATGATAAATAGTCATACTGTTATGGAAAGTGGCTGGATACATGCAAATCCCTACACAAAGTTCGGATGATGCTCATTCAGATCCTACATAAACTCAATTACTTGCCAAACTTGGGATGCGCTTGTTAGTTGCTTGTCAAGTCTATGATGCTGCATTATTGCTTTATGAACTTATTTCGTATGTTTATCAAGCATACGATGTTACATATTTGCTTGGCAAACTTAGCAAACTTGGTAGTTATCAAGTGCTTGTAAAGTTTATCATGATTTAGCATGTTCCGTTGGCGCTTACTAAGTTCATCCTAATTTAATCTGTCGCTTACTAAGTTTATGGTAATTCAACCTAGCGCTTAGCAAGTTTATCATAACTTTTTTCTCGTGTAGGTCATAAACAATAACACCAGTGCACAATCGTATTTTCCATTTACCATGACTTAGTCTCTCTATTTATGTTTCACGCATTCGATTCCGTCTCGAAATTCTCTTTAAGTGGCTTTGAACTTTCTTATCTTCGACGGTAATTGGTTAGTAATTAATTGTAACGATTAGGGCATTCGCAATATCTAGCATTAACATAGCAATTGCCTATCTATCATTGAGAGTCGGGAAAGCCCATCCAATTTAATCGTCAAATTCAGTGAAAATTTTTCCACTCATAAAATTTGGTCACGATCGTGAGTGACATAAGAAAGAATTTCATTCTGAAATTAAAAATTGTATATGGTATAGATTAAAGAAGTGTGATTCTACACGCAGGTTGATCTTGGAATAATGAGACAAGTAGATTTCTTGCTGAATTTGCATAATATTATAGGTAATACTTTTATAGATTACCTAATCATTAAACAAATTCCTTTAAATTAAGAGAAAAAACAACATCAGAAAATAAATTTTGCCAATGGATTTCAGCCTTTTCTGGCTACTCAAGGCAATCAACGAAATAAAGAATCTCAACAGATATGTCATGCATCATATTCAAAGCCAAAAAATCATGTTTAAGAGATAAAGATGAAATAAAGATGGCTATGGACTGGCGATTCAAGCGTTTAGCGCTGTTTTTACCAAAACCACAGCTTGCTAAGTGTCTACTCTCTTCCAAACGTTTTCATGACTTTTGGCGAATATATTACGCCTGCCTTGTCAAAGTAATCAACAGACACATTTATCTGTTTTAGAAGCTGGGCCATACCATTTATTTTATTTTTTCTCTATATTTTTCTCCAGAAAAAGTATAGAGAAAAAGACACATTTTTTATTATGTTCGAAATAAAAATTCTTGAGATAAAGATAAATAGCAATTGAAGATGGTTTGGACTATTAAACAGTTAGGAAAATGGAATTTCCCAAAAAGATATAAAATCTGACGCCAAAGTGCTGGAATCATCTATGGTAAATATACAGTCTAACAGATCGGAAAGTGTAAAATGATGTGAAGCACATCACCTAAACGAGAAGTTGAATTCAGGTATTCAAAGAGGCCTGCAGAATTTTCTGATAGACCCCCGTAATGCGTGTCTCCAGCGAATGCAGTTAAGTTTTCTAGTTTGTCATCATAGAGCATTGTGCACTCAACTCATCTCAGAAATGCACACTAAACGTGTGAAGGGAATGGATGTACGTGGAAAGTAGGAAGCATATTTGCAAATAAAGATGAAGTATCATAGAAATAAATGAGGCAGGAAGCACAAAGGTACAATGTTACTAGAAGCATGAGGAAAGACCTCATAGAATGAAAACGGAATTTAACAACAAAGGAACATGCAACCTCATACAAAATTCAGTGGGAGAAAATATCTTTAAGCCTGTTGAATCAACAATAAACTGAGATAACTTATCTCAAAGATGTTAACTCTTACTGAATTTCGTTTACCTGAAGAATGTCACTAGTTGTGACTGACATTTATTGTACAACATTTCCACACTAACGAGATGCATGATCTCATTTGACTCCCTCTAAAAATCTCCAAAACAATTACAAATGCAACTTCAAGGAAACATTATGGACGAAATAAAGGGAGACATACTACATTATCTAGACAATGTCATTATTCACTAGAAATGTGACAGAAATAATGAAAAGGATGAGCTGCTGTTATAAACCGACTTGAACGTATACACTGCATAAATTCATTTAAAATTTTCAGAAATTCCATGCGATAAGAATTCGTCATATGAGGAGTGGAATCGTTCATATATCTTGTTATATTGGTCTATCACATTTTTCTGTACAATTTAACATCAATTCATATTCATTCAGAGAAAAGCAAGGAGAATATGCCCATCTTTACCGAAACCTTTTGATAGCGCTCTATACTTGTGCGCCCATTCTTTCGAATGATAGCTGTTATTTAAAACACTATCATACTGTAGAAGATTGTGGTTGCGAGCACATAACCCAATAGGAAACCTTCAGTTAAGACATGAAAATGCTCATTTTGATACTGGAACATAGACCAAGTACTGTATCAATATCAGAAATATTATTGAAAATTTATTGGAGGTAACTGGTGAAACGACTGTTACGCGATCCCTCCAACGAAGAAATTTATGACTGAGATCCTGAAGCATTGATGTCTTCAAATAAGTTTCTGAAGCGAGATTGCAAAGAGATCAAGGGAGGAAACCTAATTCGTGAGTGCATGCAGACCATGTGGACATGACTGCAAAAAGGATTCTTAAATCTTGCAAAATTGCAGTCACACTCAAACATGTGCTGGCAAATCCTACACCTGCAGCATGTGATCAAACAACAAGGTCTGCTCTTGACAAGTTTTACAGTTGTCTCCAAGTCGTCGTGAGTTACCCCAAACACGTTGTTCCGAAGTCGACGGATTACAACTGCAGATCGTTGTTGTAAAGTAGCTCGGTGATGAGCAGCTATACTTGTAATCGGACGACTTTTGAATATTTGCCTTTGAAGGGAGACATTTTGAAAACGATTTTTCCGTTATCTTCAGAAGAAACTGAATCGTCTTGTCAAGACGTTGATTGTCAGATTTCTTCATGAAGCTGTACTTCAATTGTCTATGAAAGGATTCCAGCAGCATGTTAGTATTCACTGGACTATTCCGTCGATTTTGGTGAAGCCACTGTCTTGGTCTCGAGAAATAGTTCCTTTCGAAATAGCGGAAAATCGGCCTCAAATGGCGACTGATCAAATATTGCCTGAAGCTTTCGACATTTTCTTCATATGAACTGAGATACCTGTATTCAATTACATGCATTAGTCGAATTATCTTGTTGTATACCTCTTTGTAGGTCGAATGAGGCTCAGTCCAATACTTCTTGAGCAGTTCATGGGTCATGGATTTCCAGTGTCTGTGGTGCCATTGACAGGGCAGCTTTAATCCAGGTCTGGTAAAGTGCTGACAGTAGGCGGAGAAATAGGCTGGGAAGTCGTCCGTCATGAAATATTCAGTTCGGAAATCACCAACCAACATCCTCATCTTAATAAAAAATTCGCCCAACATGGGCAGCTTCTCATTGTTGCATACCAAGTATGCAAGAGGTAACCATTGGTCATGCGTCCCCATTGTCATTATGGTAAGGAGGGTGAAGCCATACTTGGAGATACTGTGGGTGGAGTCTATACATACCAGGCGCCCGCCAAACATCGTCAATGCTTTCCTCTGTTGACTTGCCATCATTGCAAGGAAGAAGTCGTCCCCTTGCAAAGATGGGTGCGGTTCACCGGGTTGCTTGAAGCGAAAAATGAAGGGATCATCACTATCAGCAGACTGCTGCACAATTTTACAAACACTGATTGGATCTGTCGAATCCAACTGTTCTTCCGGCGGACAGTGGCGTCGTCTGATGTCCTTCACAGTCGTCAGATGTCCTTCACATGTTGTGGAAGGATGCAAAATCCCATTGGGTATCGCTGTCTTACTAGTGTCACAACTTGAGCGTTAGTATAGCCCTGGCGAAGTTGACTGACGACGAAATCTCTGCATTTAGTCGATAATCGAGCTCGAGGAAGCATAGGGTGGGAAAGCTTTAGGTATGCGTTGACTGTGTGATGCTCGCCTTTGATGGTGACGTTGATGAATGCAGGACATTCCTTGCTGGAGCATTGGTAAGACGTATAGCGCTTATCGCTTGTCACTTTCGAGATCTGCTTTCGGAAAGAATTCGATGACTTTAGACTAGCCATCCATTCCTCGAACTGATCTAGCTCGTATTAGGCTTTAAGCAGAAAGTCTCCTCCGTGTACCAGTTCACAGTGCCGCAAAAGATGATTTCTGGAAGCCAATCTGTTCCCACAATGACAAGTCACAAATTTGGAAGTGAACGAAGAGCCGCCGTGACGATTATTCTTTATGTGCCGCACAAGGCTTTTCGCCGATAAATGCACTCCACACTGTCTACATTTAGATAGTGCGATAGGCACTGGCACAGATGAAGAAGCGTCATTGTTTTCGTCGTTGGTGACGGATTGGTCGTCAGATTCCGAGGGGTGACGGATTGGTCGTCAGATTCCGAGGTTGGGGATTCGAGATAAGAAGGATGTCGGAATCTCTTTGAGAGCTGGGAGGATCGGATTGGCTGACAGAATCAATAGGCAGAGGATTCAGACACATAGCAAGGAGCGGATGGTGGTAAATCAATGTCACACCAAAACGATGAACATAGCTGTGCAGTACTGAAGCAGTAATCGTCCGGATTTTCAGATCATCTACTTCCAATAACTCCTCATTTCTTCGGATGAGGAGGAAATAGTGGTAAAAGTCCCTCCGACAGATATCAATAAAAAGGGTTATGTTGATCTTGCCATTCTAAAAATGAATAAGTAGATTGCTGGACGCTCTTCAAACTTTGACAAACATGTCATGTGTCATTAAATTACGCTAATTTCCAACAACACTTAAATTTACTTATAAGACTTAAAGAAGTTGATATGAACAAGTCAATCTTACTAAGATTAAAACGTTCAACAGTATGAATACACAAAAGAAAAACTTGAAGTTTACGACTACTGAACTTGTAACATATGCTGATTACATATATAGATCAAAATAACTGGTTCTCACTTTCATCAACGAGTTAAAGTCTTCTGAAAATAGATTTAAAATAAGTAGGCATAATTCTAATTATTTGGTGTGACATGCATATTTAGCTGAATATGGGCATGTAGCAAACCAACTCTACATTATAGGCATACATTAAACCAACTCTTCATCAACATGAATAGCTATATGCATGCATTAAACCAACTCTTCATCAACATGAGTAGCTATATGCATGCATTAAACCAACTTGTCATCAACATGAGTATATGCAAGCATCAAACCAACTCTTCATCAGCATGAGTAGCTATATGCAAACATAAATATAGGTATGCTTCAAACCAATTCTTCATCAACATGAGCATAGGCATGCATAAAACCAATTCTTCATCAACATGAGCATAGGCATGCATTAAACCAACTCTTCATCAACATGAGTAGCTATATGCATGCATAAAACCAACTTGTCATCAACATGAATACAGTGCATCTTCGATTATCCGGATTTCCATTATCCGGACGTGATTTCAGAATCCTTTCGATTCTCCGTGATTCCATCAAAACATGTACATGTACATACATGGAATCAAATGTTCATTTTAGCATTCCTCTCTTCTTTTGGTAACACATACACGAAGTACTCTTGCTTTACCAGCAATTAATTTTTGCTCAATGTGCGGTTCTCGCCTGAGTCAAATGATAGGCAAGCAGCTAAATGATTGGAGCATTCTTAAATAGGTTATGCAAGCTAGTCAAAGCTGGGATACAGCTCTGATCAATCACTTTCAATTCATGGTCTCAGTTCACGGTCATTGTTTGTGTACGTGTATTTATGTGCCTTAATAGGAACGACAGTGAATATATAGCAGACATGTACAATTGATGCTCATAATTTCATTAAACAGTCGAAGAATCGGAATCAAATATATCAAGTATGTATTACATTCTAGGTAGATATGCAGGATGGATATATGCATACAGATTATATGGATATACTGTATGTAGATCATAATCTACGGGGATCTTGGTATATAATCAAATGTCTTTGACCTAAGCCCACAAACTTTTGCTAACATGGGATTTATAAATTCGCTTATCCGGATATTTCGCTTATCCGGATCTTTGACTGACCTATTGGGTTTTGACCATCCGGATAATCGAAGATGCACTGTATATGCATACATTAAGCCAACTCTTCATCAACATGAGTAGCTATATGCATGCATTAAACCAACTTGTCATAAACATGAGCATAGGCATACATTAGACCAACTCTTCATCAGCATGAGTTGCTATATGCAAACATAAATATAGGCATGCTTCAAACCAATTCTTCATCAACATGAGCATAGGCATGCATAAAACCAACTCGTCATCAACATGAGAAGCTATATGCATGCATAAAACCAACTCGTCATCAACATGAGAAGCTATATGCATGCATTAAACCAACTTGTCATCAACATGAGCATAGGCATGCATAAAACCAACTCGTCATCAACATGAGTAGCTATATGCATGCATTAAACCAACTTGTCATCAACATGAGCATAGGCATGCATTAAACCAACTTGTCATCAACATGAATACAGTGCATCTTCGATTATCCGGACGTGATTTCAGAATCCGTTCGATTCTCCGTGATTCCATCAAAACATGTACATGTTTAACCAACTCTTCATCAACATGAGTAGCTATATGCATGCATTAAACCAACTTGTCATCAACATGAGCATAGGCCTATATTAAACCAACTCTTCATCAACATGAGTAGCTATATGCATGCATTAAACCAACTTGTCATCAACATGAGTATATGCAAGCATGAAACCAACTCTTCATCAGCATGAGTAGCTATATGCAAACATAAATATAGGCATGCTTCAAACCAACTCTTTATCAACACGAATGTCGGTATGCATTCAATCAATTCTCCAACATGAGCATAGGCATGCATAAAGCCAAATCGTCATCAACATGAATCTAGGCATGTACTAAACCAATTTTCCATCAACATAAGTATAGGCATGCATCAAACCAACTCGTCATCAACATTAATATTAGCATGCAGCGAATATATTCATATACATACCTTCGAATTCAATGTCATATTAATTGGAACGTCCATTTCAATCAAAGCCTCACCCCTGTGAATGTAATGGGCATTTATTAACTGAGTGATTCTTCTCCTAATCACTTGACGCAATCCGTCTGTTCATGATGATTGCGAAATTATCCAAAAATAGTGGCGGAGCATACAGATGATTTTACACAATACAGATGTCTTTCCTCGACATATATGTAAAAATTAAGAATATGCATTCTCATATAAAGCCATCTTCAACATATTTCAAATTCATTTTCTTAGAACACACATTCTTTGCATTTTAATGATTTCCTCTTTCCTATAAAGCCATTAAAGGTGATTCATGTAGATATGCACAGTTGCTTCAAAATCAATAATCTCGCTTCAGAGTATCCTTTACACTGCAAGTTACACAGGGTTGCCGCGTTTTATCGAACAAAAAAATCATGTACAATTCATGTACATTTCATGCACACAGATTTTTTGCATTATGTTGAGTAGTAAGCATGAGGTAAAGGAATTAAATCGTTTACAATTAACTGATGTATAAGGTCTACATGTTTTCAAGGCCCATAGAGTTCACTATGCCTACTTTTACACGTGTTTGTATTTATTTTGATTTGTAAATTTCAGATTTCTATTTTGAAAAACAAATATACTCGTACGATCTCTTTCTCTCTCTCTCTCACACATACACACGCCACGCACGTACTTTGTAAAGTACCGTACTTTGTATAGTACTGAAAATACTTGATCATGGAGTAACTTGATTATCCATTTGTTAAATTCAAAATCGATATGATTAAAATGCAAGGCACGCAGTGTGGCTTGACCCACAGATGTACATGTAGAGGAATCAAACTTAAATAAAAGTTTACAAGTCCATTATAATCCTGTACTTCCGGCTATTTATGCTATCATTAAAATACTTAATTTGAATGAATATGCCTTTGAAATTCTAAAATATTATCTATTATATTAGAAGTTATGGCACACATCACAAAGAGTTCGATGTTGGCTGATTTGAAAATATAGTGAGTCTTTATAAAAAGCACATCAAGCTAATGAGAGATGCTGTATTGTATCGTTTATATTGTATACTTGTACACTTATGTTGTATCAATTATGTATATCATATCAAAACTGATCAATAACAAAAATAGATCCATCAAATAACTAAACAAATTTGGTAATAGCACTGGATATCAGAAAAAATCATTTTTGTAAAGTTCTTTGGATGACTGTTATTTCCTGAGCAAGAGCCTTTCGTTCCTCATTCAGACGTCGCTCAGTTTCTGTAATTTCAATCAGTCGCAGTTTAGCGGCTTTTACTTCTTCCGCTTTACTGTTTTCCATTTGATGTCGCTTTCGACTCCTTTCTTCCAACGCATCGCGATACCGGGCATTGGAGCCTTTCATTGCTCGAACCATCTTTGGTGACACCAATTCAGATATCATTTCAGTATCTCCAACAAAGTCAAAAATTCGTCGACGAGCTATCATCGATTCTTCTAAAAAGTTCTCGCACAGTTGATTTTTCTGTATCGAAAATCCTTTTTCCACAGTCGCATTGCCGTGTGGCAATGTCAGAATCTTTCTGATGAGAATGACCATAACTGGGAATATTCTGATTTCGATCCAACATGTTTCCAATAAAATGTGTCCAATCTCGGCCACTCGGCCTTCGATTTCTCTCTGAAGGCGCTCGAAGAAATAAAATATTTATCTTCCAGAAGTTTTTCCCACTGCTGTACGGCAAGATCCCCTTGATCAGCTTCACACACTTTTTGCACTAAGTGAAGGACCAGATCAGAGAAGAGACGAACAGCATCCTCAGCATTGTTTAATATGACGATTGGAGAAAGAGAACGAGCCTGCAATATATTAGATTGTTATTAGATAAATGAATTCATTACTTCCTTAACAATACACTACCTTCTGAACGACAGGATACTGTAATGGAGATCGAATGGCCATCTTCTTTCCCATTTCAACCAAAAACTTCCTTCCATTAGTCCGAAATTCCAGAACTTCACGTGGTTTTAATCGCTGGAGTTCGGAAGTGGTTGCCACTCCAAAATCAGTTTGGTCACAATTGTCTACAGACGCATTTGTCATTAATTCGATAAGTTTTGTTCCAGATGTCTGAGTAATGTTTTCTTTGGGCAAGTATCTAAAAGGTATCAGAATAGATAATAATTAATTGACACGCGATAAGTAATAAGAATAAATGGCCTACCTCCGTGCAACTGATTTCATGACATTCAAGAGCTCATCGTAAAGAAATGGCAGAAGTGGCTGATCTGCTTGGAAGCGTGTGAGAAATGGTTCCACAAGCCATGCGATGAACTGGAAAAAGTGAAGTTTCGGTCTTGTAAGAGGACTATTCAGTGCATTTTCAAGTTTTTCGAAACACTTGACTTTTGGTTTGGGTTCGACCTCTTTGCAATATTTTTGCAAATTATCGATGGAAGACAGCAAACGCTTCATAACTGAAGAATTTTCATGCCACCTCACAGCACAGAATCGTTTGGGAAAATCATCAGAGCCAGTTATTTCGATGAAGTCGGACCGGCGAGCTGGGCTATCCTTAAACAGATTGTAAGCAGCTTTCAAAATCACATTGACTTCAAATGAATTGGAAGAGTGGCCGCATTCGAAAGATCGATGAACAATATGAAGTCCACAGCTTCCTACTTGCAACAACTCGGTAAAATTCTGGAGTCTTCGCTTGATTTCTAAATCAGTCAAAAACTTCCAGTTAAATGAAGGACCGTCCAAAGACACGGCAATAAGATACCTCAATTGATCAATCCCTTCTAATTTCTCACAAAAACTTTTCAATATGTCAGAAGCTTTAGTATGACCGAGAAACACAGAATCATAGAATTGTGTAACAACTTTATTCTCAATGGAATCATAAAAGCGAACGTGGATATCCATTTGGGATTTTTGGGAACAGTATTCAGACTCTCGTCAAACATTGCGACATACTCTGGAACCGATTTCATGACCTCTTCCTGCTTTTCACGTAAAAAAGATCGATACAAAGAGTGTATGAAAACTTCGTTCGACCCACACTGATTTTTGAAGCTATATCAGAATCAGGGCAAACTCCACTGATATTTTTTGCCCAGTAATCAATGCTATTAGCCGACATATGTGTCTTCACACCAAGTAAAGTCATGACGACTTCAGATTTAGATGTCTCATCTTTTCTAACAAAACCGTCTGAAGTTGGTTCGGATGATGGTTTACCTACATGTGCGTTTGATTGGACAGAGGTGGAAGAAGAGGTTTCAGAAGTTTGACATGAAAACAATCATTGATCGTATTGCTTGATTTTCGTGATTCCATTCGATTCTGTTGTTTTTTCCCTACAAAAACAAAGCATATCCATGTTTTAGATGAAAATTTAAAGTGAAAATAAATTAAAAAATATTTACTTCTGCATGAGACGTCAAAGCTGCTCTACCTAAAGAGGAAAGACTTATATCGTTCGTACCGCATACTTTGCACCCAGCATATGCTCTGTTAGCAGTTGGCTTTAACCACTCTGAAAAGGCAGGATCATCCTTCCATTTGTCATTAAAGACACTACAGCCTCGCAATGGTCTTTTTGAAGTCATGCTGAATGACACATGTATGTAGAGACCTGATAAGATTAAAATCTATAACATATCATGAACGATTAAAAAACAGTGATTCGATTAAAATGGGCCATTTCGATATGGACCTGCATAGGAATACATGAATACACAGTAAATGAGAACATAATTTATATTGAATTATACAAAAAATCTTCAGGAAAGTGGACACACACGTACGAGATCACACCATTTTTTAATGTTGACTTGCATGTTGCTTTATATACGTGTAAGTGCATCAAACTTTTTGAGGCTATTTAAATTACAACAACATAATCCTATATATTTGTATGGATAGCTTTCGTAATCGCACTTATTATTAGACCAACGAATAATAGCACATTTAAATTTTCGGTATGATTACTGTACAAGGAATGTGAGTACAAAAGATTTTACTTGAATAGAAGTAGTCTTTATTATCTTTTGGCTTCAATAAATATAAAGCGTCATATCAACCAATAATATTGTGGCTTACCATCGTAGGTTTCTTATTCGATTGAGTGACGGCTGACAAAAAAGAACACATCATACGAAACAAAAACGTATTTGTAACATGACACACAACAGTACAACCAAAATTTTGTAGAAGCTGCAAAATTTCGTCAAAATTTGTAGAAACTGCAGGAACCAGCTGTTGATAGTTAAATTCAGTCTGATGTCTGACGTCCTTGATTTGAAAGCGAAAAAGCACAAACGGAACGGCCTCACCTTGCTCTTGAAGACATACCAGGAATCAACATTCGCGCTGTCGAAAGGATGGGATATACATACAATATATGGTATATATCATGTGGGACGTGGGTCATACGATATGTATGGGACATACTCGTACATGAAATATACGCTCGTAGTAAGTGACCCAAAGATTTCAATTACGTTCATTTAATAAGTTAAGGTTTATTGATATTCAAATTATCTTGTTGACTCATTTAAGAGATAATATTCATACTTTCAAAAGCTACATCAGTTCCGTATTTGAAGTTCTTAAATTCAAGTTTTATGAAAAAAAGGATAAACTGTTGCTATTGACATGTACACGTAATCATTTAAATAATCAAAAAAATCATGTACATCATGAATTTCACGTACACGCGGCAACCCTGGACAAAGTTGTATCAATTTAAGACTTGATGCTTTTTATGTTGAGGTTGATGTTCTCGAGGAATCGCTCGATTATGATAATGACATCATATTCACACAGGATAAAAATCATTCTGATAGTTTAGAAATAATATTCGCTTACCGAGTGATCCTTATCATGAGAAAATCTGAGACGACTTCAATCGATTCTTTTTCTGTGCTCGAAAGACCACACCTGGAACAGCTTTGCTCCTCCACAGCGAAAAGGCTTCCAATGTGGGAAGAAACTGACGCGAATTCTGGGGAGTTTAGACTCAACTTAAGGAATAGCATGTCATCGTAATTTACATTGGAAGTATGACAGTTATTGCACTGGGTCTTAACATTCGTGTTAAGATATATATCCTCAGGATATCCGTTCCCTTCAACTCCTGTAGAAATCGCAGTAAAAGATGCCCTCGATTCAAGCTATCATCCATAAGGTGATACATGCCACTAATCCATCTGATGCATGTTCTCCCTCCATTACCAGTAACCAATTTCCTGATCATACAAGTTATACAATTTCCACAATCTACAATAAAATCATAAAATAATCGTGTGAAAATCATGAGTTAAAATGTTCAAATACGGATGATCTCTGGAAGCCTACACAGGAGCAACTTTGAGAGAAGATCAAGTTGATAAGTCTACTAAGTTAAGGAAAAGGTGTAGCATCATTTATAATAACTCACCAGAACGACAAACAGTATTTTGGCGTGACCAAAAATTCGCACGACACTCGTCATGGCACGCAAAGCATTGATGGAACTGTTATGTCCGGAATTTTTCCAAATATTTGGTAGCGGAATGGCCATATCCTGAAAGAGTGGTTGAATTATCAAATTTTCTTTAACAGAAGGAGACAATCATATTTCCTCACCCTCAGACGCATCACGTCACTATGAGACTTCTGTGGAAATTTCAAAATGTAGGGATTTGAAGTTATTCATCTTTTTGGAAGGAAAAACTGATTCACACACAATCGATGTGGAAGGCATTCCCGATATTCAGTGTTTCCAAAAGCCCAGGGTCGCTATGAAAAAACCGAACGCACGGGTGTATTTTTTCTTAAAACGTCCCCGACTCCCCTTTATCCACAACACTTCCATTTTCTTTCTCTTTATCTAATCTTTTGATAATCATTATGTCTTCGTGCTGTTTATTCCAATCTGCTTTCAAGCTACATCCAAAATCAACATCTTAAGAAAATCGGGATTGAGTTGCCCGTTAGGGAGGCCATCTCCTTAGGGATCACTATAAATTGAGGTCGGAAAATTCAACAAGAGCTGAAAATGAAGTCAGAATCAACTAGGTTTTTGAAAATCGGTCATAAGTTTGGAGCGTTGCACTTAAGAGCTACCTAAACGAGGTTTGAATCCATTGCACTTGGATATAAATGCTCCGTAGCCGCTCCCTTAGAACTGTAATTAGGCTAGAAGTGCAACTATAATAATTAATTAGACGGTCGTTCATGTTGAAGTTCCAATCTGATGATATACAACTTGCATTTAGAAAACCTGGCTTTATATGGAAGAAACATAATCTACTTTTTTAAAAATAACCCAGCGTCCTATTTGATAAAACCACCAAAATTCCTATTCAAAAAGATCCACGGGTTTCTTAAATATGCCAACCCTGACTGTGGGAAATGCATGATGGCATCAATTATTCGCAAACATATTGTAATAACACAGATGCAACTTCTGATAACAATTGTTTGTGCTTTTTCTACTATAAGGTAATATAAAATTTGATGTAAACTTAAAAATGTCCAAAGTCACCCCACTTTATGGTATTTCATACCATAAACGATTCGCAACCTGCGTCACGCTGAAGAAGTCGGCGAAGTGTAGCAACTAGGAATGCGGTGTCAGTTGTCTAGATGAATTTATAATTTCAGTTGGGTGGTCAATAAAAGAAAATGCTTAGTTCAACATAGCATGTGATTCGTGAATAGGCTATAACATGGAATTCGAGCATCTGAAATGGTTTACAACGTGGTTAAATATGCAGCTTTTACTTGTAGCAGCACTTTCAACATCAAAAAAAATTGTTCACAAGTTGCAGCTAGCGCATGCTCTAGTGTGGTGTATAATTCAAACCGCAATGATAGTGTGGATCATAGATTCACACAACAATAGCACTGTGAATACGTTTCAACTCGGACAGCAATGACCATCAGCCTCAGCTGCCATCGCAGCCTGTTCTCATGCTCGTTCTATCAGCTGCACGTTGATTTTTTGCATAATTGTGGCTTGTTATAAAAAGCTCGTTTTCACACATGCTCGCAGTTACACACTCTTAAATACAAATACAAATAAACGTACAATCCTCTAAATAATCCTTTGAATTTTTCGATAAAATTGAAACTTTTCCTTCTTGTATAATTTTTCAAGCGGATTAGGGCGCATGTGAATCTATAACGAAACCATTGAAATGACTAATATTTAAAAATTGCGCCAATTTTTATCTGATCATGTAACAGAAAATGATTATTTGATCTAAAATATTATCATCTTAAAGTCAATCAAGGGAACCAAATAAAAGAATTTAAAAAGAATTATCTTTCTTTAAATGTTTGGTGTGTTCACTATCTTTTAAATAGAGCCATTCAGGTAAAAATCACGCCCAATAAAAACAGTAACCAAGCATGAAACGTTATCAAAGAAATATTTTGAGCAATTATTTTTACATTCATGCATTTAAACTACTTTCATAATTATGTTCTTTTTAACTTTAAAAAATGGAAATATGCCACATCACTACTATGTTCGTTATTTTGATGTGTTTCGTGATCAAATATTAAACATTCTATGCCTCAAATCATCATTTCAAGCTTTTAAAGATTTTTCAAGCCATGTCGTACTCCATGATTGATATTTCAGGTGTTGCTTTCAGGCTTCTAGCCTTAAATGGAATAAGAATAATGCATTTTTATAATAGATCTTAATTCAATAACAATGCTTCAATCGATGATACCGAATACGTTTCATGCATTCATAAAGTTAAATGCTGGTTAGATCATATGAAATAGTCAAATAAAAATCAATCATTAAAGCGCTTTCAGCCTTTTCGATACCTCGACACACCTCAATGTCAGGCCTGATACCTGCGACATACCCAATACGACTCATGTGATTATGAAGTCAAATGCTGGTTAGATCATATAAAATAATATAATAAAGATAAATTATTACAGCGCTTCTAACCTTCTTGATACCGCGGCACACCTCGGTCTCAGGCCTGATACCTGAGACATAAAACTTGACAATAAGTTGAAACATCAGGATATCAAAATGAAAATTAAAGTATATTTAATTTATAGGCTACACCACTACACACACAAATGAGAATTATTTTTTCTTTGAAGTTCGAAGATAACTAAAAGCAACCCCTCACAAATTTCAAACGCAGGAAACCGAAAGATACTTTCCTTCGTATTCTTCGCGTCACACTCGTTTGGAAAACACCGGGTTAGATGCAGTAAGTACACATGTAAGGTAAAGTGTGAAAATAAAGTAAGGTATATACAATAAGGTAGGTAGAATATTATTACATTTCCTCTGTAAGTTACATATCAGTTGGAAATCAGCATTATTATCCATATTATGTCATTATGAAATGAGATGTTTAAATGATTTCAAAGTTTGTTAAGTAGCTAGAATTTTTTTAATGCAATCAGTTTGAACATGCTTTGCAATTTTTTTTTTAAATTTTGATAGGAACATTATAAAGTTTTAACATTTTTTAATGATCTTGATAAATTTTATAAAGTTTGATGACTTTATCAAGAGCTTTCAAGAGCATGAAAATCTAACCATGTTATTCCGACCCGGTTAGGCTACATGGCTAAATCAAGAAGCCAAAAATGGTAAAAGTCTGTGTATTGTAAAAAAAGTAATGTTACACTAATGCAATGTTACTAATGTTACACAAAAAATGTAAGGATGGATACCCAACGTACTCAAATGCTTCCATCGTACTCTAGTGTAAAGGACTACTATAGACATAGTTAAGCGGCTAAAAAAAGCGGTTATAAAATCTCATGGAAATCAATAAAAAGCGACTGGTTCAATTTCAAACGGACAAAATCAGCAATCCAGCTTCAAATAGCTCAAATGATAGCCACAGCGACTCGCTTTTCACTCTCACGTTTTGCTCGAGTAGTTCTTTCAATCCCTGATATCCCAGTACACTCCACTTATCCCTTTCAACGGATTCACTTCTGGTGGACCATCAATAATGTCGCATACCATGAAAGTGTCAATATCAGGGCCAAAATAGGGGCCTAGTATTGAAAAGATTGGCCTAGATAAAAATAGAAATTGATAGAAGAATATTGTCACTTCCTATAGTCGGTCTCAGGCAATCTAACTCGATTGTTGAGGTAAGACTTCATATATGATCCACCAAAAGTTGCTTAACATTGCATCACGATAATCAACATGCATTAGTGCAACAAATGCTATTTCACAATCGTTCAAAAAATTGAATTATTTTTTTTACAGAATGCATAATCAGCAGTAGGCCCATAGTTCTAATAATTGCATGAACTGAAAAAAATACAAAACGCATGATTTACAAGTCCATGTCCCGATTTATTGTAGAAGATTTAGCAGAAAAGTGTCGTGTCGCTTTGTTTAAAAGTATAAATGATTCCATCTGTAATTACGTGGGTTGGAAAGATCATGTTCGTAAGTCAGGAAATGGATGATAACTGTAGCCCATAATATGTGGTCCTACTGATTATGTTAGTGGTGACCTAATGATTACCATGTAGCTCCGCTTTCAGTAACATATATAAATCGTATTGCTGGCTAGGCTGTTTTCAAACGGCACAGGTTCACGTCGCGTTTTGAGCTTCGAATATGAGTGCAGACACCAGAGATGTCTATTTCCACGGAATTATATAAGCTTGCTCATTGAACACTGATTGAGTCTCTGAATAATGAAAATACATATATCCTAATGACCATCATGTGATCAGTATACTTATGCAAAAATTGTGCATCGTGGATTCGCATGATTTAGTGCATCATTTAGTAGAGTATTTAACGTCCAACATGCTTTTGACCTAAATTTTCTTCAAGTGGGACTACACCACAAGCTATACAACGCACTATTTATTTGAAAGCTACAAGACGCAATTAAACGACTACTCCATGTCCCGAAAAAGAATATGATATAGGCAAAATGAAAACTCATGGCATGAAAATCTTAACTGTAATTTTTACTGAGTATAAAATTTGTAGTTTGTGGTCCACACTTTCTTTCTTCACACTTCATAGTTCTTTCTTGCATTTCTTAGCTTCAATACTTCATTTCTCACCTGAAAAAAAGAGTTTGCTGCTGTAATTACCACATAATTCAGCTATGATCAGTTATTCAACACATTGCAAGTTGGCCATACCCGAGTTTGAATGCAATTGGTATGTGCTACATTAGCCTAGCGGGTATAAATAGAAATTCTCAGTTGAGCCCATTTTTGATTTAACCTTCAGACTTTTCAATTGTCGACTTTTTAATGTCTACTTTCGTGCATTGGTATAGAGGACTTGAATTTGCTGGCTATTTCCAGTTGTAAACTCTTAGGCACAACAGCACTGTCGCTGAACTTAGCATACACATGTGCTGTCGCTTTTAATATAGCATGACGTACGGTAGGACCTAGTCAAAAATATACATGTATAGTCTGCCTTGTTCACATAAAGCATACTATATTTTACACAAATTAATAACAGTGCTGCTATCATGACAAAAATTAAAAACAAATTGCAAAGTCAAAGGCATTAATTACTTCCATTCCTGATGAGTTAATTTTCTATAAGCTTCGACTCTGTTAAGCTACTTATTTTAACGAATTAACATAGCTACATGAAAAACCTTAACGGTTGGTGTACACATAAAGTATAACTAGCTGAAGTACACACATGGGTGTTCGACACCCACATATGAAAACTTCCATTATTTTTCTTTTTTAATGAACAAAAGGAGTCAAAAGACAAAATTAATTTACGTGCGTATATGTACATTGTTTTAATGTCATATTGCGTAATCTGCGATTTGTTACAGGGTGTCTCTAAAGTTTAAGATTGTCTATCCCCAAACGATGACAACACAAAAGTTAGATTTTTTAGGTGAAATTCTCCTGTTTGAGCCTACTTATGTCTAACCTACCATCTAGGCTTATCTAAGCAATTGGATAAAAGTAAGCTTGTTCGATAAATGAGATACGCAGCTAGACTGTCCTAAAGCTTCCTCTTTCCCGTTTGTTCTAATGTGTGGCACTTGAATGTACTTAGGCTATGTAATTTGGATGTTAAAAAATGTGAACTCATATCCTCAATTATGAAATCTCTCAAAAAAGTTCTTGTCAATAAGATTTCCATTAGAGATATCACTACACAAAAATACATTTTTCAATGCAGACTTATTTTCAATCATCTTTCTCACAACAAGTCATACACCCTTTCACTGAATGTTCAGCACAGATCACTTTTTTACAGATTCCACAAAAGGATTTGGACTTTCGATCCGCTTTTGTAGGACACACCTCACATCTTTTTGGTTTTTGTAACAATTTTGTGGGGGCAGTGTGCACGTGCGTTTCTGTTTTGTATCCACACAAACGCATCGCCATCACTACCTCCTCCTTCAATGCTTTTGGAATAAGCATTCTACTCTTGATTTGCGAATCCACGAGCTGATAGCCGCAGGAAATCAAGAAAGAGAGGCGGTCGTTTGATTGTCCATGCTCTTTGTTGAATATGAATGATCCATAGATACAGGAAATGTCCAGAAAGTTGCAGACGACTGCAAATGGCCATCGCCGACATTTCCGCTTACAAGAAAATGCTCGTATCTTTTTGTCGATGATATCAACACCACTCTTAGCGTTATAGAATTGGACTGACGAAGGCTTTTCTGCGTTTTGTTCCTCCGGTGAACTAATCGTAGGTTTGAAAGTATCCAGAAGAAGAACAGGCTTGTTGCCTTTGTCCCAAAAGGAACAGAGCATTTTGGAATCACAGAAATAATACCGCGAATCTCCTTTAGTACGACCAGTGACATCATTTGCTACTGACGGTACGGACCATCATCAGCTAAATGAACAGATGTGAAAAAATTGTCAAGAGTCACATTTCTCCCGTTGTCAAGGAAAGGATCAATCAGTTGTTTCACAACAGCCTCTCCATGGCCAGCTGATTCACGCACAAATGAATCATTGATTGAAAGCATGTTCTCCACCTGAGCTACTGATCCAATAAATCTTGATCCCAAATTTACCGGTCTTCGACGCTATGTATTGCCGTAATTTCACACGGCCATGAAATTCTAGCAGTTGCTCATCCACAGTGAGATATTCAGGAGCAGCTACAAACTCTCTCAATCTCAGGAGAAAATGTTCCGTTGTCTTGCGAACTGGTGCTAGAGAATCATTTCTATCCCTTCGCAGAGCGTCATCGAATCTCAAAAATGATTTTAGCTCACAGAATCGCTGCCTTGACATAGTCGCACGAAATATGGGCTGTCCATCGCGTTGTGACCAGAGATCTACAGTGGACCGGTGATGAGCCTTGAAGGCCCCAGCAAGTATTAGTAAATCACAGAAAGCCTCAATTTCAACACGATCAGTTGCTTTCCATACTTTGGAAGAGTTGTTCTGTCCATTATAATTGCTAACACGTCTTCGGGCGTAGAGATTAGCATAAATAACACTGTCGTCGATAATCTCATCAAAAAACATCAAAACGGATTCTCTCCCAGTCGTGGGATGAATTCCTCACTTCACTTGAAATGGAGAATCAACAAAAACATTTGTTGCATTTGCACGACCACGATCAGATGAATGATTACGGGTCCATTGTGTTCCAGAGGGAGCAAGAAAAATATTAGATGACGAAGGAAATTCCGAAGCGTTGTCAGGTACTGATTCATCAGCGTCAATTTCAAGATCAACTAAAACGTTCACATTAAGAATATATTCCTCATCAATAAAGTCATCTTGGTGATCTCCACCAGATACATCTTCACTTGTTTCACCATTGTCCATGGTAGATATCACATCAGCTTGATTATCTTCAAGAGTGTCGTCATATTGCATGAGAGCCTGAATAGCGGCGACTTTTGCAGCACGGGAAGACATCACAAATACACGTAAAAAGCAAGGCTAGGATAAAAATACAAAAGAATCTTCGATTCGATTGCTTCATGTATTCTGATTGGCTGTCTGCTGTCAGGTTATCATTCAACAGCGTGCGTGTCATAATTAGAAAGCATAGAAAGAGTGCTGGGTGTCTAACACCCATGTGTGTACTCTAATAAGTCACGGAAGCAACAATTTCTTCTATAAAACGACATGAGCTTTCATTTTAGTATTACTAACAAAGTCGTGAATCAAGATTTCACCACTGCAATCCTATATAGCATATATAGGATATGTAGCATATATAAGCATATATTTTTACAAACTAACTCACTCATGGGTGTTGGACACCCATGTCTGTACACCAACCGTTAAGTCATCTGCCAGAGGAAAAAATTAACAGTCGAAATATATTGTTAAATCGTTTGAGGCTAACCTCCGGTAGATCATTAAAAAAAATAATAGTAGTATAGCTAAAACTGAAAAATAGCTTACTACTGCGTGTTAAACAAAATTACATATCTAACAACTTACGTATGACATTAGCGTCTTAAAAGGAGTGATCATTAGACATGACACCTGTGTGTCTGCTTAAATACATCAAACATAGGGCTGACAGTATTTGATTATTACATCTCAATATCTTGATCTCCTATTTCATGTTGAGATCCTATTTCATAGCCCTTACACTGTGACAATTTGGCGTGTCAAAAACATTAAAAAGACGTGTCCAAATAATATCATTCGTCGCGTGTCCTGAGACTTTTTTAACGCTTGACACGCGTCGCGTGTCCCCTTCCGGATACTATTTGGACACGTAAGGTGTGTCCAAAAACATCTATTTGACACGCTGAATGATTAATTATTATCCTTATCCCTCCTACCATAGCCAGCTGGAATATTACGAAATACACGGAGATATAATTCAAAATCTATAAAAAACAACTTGTTAAAAATACAGTCGAACTTCTTATTGCAACTTGTAGTACTGGTATTCTGTACGTGTATAACAAAACTATACACGGAGATATAATTCAAAATCTAGGAAAAAATGTAGCTTAACAAATCGTTAAGGAAAGATAAAATAATACATTACAAAATCGCAGATTTACAATCCAGAACGACTAACAACTTGTTAAAAATACAGTCGAACCTCTTATTGCAACTTGTAGTACCGGTATTCTGTACAACAAAACTTGCTATAGCCATATCTTTCCACGGTGACGTCAAAATTCTTCTTAAGCAAATTTCCTCCCATAACTATTGTCAAAGTATTGGCTGTCCTTTGAAATTACATGAGAGGTTCGACTGTATAAATGAAAGCGTTGCAACATATTATAAAAATTACATATAGGTACATCCATGTAAGTCCGGCCACTAGCATGACATTCTTGACAAAATAGAGATGACATTCACTAGGAATTCAGTGGAGATTCAAATTCTTTAATCGACTTGATGCCTTCTAATGGCCTTTTCAACTTTCTTTATCAAGTTCGTATTCGACTCAATATTCAATCCCAAGAAGAGCCGAAAGTAGGCTTTATATGAGTTCAGTATTTTCCTCGGAACTTTTATCGAGAATACAAAGAAAATAGCCCAAAAAATCATGATGGCCATTTTCACCGACTGCGTTGTGACCAGGCAGATCCCATCCAAATGGATTTTGTACTCCAACTGCATCCAATCAGATGCCTTTTCTGGCATTCGACACCAAATGTGGGGGTAGCTTTCACACGATCCGTCCTGCAAGAGTTAAGAACAACAGTTACAAGTTTTCTTCCATAAAAGTAGAGCTAGAGGAGATGTATACACCAAGAAAGTGTCCATCAGTACTTTATTTAATAAATGCTTGTTATAATTTACTTAGATAAAATTAATCATGCGAAAGCAATGGATCCCATTGCCATCTATAGGATGTACAACAACATCTCTCTATGCTAGTTCTTCATCAAGTGTAACGGGTAGGGTACGATATATTAGATTTGCCGCAGTGCGGAACAGATTTTTCAGTGTCAAATGTACCTTACTTTCTATAACTGCTCTCTTTGACCATCCTCTACTCTTTCTAGGGTTGGACAGTCCATAATCCTTCTTGGTCCGATCGTGGAGAGATCCACGTGGATAAGTTAATCCATTGATCCCAGCTCCGGGATTTTGATGTGGAATAATCAGAAAACACAATTCTGTCATGCGTGTAAGTTTTCAGAAATAAAGTATACAAAAGCCTTTTATGTCTCGTAGGTTTAGTGGTGGGGAATTCATATGCGGCTAAAATGATTTAGCGCTATCTATGTACATAATACTGGTGCAACATATTCTTAAGAAAACGGCTTTGGACATGAAGTACATACTTCTTTTAAAATGAAGGTTTTCGATAAACAGGCATTTCATACGAGTATAAACCGAAATGAAACTTGATGATAATGACTGTAAAATATAACGGTTAAGAGAACTTGATTTCTATCATTACCGTAAAACCGGGTAATTTTAGCCGAAAGTCGAAATGTAAAATTTTTTGCAATTTCAATCAGACAGTCTGCACCAGAATAATTTTAGAAGTCATCTAATGGGTTATGTGATTTATAAATTAGCTATTTTTTGCACAACGACGGTCGCATCTTCATTTGAACCTTCTAAAACCTTCAATAAAATTGTTGATAACAAAATGGTACCACTCATTTCTTCAACTAGGGTTGTGTCTCAACATCCTGTGAAAAGAACATTCAGAGTCAATCTGAATTACCGATAAATCTACTTAGATCAAGACAAAAATGTACCTGGATATAGAATAAAACATGGCTAAAATTAGCAAGACCACTGCAGGTAAAAATGGCTAATTTTAGCCAAGGACTGGGAAACTGGATAACTTTAGTTAGAGCTACAGGTGTCGATTGGTGGAAAGTATGAAACCTTCCTACTACGCTGTGACATGCATACTATAATGTAGAGCCCGTCTTTGTTACTGCTTATGATGGTATAGCGCTAATAAAAGGCCTCTGATTATGATGTCATGAGCTCCCCATGTTGAATTTACAAATCTTTTAAAACATCCCATTCGCAGATTGTTCCTCTGTACAGCTTGTCATCAGAAACTTGATTGAGCGTTCAGGTGGCCAACCAAAATGCATGACTAGACTTCAATGTCCTCGCATTGGTTTCTCGGGTACGTATGAATAAATAACCTAGAAAATAAAAAATATATATACTCGTATAATAATATTAACCAAAAATTGGCTAATTATACTTTGTTTTCATTTTGAGCTATGGGTTATCGAAAGAAACAGGAGATCATCGCATTCTTTAATCAGATGTAGATAATTCTAGGTTAGATTGTGTTTTACTTCTTTAGTTACGCAGTAGGGCCTACATGTTGGCCTGTACAAAGAATTATTAAGCCTACTTGCATTTTTTTACAAAAAAAACAAGATGAAAAGTTAGCATCTACATTAAAAGCAATAATTTAGGCAAATTAAAAGTGCTCTGTCTAAAAAGATGAAAAGCAAAATGAAAGAAACAGATTGAAAGTAACTGGCTAAAGTTAGCCATGACCCAGGTAATTTTAGCCATTGACGTATTTTTATTCTCAGCTGTAGAGCAATGAAAATCAAATGTTCGTAAGTATGGCTTGTTGAAGTGGATGTATTTCTAGAGTGTTTCAGCAATTTTCACAGTTGTAGTTTTCATAACATAGAAGTGACATTAAGTTAAACTTGAAAAGTGGCTAAAATTACCCGGTTTTACGGTATATTGTCAAAATCTGCATCGGTCCACATTTACTCCACATCTATGTTGATCTGACCAAACGACTCTAACTGATCTTTCTACTAAATTTGCTATAATAATCAGATCAATTGAAAAGACGATTGAAAAGTAAACAGGGTAGGGTCGGTAGGGTATCCGTCACACTTATTGAAAAGTAAACATGGAATCAATAGCAGCCTTACGAAAAATGTTAATAAATGAAAATTTAATGAATTCCTCTGTTTTCATGGACACATCAAATTTATTGGCTGGTGTTGTTTCACCATCTTGCAAGTTTGTTCTCTTTCACTAACACATTCAGCATAACATCACCGATAGGAAATGGTTTATATCAAACAATCAACCAGAATAATTCCATACTAAACGAATCACTGAAGATGACGTCAAATTTCATTACATAGTGTACACAATCATTCTATTTTATCAGCTCCATTCTTCCATAACTTTTTTAATTTATGATTCGCTCATGCATAATCCCTGGTCAATATTTCAGCAAAAATTTGTTTTGAAAATGGTACACTACCGATTGTATTACACCCATGAAGCTGGGAGGGAGATGCGGCCGCTTCTGCAACCCAGAAACTCGCAAGTTTTGTTAAATGCAACACCTATTAATGATCTCGTAGTCAGTCGGTTACCTTTGTTATTACTTTTTCATTATTTAAAGTATGCCTATATTCAAGGGCGGATCCACGAGCTCACCTTAGGGGGGGGGGGCGGTGATTTTAGAAGTCATAGTATAGTTATAAATACTTACACCCGTAGCGTAGGTCCACTGTACAAGATTGTTTCAATGTCATATGATGAGTAACTCAGCCAATTTTTCTAGGGATAGGTCGCACATTCTAATGGAAATCATTCTGTATATATATATATTGTATTGTACAATGTACATTGTACAAAATTATTATAATAATATCAGTTGAGAAATGAAGCATGCGTAAGCTTATTAATTAATCGACAGTTTATTCAGCACACTTGAAAACTAAATGATGACAATTGAAAATAAAAAACAACATGAGTGGAAGCTACTTACCAGATCAGATTATATTTTAATTGTAAGACACTACTTTACCGTTGGAACCTTGATTGCTTATTTGAAAGCAGTGAAAAGTACAAAACTGTACCGAAAGTATAAAAATTGCATTTTTGTCTTTCTTTAAGATAACAACGAATACCCGTGCAAATCGATTGGTCATCGTCGGTCACACTGTCAAACCACTGATCATAAAACAGGATAAGGAATTACAGCACAAAATTCTTCCTTCGTGATGATGTAGCAAAAACATCAATTATTTTGTTTGTGTCTGGCAAACTGTCTGTGTTACCCTGCCTGAGAACCAAATTAACGTTTAAGTTATTGTTTATTGCCTCCGAAAGTCAATGGGTGACACTTGTTTACAAAATATGCAATTCCGCACTTATCACAATGCGTTGACACACAACCTGACAATTACGCAAGATCACATCACATATTTACACATGTACATCTAACATTAAAATAGTTCATATAAACAAAACACTAAATATCCGAAATCATTATTCTACACTCCCCCGTGATCTATATATCACTAAATATCCGAAATCATTAAGTAGTAATATAATCACGTAGATAAGCGGGTTTACGTCTAGTCCGAGTACTTCGTCGTCGTGACATACGTTGTTCATTCGATAATTGATCACTACTCTCACTTTCTGAAGACGATTGTGTCGGTAACGGAGCATGCATTACAGCATTTGGATCACTATAGGTCACAGAGTCATTCTCAGAGTCCGATTCACTGCTCGATGTTATTCTGCTTTCTTGGATTCGACGGGGAACGCCCTTGATATGGCTCACGTGTCGTGCTATACCATCGTTGTTCACTTCAACCGATACTGATGAGTTGATCCCAGTAACACGGAACGGTCCGCTCCACTCTAAATCACAATGTCCATCTGTACGTAAATAGACCAATTCCCCAATGCTGAAAGGATTGTCGCATAGCATTTCATCAACACAGTCGGCGCGATCTCCAAAACCTCTGACAATATCACAATCCATTTTCCTGTTGTTATTGATTCCTGGCATTTTGGCATTGGCGTGAAACATCAATTGATACGGCGAAATCTTCCCTTGACCGCTGGTCGCGTTGAACCAAAAGACACATTCATTGATAGAATTGCCCGATCTTGCTGCCATAGTTTTGATGGTACGGTGATTCCTTTCAGATATTCCATTACCCTGCGGCCTATAAGCACACGAATACTCCTGCTTTACACTCCACAACTCCATAACCTTCCTGAACTCCGCACTCCTGAAAACTGTCCCATTGTCCGACAATAATGCCTCGGGTGGACCAAATTCAGAAAAAATTTCCAGAAATTGTCGACAGACTTGAGCAGCACTTTCATTGGTTAAACATCTACAAATACAAAAACGAGACCCGTTGTCTATCACCGTCAAATACGGAGTAGCTCCCACATGTGTGATGTCACAAGAAACTCTCTTCCATACTCCATTCGTTGACAGTTTCCCCTTTCTATAATGTGGGTTTGTCATAGGACAAATCCTTGCACATCTATCACACCCTTTCACGACTTCTTCAACCACACTCCTCTTCACTGAATCACCAAACTCCTCCTTGGCCACTTGCAGCGTTCGATCAACTCCGAGATGATGTCGCTCATGAATTTTCCTAACAGAGTTTTCCATATCACCAATCGATCCAGAAACCATTACCACTCCCACATGAGGTTCCTCCTTCTCCAAATCTTGCCCTTTAGTAAATAACCAATTTCTTGGCAACCTTGTTAACTGATCTGCCAAATTGTCGTTTGAAGGAACAAGGAGAACAGTCACATTAAGACCCTCAAGTTCACGAAGTTCTCGCAAGATGTCAATGCGACGACGTATTAACATTTCTGACAGTGCATGCGTACGAACATTGTGTGTACCCAGAAAAGCAGAATTTAGCCATCCGCGAACAGTTGCCGAGTCAGTCTTAATCATAAATGTTTTGCAGTTCCACCTGATCGCCATGTTTACTCCCCTTATCGCAGCATCCAATTCGCTCGTGTTGATGTGAGAAGTGTCGGATTCCTTTCTTAACCATGCTGCATCTTCGACTACATTACCGTTGATGGTCATCACAATCCCCATAGCAATATTACTCGCATCCGTCCAAATCTCCACCTTGCCATCAGTAGGAACCACCCATTTGCCGCGTACAGGATCGTCACCCAATTTTAGACGTTCGGAAACTTCCAAAACCTTGTTCATGATATCGTCGCTGACAAGTTCATCCCAACCCACCTTTTCCTTCGCAGTCAGTCGTTGAAGATAGCCACATATCACGCGCAACCAACCACAAACCGGAAAATGCCCCAGCCACTCACCAACCACCTTGTGAACCTGTCTTCTTGTCAACTTATTTCCATGAACGTTCGGCAACACCCCATCTCGTTTCCATCCAAAGTGCCGATCGACCCGAAGACCCAATACCCTGACATTCTCACCTCCGAGGCGCCCCGCTGGCTTCGTCTTCAATCCATAGTTGTTCAGGACCTGAACGACTTCCTCAACTGGCACTACCTTCTCATTTACAAAGATGTCATCAATGTAGCTACTGGTACCTGACTTCAATCTATCATTATCAGTCAACACATGTTCAACAATTTTCGTCATTACTTTTGGCGCAATGTTTAAACCAAACCCCAAGCGTGTCAGCACGAACATCCAATTCAATTAACTTGCGCGAGCTACTTCCAGGTATGTATAGTCCATTCTGCAGTACAACGTCGAAACCCACTATCATCTCTACCCCAAGTGGCAGCCTATCCACTATAAACACCTCCACCGGACCAACATTCACTTCGTTCGTTCCCATTACTACATGTTCAAGTTTTGTCTTACCCCTCGATTCGATCTTGGTACAGTCCATTATTTCCAAACTTACCGGAAAACTTAACCTCTCAATCGGAACACGCGACTCAACGGCAAAGTTAGAATCCAGCAAAGAAAAAGTACTGCCTGTGTCGATCAAAAATTTACAGACCCTCCCGTTCACCTTCCCCAAATGTGTCTGCCAATCAGTCAAGCTTAGAGACGAGGTTGCGATGCCGGTACCATTCCCTTCGATTGCTGGGGGGCAACTGCTTGCATTTTTTGCGCTGCCCCCGGCACGTGGTTTAAAGGAACCGCAGTCGTAGAAGAGCAGTTGCTTTGGTAGTGACCTTTCTGACCGCAGCGAAAGCAAGTAATTTGACAATCTTTCCGTAGATGACCGATGCGATTGCAACCAAAACACCTAACGACCCTACGCTGTTGGAAATTACTACCGGTATTTGAATCCTGGACCCTCAGATCATGGTTCATACTGACAGGCCTGCCAACGCTAGCACACGCAGAAAATTCCGGCTTATTAGACCAGATTTTCTTCGAAGCACACAAAACCTCAGCATAACTTATTTCGTCACCCACGTGCATTTTAATCTGGTCCTTGACATTCTGCGGCAAAGCTTCCAGTAATAAAAGGCCGCTGACATAATCCATAGGATTTTACTTCCACCTTCCCTACTAGCAACATTAACCATCTTCCTTATTCTCTCCCCCACAACATCAAGTGAATCACCAATTATAGCCCTTGTACTCACTGCAGTTTTCCAAGCGTCCACGCGTCGCAGCCCGAAAGCACATCGTAACGCATTCTTAATAGCTGTTGCATTGTATTTATCAGCATCTGGCAAGTTCTTCCATGTGTCATACGCGGCACCTGACAAATTCATTGATAAAATCTTCCCCTCTTTATCTTGTAATTCATCTATTTCAATCGCCTGCTGGAAACGGTCCAACCACCTCTCACAATCTCCATCCCCACTAAACTCAACAATCTTTTTAATGGCCTTCATACTCAATGCAATTCGTTGCCCGGCTAGCTTCTGAGAACCAAATTAACGTTTAAGTTATTGTTTATTGCCTCCGAAAGTCAATGGGTGACACTTGTTTACAAAATATGCAATTCCGCACTTACCACAATGCGTTGACACACAACCTGACAATTACGCAAGATCACATCACATATTTACACATGTACATCTAACATTAAAATAGTTCATATAAACAAAACACTAAATATCCGAAATCATTATTCTACACCCTGTAACAAGACCAAAGCTTCCAAGCGTTCCTCATGCATAGAACTTCGAATGTTCGTCAATGTCCGTTCCACCTTACTGAACAATCTTTCGGCCTCGCAAGTTGATACAGGCAAAGTTGCAAGTATTTTTATAAGTCTAAATATGTTTGGGAATATGCTACTGTTACACGAGTTCAATGCCGCAATAGCGCTGTTTCCTTTTAAGTTTCTACAATGGCTTTTCCAAATCATGAATTCAGAAGAAAATTCTACGAAATCACCAATAAGAAATCTGCTGTATTTATTATACGCCTCCTTAACGTCAACTAATTCAGCATTCTCGATTTTGTTGGGGAGAAGTTTTTGCAAATTTGCGGCAATATCAGTATGTTTTCCAAATCGTCGTCTAAAATCTTGCAGGACATTATCTAACATCGGAGTGAAAAAGTTTATACGATAATAGTCAAAAGCTGAACATTCATCTGGAACACAGCTCATCCGATGAATCGAAATCTTTGGTATTCTTGGCACTTGAATACTTATTCCGGTTTGTTCAACCATATTCCTACACTTCGAGAATATTCCGTGAAAGTAATCCTCAGAATTCATCCAATATTCTTCCAGAACCTTTTGAGTTTCATGTAGCAAGCTGAGAGCCATGGTCAAGTCTTGAGCCTGTAGAGCAACGGAGAGTGGCTTCATCAGATTTGCTGCATAGTTTAGACAACAGATGCCTACCAAGTTTTCAGATCTTGAAAGAGATGAAAGCAATTGATGAGATTTTGATCTGACTTCATTGTCGTTCCAGGTCTCCATGATTTGTAATGTTGTTATGATGACTTCAAATGAACTACAAAATCGAGATACAGACTCATGGCGTTCGATAAATCTTGTGTTGCATAGATTTGTCAACTTTTTGAAAGAAATTTCATTATCTTTGCAAATTTCAGTTTTGAATAAAGCTACACGTTTTGCGCTGGCGTTCATTATCCTGATCGTATCACAAATGACGTCGTGTGCATTTCGAATTGGCCGAATGGTAAGACATTTTGAGCACGACAGATTCGATGCATGGCTAACACAGTGAAAGTAATCTGCTTGAGGTGCTACTTTTTGGATATGGGTAGCGGCCCCAGTATTAATACCGGACAGCGATGCAGTGCCATCATAGCACTGTCCGACGAGGTCATAAAAATCAAGTTTACAATCTCTCACCTTTTCTGTTATTGTCTTTGCTATTTCTTCACCACTAATACGAACCTCGATGTCGTGGTTTAAGCATTTGCTGTATAAATGATGAAACATGTCGACAAGACAAAAAGAATCTTTGCGAATAATGTAAGAATTGGTCTTTGAATCCCTGTCGACATACCGGGCAACTAGAATCATTTGTTCTCTAATGCTTCTATCCGTGGTTTCATCAGCTAACAGACTCCAAAACCCAGCATCCTTCACTCTTTGAACAATTTGTGATGCAATTTCTTTATCCATTAATAAAAGCAATTCGTTCAGAATATCCTTACTTATGTAAGTAGCATTTTTATCAGCCTTTTTCACGAAATTTCGAAGATCCTCATTGCCATCATAGATGCATAGACGACGTTGATGTCGGAAATTGTGTTCAGTATTGATAACTTGACCATCGTTTAGGAGAACATTTCCGTCATCTCGATGCCCTCTCAGTGCCATATTCTGCACTGTACAAAATTTCAACATATCTATAATTGCAGCAAGTCCAGCTCTGTTTTCACGGACCTGCTTTGCATGGGTGCTTGAAAGAAGACTTCGAATGTTGCTAGTCGGAGAATGGTAAGTGTTCAAAAAGTTAGCGGCAAATTCAGCACTTTGCTGATAGTATCCTGATCGGTTATGAGCAGATAAAGCACCACACTTCCCAGTTAAGTCATCAAATTTAGTTAACGGCACTGACACCAGCTTACCAAATTTCTGACCGCCAGCGCCATCTATTCGCGCAGACCAGGGATATCTATAGTACGGGATATGAAGGCTAAGAGTACTACTTACATCCTGCGGCCTAACTTTAATAAGTAGACTTCTGCAACCGAAAAATTTGCATTTCATTAAATAGCGTACTATACATTACACGGACTTTAAAGCGTTTATCTACAATATTTCGGATTTTGCCTTTATCAAATAAGTCTTAAAAACACAACCTAAGATATTCAGCCTGAGCTCGGCTACGATATTCTTTTAATGCTTTTACCAATAAATGAATCAGACATCCCTGAAATTAGGAAACATATCTTTCAGACATTCATAATTACTTATTATTGGAAGATAATTTCTTTAACTTCCGTGTTTGAGATGAATTAACTACAGGTTCACCTCTTGCAGGATGCAATTTCTTGATCAGGTTTTTCATGAAACAGTTGAACAGTTTACAGTTTATCACATCAAAAATCTTATGTCCTCGTGGACATGAAATATCATACAAATGATTGAACATGTCATGACGTTGCACGTCGTTTGCAACTGAATGAATAAACACATCCTTCTGATCACCACAAGAAAGAAATTTTGTGAAAATATCCCTGTCTTCGATGATCTCGAGGTACAAAACATAAGAAATCATACAAATTAGAAAATTCAGTTCAGATGGGCGAGAAAGACCGCCTCTATCTGCCAAGGAAATAAAAGTTTCGAGCTCATTATCTGCATGACTTTCATTATCAGATGTCGATTCTACGGAAGAGGGCTCAAGAAGAAGCAACTTACAAGCTTCACAGTGATGCAGTCGACTGATCGATCTGCCAATGTATCCTGCAACATAGAAAATCACATTTCGACGTGCAATGGATACTTCATCAACTGAGTCGTCATGCAAACGCAGATGTGCTGCAAGCCAGGTGTACTCAAAGTCATTTTGAGTATCGTGATCCGATAGAACAGTAGTTAAGGAAGTCACACAACCACTTTCAATGGCATGAATCAAAATAAAAAAAATAACAGAAATCAAAATAAGGCTCGGTGAGTAACGCCGTGCATGTACTGACTTTTGGCACAATGAAAGCTGTTCTATGTACAATGAAATGAATTAATCCAATGAAATCAGGATTTTCGTCCTGGAGTTGTACCAGACACTGTTGTAATGAATTTCGCGCAATTTCAATAAGAATATTCACGTCACTATCATTATTCGATGATGAGAACGATTTTATTGTGGCGAGTATGTTGGCCATCTCTGTTTCTGAAGAAATTATATCTTTGAATTCGAGAAGATGGGAAAACAAGCTGGAATTCAATCTACAGCCACCATTGAAGCAATCGAAAGTCATGTCTCTAAAAATCCGCACAAAACATTGAATTCTTGGAGTACCTTCGCGGTCGAAAGATTCAGCTGGAATATAGAGGAATAGCACTGAATCTGATGGCAGGGATATACTAGGGAGTCGTTGACAAAGACTGTCAAACCCATCCAGTCGGTCAGACAAGAAAAAATTCTCTTCGACATCTTTCAGGTGGTCAGCTTGTTTCTGAAATCGTGAAGATGCTGGGCACTCCTGTACTTTACTGGTCCCTAAATATCCCCTCCTTTACTTTGCTGGTCCCAAGTTTGGCACGAACGCTGACGTGTTGCTATGTGTCAAATCGTGCGAATGAACTATGGCTGGTGATCTTTGAACTCCCACCCATTGTTTTAAAGGATTGGCTATCTCTGTATTTAGTGTGTTGAGAAGGAATTTGACGTGAAACTTGACGTCGAACAACAATATTCTTGGACATCTTGCTGAATGGCATATAGTTTCTTAATGTTTTTGAAGCAAGAAATGCTTTTAATTTGGGACCAGCAAAGTACAGGAGTGCCAAGATGCTGTTGCAGGATTATGCCGTTGTGCACTTTCTGTAGATGTCGTTGGTTGTGATGAAGTGGGATAGTCTTCAAAAATAGAAGGGATTGCCGATGACTTTAACTGAAGAATTTCCAATTCAGATCGAGGACGCTTCGATAACCTTGTGACGTTTGTATCACAGCTTTCGCGAATAAAATCCTTCCAACAGAAGTGACGAGAGCAGACACGAGATGATTCCGTTGGTACAGTCATGCTTAACCACGTTAAACGGTACCACGTCCGTGCACGTTTGATTGAACGTAACCACTTAATTTTTTTTATCATTGTCCGTCGGAAAAGCATAGAAAGAAACCTTTTCTTGTACATGTATATTGGTCTTATAGCCCGAGCGACACAGAGGCACAGCATTTCCAACCCATGTTCAATCTGAGGCGATGTTGTTTTGGTCTAACATAATAAACTCGTGTAGTAATCGATAGCTGCGCAGGAAAAAGTCTACACAGCAGTGCATTAAAAAATGTCAATTGCATGTCAGGCCGCACCTCGTAAGATTTCAGATCACTCAGTATTGAGCCTTCGCATCCCGTAGTCTAGATATCCCTGGCGCAGACCAACCACCACCCGCTTCTTGTCCGAAAAGAACACAATACGAACGCCATGCACCAGAGTATTCCGACATGCGGCTTATTGTTAGCCATGGAAAGGCATTTACATGGTTGTTATTTATTGATCTCTTTTCGATTTTTTGATTTTTCGTTTTCTTTTCGGATGTCGGGAATTCCGATTTCTCTGCTGGTTTCCAGGATACTGTTTAACTCGCATGGATTTCTTGAGAAGTTGATGAGATATTTCTTTTCTTTTTCATCAGTATTGTATCGAAATCGGCGCTCAGCTCTATGATACTGTCGACGTTCAGACCCGTAGATGACGATTCGACAATCCCGCTTTCACAGTGATCGTCTGTATGTATTTCTTGCTGCTTTTGTCTGCGATTGTCGATATTGTAATAGTCTGTTAACTTCCTGATCTTTGAGGAAGATTCAGAAGACATGTCGCGAATTTTATAAAGTAAAAAGAGACAGGCACACGAAGCGATGAGATCGTAGACCAGACTGTAGTGAGTGTAGTCGCCGTGCTGTGAAAACTGAATGTATGTGAAGTTGAGAAACTGTTTCAACTATCCTGCTTGTTTTTCACGTGATGCGTGTGAGTGATCGATGCATACGATGTACAGGCAAAGGAGAATCTGGCCACACGTTTAACTGACAAAAATGCTAACTCAGCGCCAGGTGCTTGCAGACTTATCGACAATTGCACTACCGTCGGCAGCAAAAACAACGCATCATAAAATTTAGTGATTTTCAGGGGAGGCATTCAGAGTTTCAGACCTTCCATGCCAAATAGCTTTTGATAGGAATATCCGATTTTAGAAATTCTTTTTTCATGGCAATCATCCGCATCAACGTATAATGATCATATAAAAATTAACAGTTTATATTATATAAATGTCCATTTTGTTCATAAATTTATTTTTGCTGTGTAACAGTAGAAATAGGATATTTTGGCAGCAGGAACAACGTATTTCGTTTCGCGTGAAATCTTAATTTCTAGATCAATCTGCAAAAACAGCGTATTTCGTGTTACGCGACAAAAAATTTAAAGTCCTATCATTTTGCAGGATGTATAAACAACGTATCTTATTTCAGCAATGCTTTCATCAACCAAGTTAGGCCTATATTGTGCATCGCATCCTTCAACAAATTTGGATCTCATCATTCTTCATCATAAGTCGCTCTTATAGACCATATTCTATTTTTCACTTCGTGATGCGACGTAAATGCAGTCTGATGATTTTCTGCTAAATTTGCTCAGCCCCTATAGTGTTCGCTAGTCCTTCTACCTTTAACAACGCATACAACTCTCTTCCACCGTCCCTCTGATTTTGATAATTGAAAGCAAGCACTTGTACCAAATAAGCAAAAACATTTTATAAAGACACTATTATCGTTTTCTTGATTAGCCTACAAATAACAAAGAAAAATTGATTGAGAAAAATTGAAACTTTGGCTAACAGCAAGAAGAGTGGCCTAGTATAGAGTTCAGACTTCAAAATTACTTTTTTCAATTACTTGAAAGGCAAAACGTCACATTTAGGACATAAGCAATTGATTGAACGATTGATTAAACGATGCAAAACATAGACTTAAATAAACTTCTTCCAACAGCAAGTGGTAAAATCCTATTTCATAGCCGCAGATGGAAAAAAGAAGTGTAGCCTATCAAACTCAAAATTCAGTAGTCGATGTTTCTTGTTTCATTAGGATCATCGACGTCGGTTACCAATAGTGACGTGTAGAAATGTCGTCTGTCTGGAGGCATTGCCATTGTCAGCTTCATGAGCTCTTCATACTTTACTGAGGAGATACCTCTTTTCTCCTCCTGTCTTACAACGAGATCCAATGGATTTTCTGTTGCATCCGTTTGCTTGGGACTGACTCCTCTTTTGAATATTTCCTTCTCGTCGTAAGATGTCAGATCGAAGGAACTATTAACAAAAATTACCGCGTCGAAACTGTGCTTTCCGTGTATTTGAGATTCCTTTTACACGGCAGGCTTCAGAGATGTTAAACTGAAAAAAGTCTTTCTCAGAGAGCTCTGTGTTTCTAACCTCTGTCGAGAACAGTCGATCAGTCTCTTCAGATCACAAAAATCATAGATGTTCTCAGCTTTTCTTACTTTCGCTCCGATGCTGGCATGCACACTATCACATGACATGAAGGTGTGTCCCTTTTCCAGATATTTAATTGTGATCGTCTTCGCACGAATTCGTGAGTCGTTTACCAAGCGAACTAATGCACAGAGAAGCAGTCTGCTTTTGTTCTGTGCGTTGCAGTCCTCGTAGTCTCGACAATATTTCACTATGTTATGAATATATGAAGATGCAATGTTGTTTGCCTTTCTTCCTCCAGTTCCCTCGTGCCAAAGGACACACACTGCCTGACCATTTTTACTGACATCGCAGAAAGTTTCGTTAAAAACGGCTAACTTTCTGGAAAAGAATGAGTCCTTGGTTGCCAACTTTGGTAGGAGAACTTTCTGCATGTCGACTGTTACAACTTTGATCTTTGATTCACTTTCATTTGAGCTGTCTACATTCATTTCATTTCGTGCTTTGATGCTTCTCTCTCGATGAGACTTATATTCCGCACAGGTATCATCATCGTTGCATTCATGAACTTTGAGACTGTGCACAGTGCAAATTGAACACTTGTCGACAGCTGGTGAATCGAAGGCAATGTTCATGGAATTGAAAATGGTCGAAAACCACTTGATTGAACAAGCAGGTTGATCATTATCGTCGTCCATCTGAGATTCAATAAACATGTTGTATAATTTCACCTTGGAGAAGTCGCTCGGCAAATATCTCCGATTTGGTGCATGGGCACTTCGATAATGCGAAATACATGGCTTCAGTGATTCTATAAATTCCCTTGCCGCATTTCTTAGGGAATCTGGAAGTTTGTTTACCGACTCTTTCCGCCCTCGTTTATCTGGGGGTGCACCCACATTAAGTCCATAGCACTCAGGATTCATGTTATCAAAAACGGATCTGATGATGGAGTCATTACTGGATTTGTATCCAAGAGTGGTGAGCAATCGTGCTTTGCACACTCGTTTTTCATCTAATGTATAAACGTGACTCCTTTGCTTACGCTTCAATCCCTGGCTATTCCTAGTAGCTGACACATTTGCTGAAACAAAATCTCGGCGAGCCTGAATGCTTTTCTCCCAGAAAGCATTGTGAATTGCGTGTAAAACTGGGTCTGATAATTCATTGCACTGGAAGATTCCACTTTGAGGTAAACTTTCGTCATGTTCACACTGATGGCTAATCAAAGGATGCTTCAAGCAGATGGTATTCTTCAGCTTCGATGGTCTCGAATCATCTTTTTCTGTGGAGATACTGGAAGCTTCCTCATCATGGTCTCCGTTGCTACCAATCAGTCTGTCAGTCAAGTTATTCTCTGCATGATGTGCTGAGTAGGCTGGCGATGGAACATTTTCGGAGTTTACAGACGGTTTTGGAGGAGAACAGGGTAGTGTCGAAAAGCATTGATCCAAACCCGTTATTTCAAATTCATCGGTCACCTGTTCATCTGACGGAGGCACTATGTATGGATTGGCATTTTCAATGTCCGATAATAAAGAATGAGGGCAATCGAGGTCCAATAGATCATTTTCTTTGTTGCATCCATGCAGCCAATCGTCTATCTTCCAATCTATCCCAGACATCCTGAAAGTGAATTCATGCAAGCTCAGAATTTGCTAATTAACCAATTTGATACATCGAGATTGATCATTGAAATGAAATACCAAAACTGCAAGCAAAAATGTATAAAAAATCAATAAAAAATCTGCAATATGGCCGTGCGCTAAGCAAAAGAAAATATGTTTGAATACCCCTCCATAGGAAATGCGCACGTATCTCGTCATCTGACTCCCACAGAGATGGATTATTGATGTTCCAGGGATCTTTTCCTCTCAATAGCTGACAGTGCAGCTCAGATCGCATAGTTTTCTTTCACGACTCAGGCGACTCAATACCGAGCAGGTAGCTGATGCTGCTTCACAATACTATAAAAACCATGATGTGGGCAAAGACGTGGATTTCGATGATGATGTCCTTGTCATACCTTGATATTTGATATAGAGGAGCAGGGTCAATATTAACACTATTCTCGATAGAGGCAAATGATTTGTGCGAAGGTGCGAGATGGAGATATTTCCTTCTGTTGGACTCATTTGAAGGCCTTATCTCTGTTTGCCATTGACTGTAGGCAACTTTGCATTCGTCAAATGGAGCTGGTGTACAAATCGACCAACTCTATTAGCGACTGCATGATTCCGACTATATGTGATACCGCAATTTCGACAGTTATCAACAATACTAATTATAATCTCTTTGTTGTTTCACTACAAGGAATCGGTGAATACTTACAAAATGCGATCACATGTGCTTTGAAAGCAAAGTATTTCATGCAAGGTATTTCCGCAAATTACAAATATTATCCGTCATATTTTCCATGGAAACAATTTTTATCGAAGAAATCATGAGTTTGGGTTTCGATATTGGGACTGAAAACATTACGAATAACATTAGATGGTAATCATTTACGATTCAATACTTAACTTTCCTGGGATTCACCTTGACCCTAGAAAGACGAAGCGGGTCAATTGACCCATTAGCAATTTACAATTTGTAGCCGTACATATTTAAGTTATGTTGCGGAATTGCTTTCTTGGGACTTCTATTATTTCGTAGAGGTGCTTAGATATTCAACAGCGATTCAGAAAAAAATGAAATGATTCCGTACTTTTAGCATGTTTTACCTACTTGGACTGATAGGGTCAATTGACCCATCATATGTAAAAGATACATATTATCCAAATTTCATGTTTTTGAAGTGCCTGAAAACAGTCATAGAAAACACTTTTTGCATATCAACTCAGAACATGGGCCACAGACGACTGTAGTGCAATTCTTACAAATAGATCGAGTTCAATTGTACAAAATTCAATTTGGAAAATGATGGATCAAGGACGGCTGCGATTGTATGCAATGTGTTCACATCAGGCCAGTACTTCAGCAGCATACATTTTCTCAGATTTGCTTTCAAGGTAGAGATGACTGAATGTTCATCCGGATCGACGCTGCAGATGTGATCTACGACGAGGTAGTATGTCGGGAGAACTGTTAGTAGACTGGGCCTATCAGCAGATTCGAGCTTGTCGAAGATTCCGTCGAATTGACGAAAAAAACTCCTAACTCGGTCACTAGCGCAAAAGAAATCGATTCTAAACGATTATCCTCATTTCGTCGTTGAAGTTCAGCTCGAAGTGCGTAAAAAGAATCCGCAAGACTGCTGTATACATTACCAAACCCACGCCACGGACGCGTTTGAGAAAATTTCTTCAAAGTTTTCGGCAATTTTTCTTGCAATCCCGATGTCTGATTTGCGCATCTTGCAAGGTCTTTGATGGCGATTTCCATTTCTTGTACGTATGGCTTCTCGTCCTTCGTGGCATTCCATGCGTTAGTCAAAACAGTGGATAGACGGTGTGCCATACATTGCATTCTTGATTTCTCTCGAAGTGCACTGACGATATTAGCGCCCTTGTCTGTAGTTATAGGCGTAGTATCCTCACATAGTCCTTATGTTTGGAAGATATCACTGATTTCAGAGAGAATGTTCTTGGCAGTCTTTTTATCATGGGGAAAGACTTTACATCGAGCCATGAAATGTTTCACTTCATAAGAAGCATCCATCCAGAAAATGGACAGCTCCAGATACGAACGGTGAATGTAATCGTCAGTCCACAAATCTGCAGTACATGCGACTTCATCACAAGACACGGCAATGGATATTCTTTCTTTCATATGGTCAATGAATCTTTCAAATAATTTCAAAACACAATCCCGAATAGTTTTTCTTCCATACCAGATATCATCTACATTCACGTTGCCGTACTTGTTACCGATTTCTATCATTGTTTTTGCAAGTTGTTTAAGTCCTTCATTTTCCACATCGCAAAAACTATGCATCCCGGAAATAACAAATATTGATTCTGAATCTTTCACTCGTTCTGCATCCGACTTTTCAAGGCGTTTATGTCTGGTGTATTCAGGATTGACTTTGATAGTAGTCTGTCTTGCACGGTCACCAGCAGTTTCTTTTCTAGGTAGACAAGTGTCCCAGTGTCTTTTGAGAGCACTTACTCCCCAGCTTTCACGAGTTCCGTCCTCCTTGACTTTGCTGTGAGTGCGGATCACCGTCGTCTTGCAGCGGTTGCAGGCCACCCAACATGGTAATCGTTGTGTTGTGCCATCCGATAATGTCTCAACAATATGCGCCACATTTTCCCTTGATTTGTCTTCTGATAGTGTTAATTTACGCGTTGACAATTTAATCTGAATCTGTTTATCAGTAATATTATCTGGATCCATCTCATACGCATAAGATAGGATGCCGAAGCGTAGACAAAGAACAGCGAACGTCGAAGTACGATGCGTAGATATTGAACAGTGGACGGAAGCAGACTGACAATTACTAGAAGACGGACGGCTAATATTAAATTGTTCGATTCGTCTGGCACAGCAGACAGTAGACGACTAATGAATAAGACTAAACGGCTAGCTGAGTGAGTGGCGAATGACAATAAGGGTCCATTACGTACAAGCTTGCGTACACGTTATTTGTTGCTGCGCGGTAGGGTCGACACTTGGGATTGCAATTCCGGGATTGGAGAAAATGGACCGGGATTGCAATCCCTAGTCGGCACTCCTGCTAATAAGGCGCCATTGAATTCTGAGGCAGTCAAGCCGTTGAACAAAATAGTTGTCTACACGAGCCGTATCACACTGAATCAAAACAGGGGGACGCGTGCGTGCTGACATCAAGGAATATGTTGACTCAGCCACGAGCTATCTTTGTCACGAGCCACATGATAAGTTTATGAACCACGTGAATTCATTATAAACTTGATGAGTGATCTGATTCTGATATGCTAATGAATCCCAGCTATGGTTTATGTTTCAATCAATGAGTCAGGATTAAATCGGTTATCAATTATATAGGCTACTAAAAAAATCCAGTAATGTTGAGATGTTCGAATTATGATTCGAATCGATGTTCGAATCGAGATAAAATCAGCCAAAAAAGTCCAACTTGTAAAGCCAGCCTTGGTCATTAGGCCGGGCCGGGGCCGGTGGCCGGCTTCCAGCTCTGTGCTGGAGATATCATAGCACCACACAGGTTCACAGGACCAAGTTGCACCGTACCACGTCGCTTGGGAGAGACGCACCACATTATTCGTGACTTGGATGAATTTAGCAGGATTCTGTTTGACGACAACCAAGAATGCACCCCATCCACACATTCTGATAGTCTGTCTTGCAATTCATAGGCATCTGATGGGTTACATGAGCTGTTAATGAAGATGTCGTCTGCATAGAGATGAACCTGGAAGTCAAAGCCCTGGACTAATGTTGAGACGTCGCGTGTGTAGATTAAGAACAAGATCGGGCCAAGGACAGACCCTTGAGGCACACCACATAGATAAGGTCGAGATGTTGAGACAGAAGATCTATACTTCACCACAGTTGTTCGGTTATTGAGATAAGACCTGAACCAATCAATCACTAATCCGGAAAGTCCGAAGGAATGCTGAAGACGGCGTAAAAGAATATCATGATCTACACTGTCGAAGGCTGAAGTCTGATCTAGGGTTGACAGCAAAGACACCCGGCCACTATCCATCGCCGTCAGTAGGTCTGATAGCATTTTCAGAAGTACAGTCTCCGTAGAACAGCCCCGACGATAGGCTGACTGAATACTGGGCAAAAGGTTATTTGCATCAATGAAACTCCACAATTGATTTGCAACATACTTCTCAAGAAGTTTGCAAATGACGGGCACAGTCGTGATCATTCGATAAGAGGAACATGAATGTTGGTCTGAAGACCCAGTCTTTGGTATTGGACGCAATTTGATCACTTTCCAAGTTTCAGGAAAAACCCCTCCAGACAGACAGCGATTGTATAGGTCAATCAGAAAAGGCGTGATGAGCCATGCACACCTCTTGAGGAGCCAAGTAGGAATAGGGTCACTCGCAGAACACTTATTCGATAGCTTTCTAAGCATGTTTGATAATGTAGCAGCATCAATCACATTGAAACTCGATAGTGATGTTCCTAATTCCACTGGAACACACTCAGGAAATCGTGCTGTCTCAGTTTGACAACGCATCGAAGAAACTTTCTGGGTGATGAAATCGGCAAAGTCATCTGCAGTCATAGACGAAGAACAATTCTGAGCACTCCGACCCAATAATGAATCAAATACGCGCCACTGACTTTGAGTATCTCTACCATGCAAAGAAATCTTGTTCTGCCAATATCTTGACTTCTTGTATCTGAGTAATGCATGGTAACTTTGCATTTCTCTTCTCCAATCCGCAAGAGCCGAAGCAAATTGAGCAGAGTCAACAGTTCTCACTGTCAGACAAAACCGCTCTAACCATCTAACAGAGCGCTTGGCCAAGAGACAATCACGATCATACCATCTATCGGAAAGTCTTTTTGGTCTTCTCGAATTCTTCACAGGTATCAGGTCGTCTAAGATGCGCATTATTTCGGAGTTGTACATCAATACTAGTTCATTGATATCCAACGAGCTCCATTTAGTGTGATCACAAATTGAGGTGCCAGTCATACTTTGTTGGAATTGAACTACGTCAAGATTCTTCCATGGTCTATAGGTACAAGAATTGAACACAGCACTATTCCGCTTCACACAGGACTTCCAACGGAGCAATAAGTGATCAGACATTCCTGTATGAGACTCCACTGTGAGATTGCAATCCGGTGACGCAAAGATAAGATCCAGATTGCCACCCAAGATATGCGTTGGTCCATTGAAGTGACTGGTCAATCCATAGCATCGAAAAAGGTCTGACAATTTCATGCCATGAGCGTCTCCTGGCCGTTCAATATGAATATTGAAGTCTCCAGTCACCGTTATTGGGATGCTGCGAACCATGACTTCATCCAGTAGATCGGATAACTCATCAAAAAATGCAGTTGTTATGTTCCCAGTGCGATATATAGGCACAATCATGCTGGTTGAGGACTTCGAATTGCATTGAACACAAATATATTCAAATGTGGATGCTTTTGTCGTGCATGGTACATTAATCAGTGCGACATTCGTCAAAGAAATTACAGCAACACCACCATGGTTCACTGCCAAACTGTTCAAGTTTCCACGGCGAGTTCGCGCACGTTCTACAACACAGTGACCCATTTGCCGAATGCAAGAAATGCAAACAGAATCAGTATCGTTCCAAGTTTCTGTCAGACAAATGACGTCAATAGACAGTTCTTTGCACAATTCAATAACATCACAAACTTTATTGTTGAGGGAACGTATGTTTAGTAGTCCAAATGTTAAAGATAATGATGGTCTGAAACGATGACGATCGGTGCGAAGAAATGGACGGAGATATCGATGACGTTGTTCATAGCGATAGAGGTTATTGAGAGCGGCGCGCCTTGCTGTTGTAATCCGCACAGGAATCGATTGAAATTGCTGTGTTTCACGTTTCGATGATTCGCCGACTTGAAGCACAGATTTCCTCAGGATCTTATAAAACCACAAAGACCGTGTGACTTTTCTGGATAAAGTTTGCTCACATTTTAGGCTCAGAATGACATCACGGGAATATACATGGCTTGTTAGGCTCATGATTGTGACATTAATCTCTGACTGGAAGTATGTAGAGACACAATTTTGCTGCCTTGTTAACGCCGTCGAACAGACTTCAACACGAGCGCTGACTGATTCGACCGATCTACACAAGCGCAGACAATCGAATGGAAGGCGATTGTATTGATATATACCAAGTGGGGTGAGGGTAGCAGTAAGGTGGCGGCTTTCAGGGGAGAAATCTATGTGGAAATATCCCTTTCGTAGGTCCAACTTACTAAACACTCGAGTGCCGGCGAGCTCCAAGAAGAGTTCCTTAGAATTTGGTAGCGGAAAACGCTGAGGTATGACGAATTTGTTAAGTGGGGACAGGTCTGTGGTAATTCTTGGTTCGCCGTTGGGTTTGCGGACTACTACCATTCGATGGGCCCATGTAGATTTGTCTGCTTTTTCTCAGATGCCTTGTTCTGCCATTGATATTATTTCAGCGGCAACGCTGTCACGTTGGCACAGGGGGAGTGTTCGAGACTTGCTTACGTGTGGTTTGCGTCGTCAGTAATGGTGATGACGTGCTGAAAGTCAGGGTATTTACCAATGTCTCAATAGGGAAAGAAACTTTTGCAGAATTTCGATGTGTGTCGAGGCTTGAACGGTTTTCACAGTCATAGATGGAACGTCCATGATAATTTGAAGTTCATGGATTTCTCTCTTACAGAGGATAGCAGAACAAGTGAACGATCACGAAACGACAAGGTAGAAGTGAAAGTACCGAGTACGTAGGCTACGTTAGATCCGTCGTAGTTGTCGAGTGGTTCAGCGTTGACGAGAGGTATGTCGCTGAAGTGAGTGTTATACACGGATTGCGTGATAGCAGTGATGTCAGAACCGGAGTCAACTTCAATAAGCACAGGGACAGAAACGTTGTTAGAGTTGTTAATAGAGATTTGGCATTCAAATTTTAAGGACTGAGACAGTTCGTTGACTGACCGGATAGCTTTCGTGCGATGCGCAGACGAGAACTGTTGCGTAGCGGCGTTACCGGTAGCATGTTGTTGTCGACGTCTAAGACAATGTTTTTGAAAATGTCCTTTGTTCGAGCAATAATGGCACACTGTGTCGATGGCAGGACATGTAGGGTCTTTATATTTGTGGGTACGTGATCCACAACCGGAACATGACAGTTGAGGAGTAGAAGGTTTCTGAGATAGTCTGTCAGAGTTAGTATGTTGTCGTGGATTCGACGACCGGCGGTTGGGACCTTGTACCTTGGACACGGATGAACTTTCTCCACGGATAGCAGCGGCATTTTCGCGGGCGCTCTCATCTGCCTTGGCGATAACCATGAATTGATCAAGGTCGATCTTAGGCTGGGCGAGTAGTTTTTCCTGTGTGGGCTTATGACGGCAACCAACAGTAAACACGACGGCGAGCATGCGATTTTCTTTAGCGGGAGGAAAATCACAGTCTGGAAGCATGTAACGTAATGCTAAGAGATAATCACTCGCAGACTCTGAGTTTGGCTGTTTCCTGTTGAGAAAGTCGTAACACGCACGAATTGGAAGTACTTTGTGAGCGAAGATTGAAGTAAGAGAATCAGTCAGCTGTTTGTGAGTCACAGTATCACGGTTGACGACAGTAGGATGCGAAGAGATCTGACGGGTTACTTCACAACCAAGTAAGCAGATCAGTATTATGTTTTTCTGACGGTCAGGCATAGCAGCGCCTGTGACATATTCCTCAAGATAATAATAGTCATTCACGAGGCCCAACCAAAGACGAAACGGTATTGATGGGTCGCCCGGATGTTCAAGGTAACGTGGTGGCTGATTTGGCCGTAAACCAGGGACTGCGGTTGACGTAGACATTGCTAGCTTTCGTTACAGCGTGAACTGTGCTGGGTTCAATTGATTCGTCGCCAATATTGTGTGTTTCCCCAAAATTATCTATGGTACTAAGATAAGAACGAGATAGAACAAGCGTGTCGAAACCGTAAACGAGAGTGTATTGTCCTGCTTCAAGGTTGCCATTGCTAACCATTTACACAGATAAACAAGAAACATATCATTAACCCTTAACAGGCCGACGTCAAAAACAACTTTAAAAGGCCAACCTATGGTCAAAACGACCATTGAGAAAAAACAAGTGATTTCTACCAAAGAAGCATTTTTTATGAATACAAGGAAAACGTCACAAATCTCTCCCGAAATATATATAATGCCGAATAAACACAAAGGTTTAAGTAAAATATGATAAAGGTAAAATCGGCAAACGTTTCGCGTCCAGACACTTGGTCACTGCCTTACTAAATGATTCTAGCAGTAGGTGCAGCAACACCCTCGTGATGCCTGTTCAATTCTGGCTTACGAAAATCGATCAAACGAGATTCCATCAAACTTGTCTCAATCGGATTATGCACACACTTTAAGAAATTGATATTGAAGCTATCTATGTTGGTACACGGGTTGCAAAATTTTACATGATCGCTCAAGGCGCTATGACAATCACGTTTAATGATGGTATTTTTATGTTCGTTATACCGCAAACGGAACGCCCGAGCAGTTTTTCCTATGTATTTAGAATTACAAAAGTGAATTGAAGAAAGGAAAAAATTGCATATAAGAAAAACTGCTCGGGCGTTCCGTTTGCGGTATAACGAACATAAAAATAGCAACATCAAACGTGATTGTCATAGCGCCTTGAGCGATCATGTAAAATTTTGCAACCCGTGTACCAACATAGATAGCTTCAATATCAATTTCTTAAAGTGTGTGCATAATCCGATTGAGACAAGTTTGATGGAATCTCGTTTGATCGATTTTCGTAAGCCAGAATTGAACAGGCATCACGAGGGTGTTGCTGCACCTACTGCTAGAATCATTTAGTAAGGCAGTGACCAAGCGTCTGGACGCGAAACGTTTGCCGATTTTACCTTTATCATATTTTATTTAAACCTTTGTGTTTATTCGGCATTATATATATTTCGGGAGAGATTTGTGACGTTTTCCTTGTATTCATTATGCGCCTCCCGCCTCAAGCCATTAGGTATTTTTTTATGCTTTTGATAGATTATATTCATAATTAAACATGAAAAGTGTCTAAGGCCTTATGTCCGGATAAGACGGAAAACATCATCCTGCTAAATATCCTATTCATTCTACTCACCGCGTCATCGTTGTGCTCAAGCAACGTGGAAACTTACATTGCATGAATACGTTGCTCGATCTGCTCGCATTTCGGCAAAGATCTTCCCTTATTATGACAAATCTAACATCATGACGATGCCTCTGATCCTCGGAACTCGATGCTTGATCCTGATGACCTATAAATTCCTTACCCAGTGTTCAACACGAGCTCGGCTTTCAGAGCTGTAGCCGGCTCGGTTTTTACTCGGGCGTGTCCTGGATAGCCGAGCTCGGGCCGACACAAAATACCTAGATAACACCGACTTTCTTAATCGGCTAACCGAGGTCAAACCGAATTGTACCGGCTACCCGAGCTAAATCCAACTATCTTAGTCGGCTGACCGAACTCAAACAAGGTGTACGTCCCGGCTAGTCGACCGTCTAAGTCGGCTTACCGAGCTATAACTATGACCCAAGCACTTGATAATTATGGTCTTACGGCTGCATTGCAAAAGTAGAATCAAAATGTTGTATCAAAATACATTATTTGTTCTAATCAAAGATACTTGGTTCTAAACATCCAGGTATAGAGTCATCGACTGAGTCATTCTCGATTCTCTTAGTCATCTTCCCAGTCGGTAGTGGCGCAATTTTTCGCGCCTAACTGAAATGACTTAGGAGACTAGCAATCGTGGGGTCAACTTCACACCTACTACTTCAGCATGATCACACCGTGCACTACTATTCCTGGGAAGCATGCACTTACCCTGTTAGCAAAAAAATTGTAAAAAACAACAGCTAAGTTAATCAATAATACCTATTCAAAACTGATATTCAGACATCATAATGAGAGGTTTGATTTTACTTGTGCGATTCAGATGCCTATTTTCAGCAATCTCCACGGACCGTGGATGGTCCTGCGGGTCTTCTTAGGCGGGTTGTGCCTAATGCAGCAGCAGAAACAACAGAACCTCATACACCCATGGAAAATACGAGTGGAAAACAACTATTAGTGAGCAGCAAGCTTAAATTCATGAAACGCAACGCTGTCCAATAAAGCATTGAAGTATCAAATTATACATCAGTCCTTCTTGGGAATCTTGGACAGGCCGATCATTGCCATTTCACAGGCTTTCCGTTTTAGAACGTTTTGAGTTACTCGAAACGATTATTTTTCTTTTGTAGCTGCCCCTGTACCTTCCGCAAAGCTTCAATCTCTTCGTCACGGCTGGCAGTTGCTCTCTGTGCGCTGAGCAACAACTGGTGAGCTGCCTCCTTCTCTTTCAACTTCGCTTCGATTTCTTTCTCCTTCTGCAACAGCTCCTCCTCGAGACTCGGAATCCGCTTGCTGCACTTCTTTTCTATCTGGACTTCGGCAATATGGGATACCTCCAATTCCTTCTGCTGCTTCATCTTTTAATCTTTGGCGATAGGAAGTATTGGCACTATTGCACATGCTAGTCAAGGATGCAGTCACAGGAAGTGAGGCTGGAGTCCACTTCCTTGATTCCATGCAGGAACGTGACACAATCAATGCCTTGACAGTGGCTGGCTTGAGTAGTGAGCGCTTCTTTGTCACCGTGTCGGTCAGTGAACTAAACACACGCTCGACTTCGGCATTGCCGTGAGGCAGGACAAGGAGCTCACGGGCGAATCGAGTCAGGAGAGACCTGTTGTTGTCGCCTGAAACTTTCTTCCACAAGTCAAGTACGTCGCCGTCATCAATAGAAGTGATTTTAAATTCAGTCTGGTGCAGGCGAGCCTCGACTTCCAAGCTGCCGATCTTTGTGTCAGCAAACACATTGGGTAGACAACTCGCCAAATTTCCGACCCATTTCACGAAGTTGGGATGCTTTTGGTGCTTCGGATCAAGCATCTGACAAGCAACCAAGAAGCTAGTGCCAAACGGCAGACAGTCCTTCAGCTTCTGTGTTTCTGCTTTGAAAAAGGATTTCATTGATGAGAGACACGCCTGCTAATCACTTACTGAAAGATCCGCAAACAAACGCTTTGCAGGCTCTCCGACTGACATTTCATAAGGTGGAAGCCATACAGAAGCGTCTGCCAAATCAAGCTTCCAAATTCTGTCAGTGAGCTTGCTTGGTCTGATGAAGCGGAGGAGCCAGCGTTTCATTAGTGCAGCCATACGACTGTGAAGAATGTGAATTTGGGTTCCTTCGATTTGGAACAGTAATTCGAATTCTTCCAATGGCTTCAAAACCTCTGCGAGTGCGAGAAAGAGAAGAAAAAACTTCACCTTTGGATCTTTCAGTGTTTCCTGGATAGATGTGAAGCTAGAACTTGTGCCTCTTTTGGTCTGCTTTGGGAAGAACTCAACCAGCGGTTCATATAAATGTAGCACACGCTCCACGACGGAAGCAATTTGCAACCACCGAGTATCAACTGAGCGTAGGAGGACAACTTTCTTTATTTCCGTAAAACTGTCGATAAGGTGGTCAAAGTGGCTTCGTTCAACTTGTGAGAACTTGAAATAACAATAAACATCTTTCACCAGCGCTTCCACTTTGTTCCCCAAATCAGCAGCACTGCATGCATGCCTCGCGACGTTTGCAACGTGATGTAAGGAGCAACCTCCAAGATCAATGATGCTAGGAAAGTCCTCGTTCTTCAAACGTGCAACAGTTCCACTCGTGGCTCCCCTCATTGCATTGCAGCTGTCACTCATGATTGCCAGACAATTCTTCTCAAGACGTCATTCATCTAACGCCTTTATGACACCTGAAGCCATTTGCTCTGAAGTTGTCGAGGACAACACTGGTAGATCAATCAGACTACTTTTGCAGAAAAGGAATTCTTTGGTAGGTACCGAGCCACAATTCTAAGGTACTTAGCACCCTTGTTCGCCTCGTCAATTTGAAGTGAATACCAAACCCCTTCTCGTATTTCAGAAAGGACGGCTTCCCGCACATAAGGAAAGAGAGCATCAGTTAGCAAATAAGTAATTTTGGTGTGCCGAAGTTGCATCTTAGCGGGTATCTTTGAGTTTGGGCATATAGCCTGCAAATCTTCCACGAGGTCATTTCCCGAGTCGAAGCTTTGAGATTTAAGCACAATTCTATCCACGCAGCGGATTTTGGAGGTCTTCACTAAATCAAAATGCTCATTTTTCATCGTTGTTTCTTCGGCTCGTGGTCATGACAGGGAGAACTGAAGAATTCCTTCTGGATGTTGAAATTTTTTGGTGCTTTTCCGACTCAGAGTGACTGTTAAGGTTTGTAATGCCACTGCGAAAACTGAAATCTTTGTTACACCAAGTGCAATGTACTTTTTGACCGTCCCCAACGCACACTCTAGCCCACAATGAAATTTGATCTCTATTTTCGTCTTGCTGTTTTAGCCAGTCATCATTCCAGCTTATGTTCTTCTTGCTCATGTCGGTGAACCTGTAGAGCAGAAAAAACAAGCAAATTAACAAGGGAAGGAGAATGCAAAGTCATGCTACACATTATCATCAAGAAAATCACATTACAAGAGCACTTTATAAAAGCAAATCATGCCTAAGGATTGCAAAAAGAAAGTCATCTATGAAATCATACTTCATTGTCATGAATATACAGTCAGGAAACAAAACCTAGGGCAGACTTGCCTGCCTCACAGTCCTTTCATATCCTTTCACTTTCGAGCGAGTGTGTACATTCATGTTACTATCGAAGACAGGTGTGCTTTTGGGAGATTGGAGATCTGAATATCTAAATAAAGTGCATGCATGTTCATTTATCATTACAAATAGAGTAGAATATTTTGGATGTATTCAGACCTGTTTGAATTTATGCATTTCAAATAACTGACTTTGTGCTTGTGAGTTGAATTGTCGTTCGCTAAGTTGCTATTTGCCATAGCAATATCTTTGAAGCCTAGATATTTCACAAGCGTGTTCTTTGTGATAATCCATTGTAACAGAGATCTGCTTTCACATAGCGTGACTGATCAATATAAATTCCATACTTGGTTAATTGCTAAGCCAAGAGTTTCAGTTATGCGGTAATCGGCTACCAGCGTTGTGGTGGTTGAAAGACTGATCTCTGGTCAGATAGACGGTTTATACTGCTGTTTAATTTCACAGTCTCACTTGCAGTAAATATACTTTGCACTCGACATAATGAAGTTTTCACTAATAGCACTATCATAGGGTAGATTTGGTTTAAATTCTAGAAACGTTTGCAGGAGATGTTCATTTATTAATTATGTATATAATTAGGCTAAATACACATTCACAGATAATTGACTACTTTTGCAAATGTCGGCTTCTGGATGTGCAATACCAGACACTAAACATTTTTCTCTGACATTCCTCATCAGCTTAGAGTCTGGCTAAAGTTCAAGATTTCTGCGCATGTGCAACTCAACCACCTAATCCACGCAACTGCGCGGATTCTCGTAGCAGTAGCAACGCTAGATACATAGGATGAAGTTTGTACATGAAAGAAACAAAAAAGAACATTATCAGGTGGAACGAGCAGGCAAAAACGCAGGAACTGATGGTCTACGAATGTGTCATTCATCAAAATCCAGTCTTCCATTTAAGTCGCTGTTTAGTCATTGACCGTCAGTCACCTGTTGCCTTCAAAGAAGCAGAACTGCAGAAACAAGGAGCAACGATTCAAATGAACACTCGATATTCGGTTGAAACGTTTCTTTATTCAATCACAAAATGCAAACATGAAAAATAATCACAAGTCACAATTGATATTAAGTCTGAAGAAAAAGAGAGTTTGAACACAACACTCACAGCCTCACGACCTATAAGGAAGAAAATGACGTGTATTTAAAATGTAGGAGCAAAAAATTATGTGCTGCTCATTGCTAAATATCAATTGCTGCATGTGCGGAAGAAGCTTAAATGGGCAGCAAGTCATCAACGATAAACAGGAAATAGGATATCTATACGCGCGCAGAGCATGGGAAATCAGACAATAGTGATAAGTCAATAATCACATTCAGTCATATTCATGCAGAGTAGCAACTTCGAAAGTAATAAACATGCATTTTTCAATAAATTGTGTGCCTAGGACAAGTACAGCAAACTTGCATGAGTTTTTACTGAAATCTGATAATCTGCTTGTCCCAAAATTCGCGCATTTCATTCAAATATTTTCGCGCCTTGCCCACAGAATTCGCGCCTCTGATGGCAAAATTCGCGCCTTACTGGGAAGACTGCATCTTCCTTCTTTTTGCCCCGCCAATGCGATCAGGATCATTGTGGGAATATCGTACAATGACCACTTCAACATCCTTTTCTGACACTTTGAAATTCTATTTCCTGATTGCCTGATTTCCTGATTGCTGAAAGAAAAAAGATGAGGCATTGTGTGAGGTCAAATACTGAGTGTTAGAGTGCTGGTGTTGAGGTTCAAGTGTTAACACCAGCGCTGAGCGCCAAGCTGAGTGTTGATTAGCAGCGCTGGGCTGAACACTGGCGCTCAGCTCTGAACTTCAATGTTAAACGCCTATATTCATCGAGTGTTGACGCTCAGCACAGGTGCCGTGCTGTCATATTCAGTGTTGTGTAACCGTGAAATCAACTGTCAACGCTCAATGCAGGTGGTTGAACACTGGCGCTAAGCGCTGGCCAGTCAATCTTGCTGTCAAGACTGTTGAAGGCACTAGCAAAGCACTAGCACTGGAATCGTAACTGATTTCTATGCAATTGGTCGCTCAACCCCTAGGGGTTCAGCACTCGCACAGGTCAAATTGCGGGTGTCATGCTGACGTGGTCTGAATACATGTTTCCATTCTGATTGGCAATCATCACCCATATATACTGACCGGCCTTTGTGTTTTGATAGATCAAAGACTTCAAAGATGCTTCGTGGGCCAAATATCCACCGAAAGCCAGCTTGCTCGCGTGAGGACAGCACCCGCCATAAAAGATTGACCTCCGATCAATTAGACGAGTTGGTCAATGAATTCCATTTATGGAGATGGGAGAATCAGTCTGGGGAGCCGCGATACCACACAAGTAGAAGGCGAATGGAGAATTTTCTCGAATTTCTATCGTCAGGCGGGACTTATAGAAAAACCGCCAAAGCTGAGGGAATTGCCAAATCTACTTGTGTTCTTCATTGCCGAGAGGCCGTACGATTTCTCAATACACTTACTGGATCCTACTGCTACCTTCCACAGCCTGAGGATTTCCAAGCGTTACGCCAAGATCTGACTGCGGTGGACGGTGGACATTTATCCGCAATCTTATATATCGACGGATTCATAGTTCGCACGCAAAGACCAGATGGAGCGGGAGACGCCTTCTATTGTGGGAGAAGCGGCAAATCCTGTGATGGACTTAATATCCAAATAGCTTGCGATAAGCATGGGAAGGTCAGATACATTCTGGCAGGAGTTCCGGCATCTGCGCACGATGCTAATGCGGTCGGTTGGGGAGGCCGCTTCTTCGAGTTTCTTGATTCACTGCCGGAAGATACAGTTGTCGTTGGAGACGCCGGCTACACGGGAGTTCATCCAAGAATTATTTGCTCCCTCCGTGGTAGTAATCTGAATGAGGACACACCTGAACCACAACCTGAATGAGGAGATCCATCTTCTTGTTTAATTGGCGGATACGCTCGCAATGTCCTCCAGCAAGCTTGCGTTTGTTGGTCGACGTGTTGAGGATCCCGAACCCTCCGCTGCAGCACCTTCTCCTGATTCGTTGAGGCCGCTAGGCCTATCCTTTCTTCCCTTTGGATAGTACAGCTGCTGGTAGTCTTCATACAGATTCCAAATCTCTGGAGAGCCTCTGAAAAAAAGAACACAAGTAGAACTACATGTAAGTTTCAGTCATTTTGCATAGGTTCATAACTGACATGTGTCATTCATGTTGATCTAAAAGATCGATAGATTTTCTCACCTTAAACTCTTCTCTGTCGGCAACGACTCGTCATCAGATGACACGCCACCACTTCTGGAGAGGTTTTTTGCCTTCTCGTTGTATTCACGTCCCAGGTTCTTCAGAAGATCCTGGACAGAATGTGAGAATCCTATCTCCATCCCAAGTAGCTGCATGATCTCCTTATGCAACATTCCACCTCTCTTCTTCTTCTCATAGAATGACTTGTTCTGTAGTATCTTGTGGAGCAGGTCCTTCAGCATTGCATCACTGAGTTTCTTCCTTGTAGGTGTCATCTTTCAAAATTTCGAAATTTTAGTTTGCATTAAATACAATTACAACGCATCGAATTGATATCATCCCGACATGATCTGCGCTTGACACTGAAGAGAGTGGTCACTGCTATCTGGAAATCTAGATCGAAAACTTTCCACCATAGAAATCCACAGTTTCGACACTCGCACTGAGTGTCAACACCAATGTTCAGATGTCAACGCCAGCGTCAAGACAAGTGTTGGGTGTCAACGCCGGTGTTCAACTCAACACCAGCACTCTAACACTCGGTATTTGACCTCACTCATTGAATACCTGAGGGAGAGTTAAAATGCTAAAAAGAGAATTAATGCATGTTTCATTAGTGTATACCTAATGGATACCCAATTTATAAATCCTTATGATTTGGTACATACATGGCTATTCTATATATAAAACATCTACAAAATTAATTAATAATACGATTGAAAATAGGTACACAAATTTTCGGCACCGCTACTACAGTCCATCATCAGGTATAGAAAGAAGCAAGATGTTTCAAGAAATAAGGGAGAAATATAGTTTACATAGATCAAAATTTAGGTTGGCGCAAGTTCAAGTAGATATCATCTATCTCAATGTGTCTATTGATGCCATAGAAATTAACAATGCCATAGAAAGTCCTGGAATGGAAATTGCATGAAAATTATGGCACACTCCCGGGGAACTTAGTTGGGGCAAAAAGCAAATTTTGCGGATTGCCTTTCTTGTTTTCTGGTTGGCATTTTTAATTATCAAGTCAATTTGTATTCTGGATTGTTGTTTCTGGTCCAAAGATATTGTACACAAAAGCAATAGTGAATTTACAAAATACTGAAGCGACAGGAAGACAAAGAAGGAAATCCTTTAAAGCGTTCTGTATGGTCATCATTTTGTAATATGCTCTTATAATCAATCAAGAGTATAATCAGACACCTGTGCAATTTGTAATGTCGATTTACAGAACCTGCATTACTCCAGCTTGAAATCAGAGGCCAAGAAATCTTAGAGTATTCATTTTGCTTAAAAGGGTTCCCCTATTCAATATATTTGAACAATTTTCAAAACTCTTGCGTGCTTTCGAATATGAGCCTCCAAAATATCATCACACTATGTCATATAAATCATTTAGTGATTAATTGAAAAGTTCCAATGACATTTCATTTATGTGATAAATGACTGTCGCTAAAGAAGCTTCCGATGTTTTTCTTCCGGAAGAGCGCTAGGTTCCTTGATCTTTAGAAGGAGAAATTATCGAATACTTGGAATTTTTATCTTTGAATTCTTGAAATGTTCTTACAACCAGTACACCGATTGCCTTCGATATGACTCTGTGAACCAAATTTCAATTCGTATTCCAGTGTTGAAAAATTGGAAAATAGTTGTCAATGACTGGTGCAAATAGACACAGTATATTTATACAAGGAATAGTAGGCCACTTCACATAAACAATGCCACCATCTCACTTAAAATTCTCTTCATGAAAATCCTGCAATTTGCTGTCAACAACTTCCACAACCAATTTGGCAAATAGTTTGACTATGATACAATGTTTCGGATCGAATCTGATCAACAAACCATAGATTTTTCCATGTGCCATCATTGTACGTAGGCAAGATATCAAACTTCCATTCTAGTGTGCTACTATCCACTTCTATGATTGATGCAGATATCAGATGAAGACCATGCCTCCATGAACTCACGACCTCGTCGATGTTGGCAAGAATTTAATGACATAACTCCCATCCAGTTAAAAACATGATCACATTCTATGCTGTGTGTAGCTACTTGGGAGCGTGGATCGAAGCGTTTCACGGCCAATTGATGCTCGTGTATTCTGGTGAATAACTGCTTTCCAATATGTCGAATATATTCACTCGGGCAGTTGGAGCAGGGTATCTTGTAAATAGTGTTTTTTTCCATTTCAGGACTTTTTGTTCTTCGGTTTATATAATAGATTTTTTTATTATAGATGTCGGCTTATGAGCAATGTTAATGTTTTTTCATAAGTCGGGTAGTTGCTTCCGAAACTCCTTTGATGTATGTCAAGGAATACCATTTTTCATTTCGGTTTGTTCCTTTGTTCAGTCATCCGTTCTGCTCTTCAAAATTGTTTGATGTCTGTTCCAAGAATGTGGAGCGGTACAATTTTATCGCTCCACTCCGATTACACTTCGCTTTCGCTCCACTCCAGTCATTTTTTCATACCTAGCCACTCCGCTCCGCTCCACTTAAACTAAATCCTATCAATTTACCATACCATAGATAAAACGATTTCCTTGAACTCTTTAGGTTGTTTGACTACTGTAAATTGTGATTGACTTCCACTCTGATGATATGCTTAACTGCAAAATATTACCCTTGTGCTTGTCGAATTTTAAATACGAATTATGGCCGATAATCATGAATGATTTTAAATAAATAATGATTATAATTGAACAATACTTCGAAAGCGGATTGCACATTAGCATTAATAGTGATTCTACACTTATCATGTGATAATAACTTAGTGACATTCATGTCTAATTTTCCCGAATTTGTATACCTTTATTTTCTTTCTCTTTTTATGTATATAGTAATAATGCGGTAAACCTAATTTTATCGTCCCATTAATGTGACAAATATTTAGCTTTGAGAAAGATCAAAGACTCTACCGTCAAAATATAATTTCAAAAACTTGTCTAGTCCCATTATGTAATTTTTAAATCTCAGTCGATTTCTTTTTCAATTTCCATCACAAGCATAAATTGAGGTTTAGCTCCTTTATTGTATCTCCTACAGGTACCACATTTTCCATAATTTCAAATAATAAAAGTACACTCTTTTACAAACAACAAAGATCTGTATAATGCATGGATGTGCAACAAAAGATTTTAAACAGTATTCTAATATCTAGTTCTAAGACAAGTCCATATTTCGCTTGATAAACAGTTTCTGTTCCAGTAAGCATGGATCGATTCGATTCCTCAATGATCGACTGAGATATCCGGCAGTGCTGAATAGTCGTTCGCTGCTACCGGATGTCGCCGGAACGCCAAATATCATCTTCGCTGTAATAGCCAGTTTAGGAGACAGCTCTCTTTTCTGCCAGAACGTGAGCGGAGAATCAGTACGTGGAATTCGGCGTTCCCCCAAATACCTTTGGAGCTCATCGTGAACATCCTCGTTTGATGCACTTTCATCAAGATTAGGAAGATCATCGAAGAGGGAAGTGGTCCCCCCTGCTTTATTGTATTTGGATACTGATACATCAGAATGAACAGGGCTGTTGCTGGCTGTTGGGTTGCTTCTACCAAGGTTGGCATTCACAAATTTTTCGACGATGGTTTTTAATGAGTCCCTTTCAGCCTCGTCTCTCGTGAGGCTAGTTTTGAACCGCGGATCAAGGACAGCAGCGGTTATGAATACTGGATCCTTCCAGTATGCCTCGGTCCTCCGTGTCAAGCTCTTTCCCATTTCGGCAGCAAAAGTCGACAGACTGGGAGTAGTAACTTGCTGATTCTTCACTTCCGTAAGGCGCTGTTGAAGTAAACGGAGAAGAGGAAGTACCTGACCCGCCGTTTCAGCATCTGCCTGTAATCGATCGGTGACTTCAGCTAATTGCTCCAAACAGGAGATAATAGATTCAAGAGTGCGAGTCTCAGATGATGTCAACTTGATATTGTTATGGTTCCTCACCACGCTCAGTTCCGTGAGAAGATGGGGTTCAGTTCGAGCCAAGCGCACAACCGACTTGATCATCGATAGGGTTGAGTTCCATCGTGTAGAAACAGCTGAAATAAGCGAGAAGTCAACTGCTTTTCGAATACGAGGTTGATCAATCGTGCTCTTCCGTACACTGTTGACAAAATTTTTAGCTTTCGCAATTAACCTCTCGAAGCTTGGGGTGGATTGGAAACCATCTTTGACCACCAGCTGGATGGTATGAGCCAAACATTTTGTGATCCAAGGTGTTCGATACATATACTCGTAGTGTGATATTATGTCTTCGTCTTCGGTATCCTCTTCTTCCTCATCCTCATCTTTAGTTTGCGCTTCTTCTAACTCACCTTCTGACAATCCATCTTTAAGTTTTTCATTGTTCTCGAGCCACAGGTCTCCCATTCGCTGCATATTACTCGCATTGTCAACAACTGCTCTTAAAATCTTGTTGTGAATTCCAAAGTCATCAGCTATATCATTGAAGAGATCGAGGATATTCTCTCCAGTATGTCGGTTTTTCATTTCACGACACGCGATATGAAACATTTTGGGTTTAAAGTCGTTGTTAACACACGAGACAGTGACACCTAAGAATGACGTCATACTCGAGGATGTCCAGATGTCATAATTACGGAGACAGAATCACAGTCAATTCTTGCTTCACTTTATCCTTCAGTTTATTGTATGATGTGGGAATGCGAGACGTCCTGAATGTCTCGTATGTTGGTAGAACGTATCTTGGGACAGCAAGTTTCATAAAGCGGATGAAACATTTCTTCCCGACCACAGTATGAGGCAATCCATCCAGACACAACATTTCAGTAAGAGTGGTATCTAGAACTTTCTTTTTCTCCATCGATACCATCTGTGCTTTAATTGCTCCTTCAGATGTTGCAGTTAACTTGATCTGCTTCATTTTTGGTTCTTCAATTATTTCTTTGCAATACTCTTCATATATTGTATCGTAATGCCGCCTCATATGACGCCTTAGATTATACAAGGAATCACTTGATGTCGAAACGTCTAGTTTACACTCTGAGCACGTGTACCTCGCAGCTCCTGTCTGACCTGAGTCAACTTGCCTCTTCGCGAAGAATTTCATCAAGTCATCGACTTTCCGCTTCGGTCTGTTTACTGATGTTGAGGCCGTTGATGACGTTGTCGACGCTGCTGCTGTTTTGATCAGAAATCTATCCATAAGTAGCTTGTTGAGACTGATTTATGCAAATCACTGTTCGTAGTCTACTAGTCAGTGTTTGTGTTGAGAATAATGACATCAAGTAACAACACAGAAAGAAAACAACCAATGAAATCTCGTGACGCCACTCCCCGGCCAAATTCTCGGAAATATTAACGGCAGTCAGTCATTGAGTTGACGCACAATGGGCCGTATGCATAAAAATGAGAAATTCTTTTTCTTGAATTATTCTGAGATTTTCGCGCAAAAGTATGCTTAAAACTTGGCGCTCAGGATGAGAAATTCTTATCAGAAGAATTTCTCAAGTGACTCTGAGATTTAGATGATGATATGCACAAAAACAGATTTTGAGATTTTCTTATCAGAAAATCCTATAACTTTGTGAGCTGCTATTTTATTGCTTACGCTACCGACGATGTACATAAATCGATGTTGTTATGGAAACTTGACGGCACATCGCTTTGCAGCATAGTTTACAACCGCTAGCATTCTCCTTTCGTCATGTTGAGCTTGAACGTTGTCCACAAGAGGCGCATTTACAATGAGCGCAGGTGTGTGGCCTCAGATGCTCAGTATAAAGCATTGCATCGCTTTGATCGAGAAAACGTTCAGTGGTTGGCGTCACATCTATTTCCTTCTTCTGAAACAAGAGGTGGAGCGGTTTCATCCACACAGAAGGTAGAAATCACTTGCAATATCTTGCAAATCCTGGATTCCAGAGTCACATCGCTGAACAGACTGGCTTTCATCAGTGCACTGTATGAGTATTTCCCCTATCCTGGTAATGCGCTTATCGGCTACAGTTTCCTCTTAAGATCAGCGTAATGTTCGTGTGTCTTAACTTGTTTGTGCGCAGTGCATACATACACACATGCACCTGAAGAGTAACCGCAAATATGTGTGACAATCAGAAAATTCATTCTGTTGCAGCCTCATACTATAGCAATACGATGCTATCAGGTAACGATGCTCGCTCATACTGATATAGGCATGAATAATAATTAATAAATTGTAGTTTTCTGTAGGCAGAATTTTTCTTGTAGTTTTGAAATGACAATTTTGTATCAGAAAAATTTGATAAATTTTATAGGAATAATTTTGTATAGGATGCAAGGAACGATACATCGGTACTCGGTAGTACGATAAGAACTTTGCATAGAAGAATTAATGAACATCTGAAATGTTCATTCTTAATCCATCTATAATATCTCATCACATGTCAAATAACCTAGCAAAATATATCTGTATCAATCATTCATTAGCCTAACATTCCGTGAGCCAATGCACACTAAAAATTTGAATCCATCCATCGAAATCGATCCATTTGAATCGTTCCCATCCATAGGAACGAATATGAACTGTCGGACTTCCATTTTTGACTTTCAGATTTCTTTCAATTGGCTTTCTTATTAGCGGTTTATACAACCCTTCCACTTACTTCATAACTTGAGAATGGAGTCTTATCTCCGAACAATGTTGAAAAAATAAATAATTGACTAATATCTTACGAAAAATAGTGTAACAATAATAATGTAAAAAATCATTAATTATGATAAAACTTTGTTGACTTTGTCAACATCAGGTTCTCTCCCACTCCACTCCGCTCCGCTCCAGTCAAAATTTTCTTTACTACCGCTCCGCTCCAAATTTACTCCCACTCCGCTCCAAAACCCGCTCCGCTCCACATCACTGGTCTGTTCTATGTTTTCTGAATATTGTCGAGGATATCCCTTTTTCAAAAAGACTCATATAGAGCGACAGTTTCTTCCTTCTGTAAGGATTTGGTGCTACAATGGGTTCTATACCCTTTGAAATAAGGTTCTGATACAATTCTTTTTATGAACATCAGAATGATTGCTGTTAAACTGAATGTTTTCTATAAACAGTTGTTATCAATTTTCCATTGGAGTTTCGCTGTATCAAAATGTCCAAAAAAAGGTAATTTATTACCGTTTTCTATTTCGTGGGTAAATTTGATGTCGGGATAAACGTCATTCAAAAGCTCTAAATATCGTTATAATTGTGTTCTTTTTATTATGACAAACGCCATATCATAAAAGCCGCACGTAAATTTAGTTATATGGGTCATTCCATCGTGACGAGCGGGACACTTTTTTCGACTTTTTATTTTAATTTGAGTATTTCAAAACCTTTCATTGTATTTTGAATTTCTCTAGGTAGCCAAGATAGTTAGCGAAACTCAACAGATCAGTCATGTGAAATTTCATTTTTCAGCTCGCTACCAGAGCGATGCAGAGTTGCGTGACGAATGGGACGCGCTGTGACATCAAGAAATTCGACCTTTTGTTTGGTTAAGTATTTCTCAGAAGTGAGAGGCTATTTTTCACCGAAAACTGTTTGGTAATTAAGTATTGGGTATCAAGCTAACATACTGTGAGTTTGCAGAATTTCCATTAATTAGATGGTTTTTAAACTTTGATGTCAAGAAAACAAGTTGCGTGACGAACGGGACCATCAAAACAACTATATTCCAATCAACATTTATCTTTCATTTAGCTTACTGATGTGTAAACAAGAACAGTTAAAGGTTCCGCCGGGCCTCGCTTATCAACAGGCGAAGCTCAGAGGCACTAACAATGTTGTCTTCATCGCTGTCGTTGACTTCATTAGAAGGCTCTGAAGATGGTCCTGGGTTGGCAGAGGGATGGGTTGGTAGGCCTGCGTTGATGTCAAGAGTTGTCATGATGATGCGATTGGGACGACCAAGCGGGACCGCATCACTTGTGTTCATGAAGAGTGAGACGCACGACTCTCCTACTTTGCGAACTTGGTGACATGCCTTTATTCCAGGCAATTGAGGAAATAACATACCCTCAAACCTTGGGATTGAATCCTCGGAGATCATGATCGCTTCCACCCCATCGATTGTGAGCGCGATTTGATAGACGTCCATCGCACTTCGGACAATAGCGCTGCCACGGAGCACCTGGCGCCAGACTTCGCGCTTAACGACCGCTCCTGAAACCGAAGGGATTTGATGTTTTGATCGAAAGCAACGGATTTTTACCTAGGCCTAGTACCGCTAGAAAATCGAAATGAAACTGACCATAATTGATAAGTCTTCATGTTGAAAATGTACCACACATGTGCACTTATAATTTGCTCAAAATACACAATGTACGTGTCAATTTAAGTAAAACTTTTACTCAACACCAGCTAAACTTAGTATGTTGCAACTGAGCACATCAATCGTTCATTATGATCTAATAATAAATATGTACAGTTTTTTATCTATACCCGCAGATTTAAACACCTACCCATCTAAGCGGTGTATCCTACCTGTATAATTTATTACACCTCATTGCATGTGGATGTGTACGGTACCTGGCATATGGTATATGAGAAAGTATCAATAAGTTACAAACTCAAACAGGTACTTAACTACATTAAATTTCATTCAAGAATATATGAAGGCCTACTTGTCCATGCTTGTACACCACGCTTAATATCAATACCAGCACGTATGTATTATTACACTTTGATGCAGTACCAGTACTGAATATTTTTATATTTTGTCATTAACTTCCAATTCCGTCATGCGGTCCCTTTCCATGGTAACTCTCGAAGAAGTTCCAGGAGGTGATGCTGTAATTAGATTTCAACATGTGACCCATCGTGTGCCGGCATTTGAATTGCGCAGCAGCTCCATCCGACCACACCATGACTTCCTCGACCTTTGTAATCTTGCTGATGTCGTCCAGTATTTGTTCGTTGAAGACTGCAGTTTCTCGATGGGTATGATGGAGAGTGTCAGAAATGATTGCATACGCCTTATGGATCACTTTGTGTCCACTCCAAAAGTACACAATGGATGTGTAGATTGTGACCTGACCCCTGCAGTCTGATCTCCAATGAGCAGCCATGACCTCCCGCTGAATTCGACACTGGAAATTCTCGCTGAAATCACATAGCATGATCACAGAGCCATCTTGCAGATCCTCTTTCGCTTTCCGAAGCTCTTCATGCTGTCTGTGATTGACATACACATGCTGCTTTAGTCTCTTGATGCTGTCTTGTGTATAGGTCTTCATTTCGGAACGAGATAACATTACCTAGAAAATAGACATGTACCTTGTATGTAACCAAGGCCTACCAAAATATGCGGCTGTTACACACGTGTGAATATTCGCATTGAGCATTTAATTAGACTGCATCATTCATACATGTATTACCGAAAGCATTATCCACATTTCAATTTTGCATGATAGTCCTTACTTAAATAATTAGTTCACGCATTGAAATTTAAATTTCTCTCAAACAATAAATCACAATTACAAATTAGACATACGATTGCCAAAAAATAATTGCAATGATATTCTATTGATTCTATGTATTACATGTACATGTGCATCTTTTTAGAAATGATAGCGTCTTGCCTACATGCATCAATAGTCAAACTACGGGTTTATACGTGTACAAGGCAAAATACATGTATGATGAGAATAAGCGTGAACAACACAGGGAAATGATAAGAGTTAATGCGCTATAGTGCCGAACTTATACTACATGAAAGTGCAAAGCATCTTTTGAACTTACTTTATCAAGTTTGGGCCCTTTCCACATGAAGACTTCGTATGAATCCTTGTCCACCACTGCTTCAACGTCGATAGACGAGCAAAATCCACATCGTGAGAACATACAGTCAGCACTATCTGTGTTGCACGAAAAGTCCTCCAGAAACGACTCGACGTTGTTCTTGTACCCAATTGCTTGGATCATGTATTCGAAGTTCTCGTGGTAAGGACAACAGCACACGGTGAGGTCCTTCTCAGAGACAGTTTCAACAAATGCTGGTCTAAGCTCACAGAATTTGGATACTCCGATAGAAACGTCTAGGTTCTTTTGCTTAAACAAGCGATAAGCGTCGTGTAAATTGTACAGCAGCAATCTCTTCTGCACCCTTTCTTTCGTTCCATCAGGCTTTCTCACCTTCTTGGATTTTCTGGTGTCAGCGTAGATTCTTGAAGTCAGATCATCGCAATAGAACTTCTCTACTACCTTTTTCGTCTCTTGAGACAGGGCATGTCCATTGGAATTTGACTTTGGGATCTTCTTCACGAGTCTCTCCTCTTCCGCCAATCGCTTTACAACTTCTTTCCGACGCGTGGGACTTCTCGGTAGAGTGCATCTCACACGGGAGACCGCTTTCCCTTCACTTTGAGGAGTCAGGAATGCGGAGGTGTCGGCCCTTTCTTTTATTTTCTTCTGCCTCTGAATTCTCTTTCGCATCTTCTCATATTCCCGTTGCTTCATCGTCTCACTATTCGATCGCATTTGCTTCACCGTTGCTCTTCTCCTCTTCATTCGCATTGCCGCTTTCTTGTTTTCTTCTGTTTTCATTTCGATGGTCATTCTGGCTCTCTCAAGGCGCTTCCGCTCTGCTGCTGTTAAAGGCATGATGTTCGACCAGAGAATGACAAGTTCGTGTCAAACGTCCTATTCATTGTCTCGGCAATCCCCTGTCTGGCGACGGCGCTTCACCTTGCATTCGACGATGTAGGATATCTATGAATGTCGCCAGCCGCACAATGATCGCGCTCACTTGCTCTGTCAAGCACATTTCGGTTGGCTATAAGTCTGAACAAAAGTGCATTGCCATAGACTTAGGGCCGTATGCACAGCCCATAGAAATTGACAACAATAAAACCTCTAGAATGGAAGTTAGGCTTCATGCAATTCACAATAACGGCACATAAATCGCACGCATTTTCACTTAGATGCACCTGCCAACGTCTGTATCATTGGGTTAGAAGCAGTCACATGAGTAAATCGAAGCTTTTAATTGGTGGTTCATGCCCCAACTTAGTTCCCCCGGATGTGCCGCGACCTTGAGTCAATTTCCATTCTAGCGAACTTCAGATAAACAGTTTATTTCTGTGGCACAGCCTAGAAACTACCCTAGTTATAACTAGATGAGTTTTATTTTTAGAAATTTAGTATGCACATCCTAGTTATAACTAGCAGCGAGCTAGTTGTAACTTGCTCTTATTTCTGGACAATTGATATGCAGTAGATAGAGCGCCGATAAATCGATATTTAGTTGTTACTAGGATTACCATGCACAGGGTAGTTACAACTAGGTGGAATTCCCTGATTTTGCCTAGTTGCAGTTCAAGCTTGCTAGGCATTGATAAAATTAATGAATAATATACTAAAATACGTACTTAAATATTCTATTTTTTAATTTAAAACTTGTATATTAACACCACTTAACACATATAGGAGTAGCCTATGTAATTTTTAAAGGTTTTTAATATTATCTATAAAAAATTCATATCCAAGCGAAGATCTAAATCAAGAACAGTAAATGTATCCAAAAAATTATGTATATATACGAATCAAATTACAGGTAACGTTGAGACCATAAAATGTCAGCAATTCTTCTTCTGGCAACCTTTCCCCTTTCGCGCAGAGCCCGACTTCGCACAGTTTCTTCTTCTTCCTCCTCCTCTTCATCATCAGATTCCACAGCTTCATTCTCATCAAAATCCAAGTTTTGTTCACCTCTTTCGATCAGCATGTTGTGCAGAATACACACAGCCATTATGGTTGGGCAAACACGCTCGAGATCTATGCGAAGAATGTATTTGATGCAGGGGAATTGGCGTTTCACTATACCAAAACTACGCTCTACACAGCATCTCGCCCTCTTATGAAGCTTGTTGTAGTGCCGCTCTTTCTCGGACTCGGGAATAGGGTATGGATTCATTGAGGAATGGGGTTACGCCGTATCCACCGTCGCCCAAGATGATTACATCGGTACTTTCTGAAAGCGTCTTGTAGATAGGAGATTCGGCTATCATGAACACTACCTGAAATATAAATACACATGTATTATTGATAGGCCTACATACATTTATATGAATATACAGTATACATGTATGTCTACAGTGAATACAAAGTATTAAATCAGGTTACACAGTAATAATTATCTGACGATTCGAATGCCACTCTTTCTTAGGGATTGAGTGTGTCGCACGAAACATTTGTACCTTGCTTTATTGATATTCACTTTTGTTATTGGTCATTCAATAAAGCCGTAGAGAAAACTGAATTCGGATTTACAATGAATTTGAAACACAGCCGCCCCTATTTGGCCACGAATCACATCGTCATCAATTAGCCTAATCATAAGCTTAGATATTTTTGAATTATTCCAGTAGAGGTACCTTTGTATTACCATGCATTACCCAATCAATAGTTTCAGACGTGATGTCATTTATTATTTATCTATGAGTAGGTCTAGAGCAAAGTAACTTTGCTAAGCTTATTAGTAATGTTTACTGTAAATATTAGGCCTATACAGAATTACTTTAACTGAATAAGTCTGTATTATGTACTTGTAAACATTAAACATATCAACATTTAACACTAATCAACTTACCAGGCCATTCGGCTGAGATGTCTATGAATCGATATTCATCATCACAAATGGCTTGAACATTCATTGAATGAAATCCCTTGCGGTTGATATATTCATCCGGGAAATAACGAGCGTTTGGTGCTTCGATACGTACATGGGTACAGTCGATGCAACCTACAGTCATCGGGAAATTATATTGATCAAAAAATCTATCTTTTGTCATATTAATTTGATTTCGTGATGGCCACTGAACTCTGGATCTCAATGAGTTTAATATGGCGCATGTAACTTCCCATGAAACTCTTGAAACGGTGCTCTGGTTAACCTGCATCCACATAGCCAAACTTAGCTGCATGGCACCAGTAGCATAAAACCGTAATCCAATACATGTTCTTTGAATAGGATTTAGAACATGTTCCTACTGTTCCGTTTGAGATAAGGGCTCAGATGAGTAGCTAAGTCCATCACTCCTTCTTTTGAAAACCGAAATATGCTCCTGAATTCTTCCTCTTCATATATGTCAAGGGGAGTGACGTGGTCTCTTAAACGCCGTTCTCGAGCAAGACTCGATCTGGCGGCATCTCTCAAGGCAAGATCTCTGAACATAAAATCCATATCGTATGTTGACTTTCTGATCTGCAGACAATACTCTATTGAATAACATGTGCATGTACACATTACTGGTAGCATTGTTCAGGTTAAACGATTACTTGATTATCGCTCAATTGAACTCGCTCGCTTCGCTCGCTTGAACTGTTTGAAAGGTTAAGATTGTATTGCATTTGTCACAGTCATGGATAGTACAGAAGAACGTCATCTTCTTGAAGCAATTAGCAAACATTCTACCGCTATTTTATCTAAACAAAGAGATGATCAGAGCAAAGAGAAGAAGAAGTCGGCCTGGGAGGACATCCTGACCCACATGATAACAAAATGTGCATACCAGGCGACAATCGAACAATTGAAGAAGAAATGGGCAAACATCCAGGATAGAGTGAAGGAGAAGATAGACAATTCGTCAAAAACTGGAGGTGGTCCCTATCAACGACTGAGCGAAAACGATCGGATCGCTTTGGATATTATAGGCAAAGACAATCCAAAACTGAAGAAGGTACCAGGAGCAGTGAACTCGAAAACCTCACAAAAGAGAGAATTGGTAAGTACTAAAGTAGCATATCAGTACTTGTATGATGCAACTGAATTTCATTTAGCTATACAGTATTCCACTTACAGTATTTCCAATTAGAAATGTCGCACTTTCAATGCAGTTCTGCATGCTTGGTGTGACATTTCTCATTGATAAGTTCATATTTACATGTACATGAACATGAAAATCAAATTAGCTATAATTACATGTTCTATTTCCAGTTTCAATCTACATGTACGAGTACAAAGCGCAAAAAGGCAGCACCAATCGCAAAATCTTCACAGGCCGCTTCTTCTTCAATGGTTGACCTTGACTCGGACGATGATACACAAGAGCTGTACAAGGACGTGCTAAGGCTCCAAAAGAGGAAGTTGATCCTTGAAATCGAGGAGATGGAAAGGAGGAAAGTGCCAGTTCTTACGTGCGACAGGGGAACGCAAACCACAATCGATGTCTCTACGGTGTATGACTTTGCAGGGCACTATATTTTTCCAACTGACACATAATTCTAAAACTATATAATTCTTTCGTGGATATAAACATAGTTTTTCTTGATACGACAATACGTTATTACACTGAGACCATGAGATACCATGACCATTCTAGGTTGTGATTTTTTTTTACCATTCTACAGTGATGTGCTGACAGTATATATATATATATATTATTCTCTGTATATATAGTGATAAGCTAACAGATAACATTATTCTTTCTCTTGGGAACCTTGTCTACAAACAGCTATCCTCTTTGAATCGATAAACTGACTGCATACATGACGTGTAGGCCTACATGCTTGCACTGGCTTGCACACTGTCAATTTGTTGACAAACCGCATACAGAACCACGTGCATTTTCATGTGACGCAAGTGGTGTAAAATTAGGTCGTCGTTAAGATTGATCGTGACGAATATTCGGCCTTGAATACGCATTGATGATGCAATCGTGCGTGTCGCTGTTAAACTTCTATTATTAGCATTCACTGCACCTAGTTATAACTACCCTAGTAAGAGCTGTGCATACCAAATCAAGCTACAACTAGGAAATAACAGTCTAGTTGTAACTAGGCTGTGCATACGGCCCTTAGTCCTGACAGTCGTGAAAATTAATTTAACAGATGTGTGTGACGAATGGGACAATTTTCAACTATCCGGTAGAGATAGTTGAAATGGCGATGTCCCGTTCATGAATATAGGGTATAAGATAGACAAAATATTGTCGCAAATGACGACATTATTGTCAGTACCAACCCAATTCAAAAGATCCAAAAGGTGAATTGACCTTCGAAATTACACTACCATACAAAAGAACACACGATTTTGGTAATGTTTGTACCCCCGGTCCCAGATAACTGTCCATGATTCAAGAATATTTTAGTGTGTTGTTATAGAAATATTCGAATTACGCTTATCTTAGAAAGAGTTAGAGGATGCTCAATTCAGGGTTCGTGTGCTTGGACAATTCACAATAGTCTATCTCAGTTCATGCAGATAGTTCCTATAAATTTGAGAGTGGCTATTGAAGAAGCATTAGAGCAATAACAATTATAGTAAAGATAATAGAATAGACGTCTTAGGTCAATAAAATGACATAATTATAGTATATTTCATTGACCTGAGACGTCTATTTTTATTATCTTTACTATAACAGCATAGGTCAATGGCGAATTGCCAAAATTACAACACAATAACAATTAATGTTTAGGGTTGTACAAATATATACTGGTTCTTGCAATTCGATGTCTCGGACCGGTTCGCAAAGAGAAGTCACTATAGTAGACAAATTAGCATCATTTGCCTCTGTATATAACATGTAGGCATTGAATTATCCTCAAAAATAGAAACTACCGACGAATCGTAAATGAGTTAACGGTGTACAGTTAACAATGTAGGACTTACCAATTTTACTTTTTCTTCATCAGAAACATTTTCTCTCCAATGTTGGCATTCGTCCACGGTCTGCAAGGGTTCTAACTCAAAATCCAATGACGATGATGATCCTGCAGCTTTACAATTAATCAGATTTCAGCGTATGATTCTAGCGGAACACGTGGTCGCGAGGCTATTTCATCATCTGATGAGAATTAGCTTGTCGCCTGAGCTTTAATCGCTTTCCACTGTATTTCCATGTATTTCTCAGTATACATACATACAAAAATGACAAATTTAGCATGTTTAATTTTATAAGGGTAAGATATAGTATGCGCCCTGTATATTTTATAGTATACTCGTAGTCCAATAAAGGTTTAAAGGAAATCTTCCCAAAATCTTGTGGTCGATTTATCAAAAACAAAATAAAAAATTGCTGGGCGTCCGCGTCCTGCGCCTTCAAATGGCATAGATTAAAGCTTTAATGGTAGATAAAGCTCTACATCTACCATTTGAAGGCGCACGACGCCGAGGGCTTAGTACCCAGCGATTTTAATTTTCTTTTTTATCAAATCGATCAGGAAAATGCTGAGATTTCCTTTAAACCTTTATTGGACTACGCGTGAACATGATCTCCCGAAAGTTGGTCAATTAATCATAAGATACAATGAATTCGAATTCTTATCAACTGATTAATACGAGCGTTCATCAAATTAAACTTATATAACTCACTTACAGTACCAAGTATTCGCACACGATAAAGTTTATATCAATCTGCGTCTGGTTCATCCTATTTTTTTCTTAGAACATCCACTCGTTTCATGTTATAAGGCCAATATGATTCATCTCTACCATGCATCCATTGAATGGGTATTAATTCGACCGATAAATCCTCTGCAAATTCAACGATTATCTGAAATTCAAACAGCGCATCAGAATTCAGAAGACAAACGTTCATTTCCATTCATAGACAACGTTACCGATGGAAATAAAAAAAATAGCTACCGTACATAAAAATACGTTTTTTGGATGCCATGATTCGGGCACACGGACAGTGATTTCGTACAGAGATTATTCATTCTCAGTCTGAAAAATTATTCCAAGGCCAATTTTCATAAATCTATTCAAAATTATTGTAAAATCCTTCATAAAGTATTCAGGATTCCTAGCAATTGGGTCGAACAAAGTTCCCGCGGACCTTTCCTGGCTTTCTATTCATCATCTAAAAGAGATTTATGAGCGCTACAAAAATACAAAATTAAAGCAATAAGTATGCCACCAACACCAAAATTAATGTTTAATATAATGTGATAATTCAAAAGCATTCATCATATAACGTCATTTATTTAGTTCATCTGATTCCGGAAGTAAAATTGGTTGATGATTTCGGACAGTACTGATAAGTAGACCTACCCGCACCCTATAGCTCTTTGTCATGATTGCCAAATCGTAACTATAAACATAGCATCATATCTATTACAAGTGTTTTGTTATCAAAACATTGCATAGGGAGGTGTTTGGGGAAGCGAGCATCATTTTATGAGGATCGCTCTTCATATTCAAAGCACTTGAAGCCCAAAATAACTATAAGTGTTTTGTTATCAAAAAATTTTGCGAGGGGAGGTGTTAGGAGAAGCGAGTTTCATTTTATAAGGATCAATTATCATATTCAAAACACTCAAAGCTGAGGAAGAATGTTGAACTTGTGACGTCAACGCAACAGGCATTACATACGCTCATGCTCATGATAATATCCATACAACAGGCTCCGTGTAGTGAACATTGTGATTGAGAACGACGTCCTGACTGCGTCATGCTGAAGAGAACAATAAGCATCGGTTTGTCACTGCAAAAAAACCGAGACAGTCAACTTCGGAATCGGAGAGCCAAGGTGTGACGTCAGTTAGGAAGATAAGCAGCAGTTCTTAAAAAATGAAACTATTGTTTATCTTATTAGGACTGTGCCGACAAGTAAAAGCGTCATTTGTTGTCAAGGATTCTAGACATTATATTGAATTCGAAACATTTGCAGATCATCACAATTTACATTTATTTGATGAATACAAACAAAGCATTACTCTATAATCGCAGCACAGAGACTGCAGTGTTGCGACACTCCCGCCGCCAAAAATCCTATGTACAAATATTACACACTCATGATTGTAAAAAAGTTCCACACTTTCAGATGTCCGGATCGATCGAGTGAGTGCTTGAGTAGAAGAAGATCATATGAACGTTACTCAGAGTTACTCAGAAGATTTCACACATCGTAGACGTATCAATCAAATGTCAATAAAATCACCGAAGTATGCGAAGAATAATTCATTGAATGAATAATAGATATCAGCAGTTTCTCATTTCTGCACCGAAACGCAACTGATTCACATTATGAAAGTTAAATTGATGTCTCTGAATTAATACGTAATGTGCTTTTTAAAAAATCCTATCACTAATTCTATAGATTACAGCAATGTAGCGTTGTTCATTGTTAATGTCACCGTTATTAGTCACTTAAGCCATTATTGCAATCATTGTCAATGTTATCACTGCTCATGTTCTTTTGGAACAGATTCAGTAGTTTTTCGTCTGCTGCACTTTTTGCTTGTCTTCGTCGCACCCGCGGATTACTTTCATTGTGTACCTGTGCGTTTAGTTCGTGAGTATCAGAGTTAGGTGGTTCCGCATGTTCCACTGTTTCGAGCGGGAATAGTAAGCTAATTGCTCTGCGAGTAATCACACCATTTGCCAATTTCACTTCGGCAACTCTTGTTTCACCGTCTCTACTCTTGATCAAATTTATGATTCTTCCTAATTTCCATTGACGTCTTTGATAGTTACTATCATACCAACAGTTGGTGCAATTTCAGAATACCCTGAACCTTTTAGCTTGCTTTGATAACGCTCCCTCAAGCCTTTCAAATATTCATCTTGCCATAACATCCAAAATTGATCAAGAAGTTTCTGTCCTGTTTCCAAAATATTTGCATAAGCTTCCTCAGTAGAGCCCTCATAAATCAAGTAATTGGTGTCATCACTCATTATAGGCATTCCAACGCAGAAACTCATAGACAGAAAGTCGTTTGGGCAGATTGGTCTTGAACTATTTCTGTCAGAGTCGATATAAACAAGTGGTCTGGAATTCACTAATGCCTCCACTTCCGCTAGGATGTTTGAATCTCAACTAAGGATGGGAATCCGCGACCAATTACTTTTCTCAGATGCTTTTTTACAAGCGCAACTAATCTTTCATAAAAGCCACAGAACCATGTGGACTTTTCTGGAATGAATTTCCACGTTATGTTCTCCGCTGTCATGTAACTTGTTATGACTTCATTAAATTCCGGTCCTTTCCAATGTTTCAGGAGCTGATTAGCCAATTTGAATTGCTTTGCGTTATGTTGCAGTTAGCTCTGGTGTTCCAAATCGTGCGACAAAGCGTCTGAAGGCCTGGATAAAGGATTCAGTTGTCATATTCTCGACGACCTCCCAGTGGATGGCTCTCGTAATGAGACATGTGAATAAGCACACCCAAACTTTCCGTTTTCCATCATTACCTCGAATAAGAATATGTCCAAAATAGTCCACGCCGCAAAAAATGAATGGAATATGCCTTGTTGCTCTCTCTGCAGGCCAAGCTGGCATCTTCGGAGGTTTAAATGAGCACCCAGAATGCTTCCTGCACACGCGACTGTCTTTTAGCACAGAATTGATAGCTCGTCGCCACAGATCTAGAAAGGGATAGATGGACTGCTTTCCGCGTTTCCCTATTTCAGCCGTGAAGCCTGAAAACTTCCCATCGCCGCCACGCCTGCTCCCGGTATGTAGGCAAGAAATGACGGCCGCTGAGCTGATCGCAATTGACACCTGTGGTGTTGTTTTCAATTGATGATGATTTATTTGATAAGGGTGACAAAATTTGTGTACTTAGCCTTTGCATTCTACCGACGCTAAATGGCGATTTTATCATTAAATAAAATCCTCACGCCCTAGGCAATTGCTATCAATTCTCCTACTCTTAATCCGAAACATGTGTTCAAAAGGCATAAGAAAGATAAAATTTTCGAACAGGTTTGCAAAACTGTTTACAGAAATTTCATTTCTTGAGAAATGGTTACCTCATGTTGTGTTCCGCGATGCCAGAACCGTGCTTCGAAAAACTCTAACATTTCTTTTCACGCCTTTCCGTTCTCAAACCCCGAATTGTTGAAGAAGTGGCTTCATAACATTCGACGTAAGAACTTTACTCCCTCTAAGAATTCATCACGCGTATGCAGTGTTCATTTCACCGATGATGACTATAAAAAGGGCGTAAGTGTTATTCATGACAAGGGACAGTATGGAACTCGCCCCAGAACTCGAAGGAAGCTGAAGGATGACGCAGTGCCTACTGTTTTTGAAGCGTTCCCCCTTTATCTGCAAACACCTTCCAAAAAGCGTCGATCCCCAAAGCAGCGCAATCTTTTTGAGCAGTCTTTTGATGCAACTTCTGCCGAGTCTCAGTCACCAGGGCCATCATCGGAACCCATGGATGTGGATCAAGACTCAGATATCCGCGCAATTCCAGCGCTTCCTAGATTGCTCTCAATGCAATGGTGCGTTGTTTGAGAGCGATGAAGACAGTATGAAGGATGTATCTTTCACCCGTTTGTTTTCAGCAAAGCAGAGAGGAGGCCTATCCACTCCTAGTTTCGCTGTATATAGTATCGTAAAAATTGCTGAAGTAGCTTTCCGCTCTCTTTTTCCGGGTGTTCACGATGTGACCCTCCTCCCCACAGTATCGAACATTGATTTGAAAATTGAACATTTTGTCCTGCAGAAAGTTGATGTAAAAACTTTATTTCCTACCCTTTTTGCAGACCACTTTTATGACCATGACTTTCATCAAGACTCTGATCATCTAACAAAACTTATCAGGCTGATCACGTCGAATTATGTCAAAATTCGCCTCTTTCGGTACGGTAAGATATATTTTGAACGTAATATCTTTAATTCAAAAGTCCTATCACGTCAGCAGGCAATGAAGCTGATTCTCTTTAGAGGCAAATAAATTTTGATTTACCGAGTTTTCTTTTGAATAAAACGTTACTTCGCATGCACCTAATTTTCTATCTAAGCTACATTTATGTAAGCAATCATGATGAGTGAGAAAGTATGACATTGCCGGTCATCAGGAATTGTCAACATTCCTATGATTCGTTATCAATTATTATCGTCGTTGAAAGTTAATGTGCTTGTTATCATTACATTCTCACAGACACGTGCATGCCGACATTTGTTTCTTGCCTACATACCGGGATTGTGCGCGCGCGCGTGGCAGGGAAAGCAGGCTTCACGCAAATCGGGGAGTAGTCCATCTATCCCTTTCTAGATCTGTGCTCGTCGCCCACTGGGAATCCAATACTTTTCTCGCACTTTGGAGAGTACTTGACTTGCCCCTGGATGCAAATCATGTCTTTCATGAACATCTCGAATGATTAATTTGGTCAAATAATGATCTTTCGGCATCAATATCGGCATCTTAGACTCATAACTCAAATCAGAATTCGCAAGTCTTCCAAAGCTTCGAATAACTCCATCGTATGTTAGTTTCAGACCAAGTTGTCTAATTAGTTTGCTATCTCGATTGATCGTCAATAACTCCAATTGTTCTGCATAAGTTGATGACTGAATTAACTTGATCAACTTCATTAGCACTTTTTCTGTATCTGAGGGAGAGATTGTCATAGCTGGCCGTTTACCTTGCACAAATTCGGTAGCTTTCTCAACGAGCACGCAAACCCTCAACACTTTCGACAATTTTGAGTATCTTTAAAATATTCATTCCGTCACCGTAGGGTGAGATTGAAATCGATCGATGAGACTCCGTAGAATGAAAAAGCGTCAATTTTTCTTTGACGAGTTCTCCTTCTTACTCATGTTCCATCGAGGGAGTAAATGGCTGCAAATTCCACTTAGGCCAATTTTCAGAATTCCGCGAAAGCCAAGTAGGACCATGCCACCAGCAGTTGTCTGTGATCAAAACTTGTGAACAAATTCTTCGAGTCAGTGTGTCAGCAGGATTTTTCAGAGTATTTATATATCGAAAATCAAACTCGCTTGCTTTTCTCTTGATTTCTTCGACTCGATTGCGTACAAAAACGTTCTGCTATCATTGAATCAGACCACAGAATGCACGACGAAATCGGCTGTTTAATTTCATTTCTTATAAAGGTCGTGATTCGAACTCCAATCAGTATAGCCAGGAGTTCCAGTCTCGGTATTGACAAACCCTTTTTCTTGTTTTTGGAATTGAAACACGGTTTTGGACTAACCTTCGCCTTGGATATGATCAGATGTGTTCTATGTTGAGTGCCATCGAAGTATCGGACATATACAACAGCACCATAAGAATTTTCTGACGCATCTGTAAAACAGCATAACTGCATCACTTGATTGCCGCCTACACCCATGTGTCTGTTGGTTTTGTGTTCGAAAATGATTTCAAGGTCGGCACATAAAGAAATCCACAACTTGAATAATTGTTCGTCATCAATTATTTGTTCTTCATTATATCCCTTGATACATAATGACTAAAACAGAATTTTGAATTGTATCAAAACAGGATTATAGCAACCGTTAGGGTCAAACGCTTGAGAAAATGTCTTCAGGACGTTACTCCTGGTAAATTGTACTGTGCCCTTATTTCGGTTTTTGTTTTGCAAAGATATCGTATCATCAGAAGTATTCCATTGGAATCCTAGTATCTTGACAGTGTCACCACTGGCCTTATCTTCTTCCTTCATCTTATCTATTGGAAGGCTCGAGTTCGAAGACCATTCTCTCAGGTTCATATTTTCTGCCTGAAAGATCTCTTTTGCATCTCGGTAAAACCTTTTAGCTTCTTGTTCATTATCAAATCCAGCAAAGACATTGTCAACGTATAGATTCTCACTAATTCTCTTCGAAGATTCCGACTGTGTCTGAGAAAGATGGTGATGGATGGTTTGTGCCAAAAGAAAGGGAGAAGATATGATCCCGAATGGAACCCTGGAAAATCGATAAACTTGAAGATTTTCATAGTTCATAGAAGCATTGATATCTTTTAACCAGAAGAACCTAATGCAATCCCTGTCGATCTCTTGAATACCGACTTGCAAGAATGCTGCTTGAATATCAGATACCGTCAGAATTTTGTGGAAGCGAATTCGCGTTAAAATCCCAGGGATTTTTTGCAATATTACTGGTCCTCGCAGAAGGCAGTCATTCAATGACAAATTGCTTTTAGTTTTTGCGGACGCATCGAATACTAGTCGCACTTTTGTAGTCGAACTATCATCTTTCATCACGACTTGGTGGGGAAGGTAATGAACAACACCACATGTTTCTTTATCAGCATTGATTTTCTCAATAATTCCATCGCTTTCTTGTTTTTGAATGATGTCATCCACCTTCTTCATTACTGGTCCGTTTCCATACCTTATGCACATTGATCGTAATCGGCCGAGAGCCAAACTTTCATTAGTGGGTAAGTTGGGCAATTCATCTTTCGGAAAGCGGATTTGATATCGGTTATCACGGAATTTAACAGTGTCTTCAAACTTTCGAACGGCTACTTCGTAATCAGATTGTTCTGGGCAGTCAGTAATTCCGATGGAATCTAACGACCATAACTTCGGATAATCATTCTTTTCGCAATAGTTTGACATAATGTCCAACTTGTCATTTATCGGAACTTCGCTTTCGAATGTCAAGGGGTTTGATTGTAGTCCATGTGCTGAGTTCTTAGCGTACGTCAGTGGCGTAGCCAAAGGGGGGAAAGGGTGGAATGTCCCCCCCTCGCTACTAGTCTTGTCATCGATAGAAAAGACAGAGAAAGTTGGAAATCATTGATTAAATTAAGTAGGCTGTATTCTAGAATACAGCTACCGGCATTCAAACTTCTATGCAGTTTTGATAAACTCGTAATCGAAACATCAGATCACGATAAGCACCCTAGATACATTTATTATTCAATTGAATTGAATTGTTTGTTAAACCCTTCAAAATGTCCATCGGTCTGCAAAGGAAAGTTAGATCCATAGAAATGGATCTCAGGTCACCGTCAGTGTTCCACTCAAAGAGTACATCAGCTTAGTGAAGCCGTTACAAAATTATGTCCAGCATCACGACATCAGAAAGTTAAGCAATATTGTGCTACGCGTTGGGTGGAGCGCCATGACTCCATTATTGTGTTTTTTCAACTTTTTGATCCTTTGCTTGAAGTATTTACAGATAATGATGAATTGTCCTTGGTCAAACAAGTGACAGATCCCATTTTTTTGGTAGCGGCACACATCCTTCTTGCGATTTTCGGCTTGACAAAGCAACTATCGGTTCTGCTACAATCCGTTCAACAAGACTATATCTCAGCCATCAATGAGATTGAGGACTTATTACAAACTTTGAGATCGTGGAGGTCTGATTCCGAAGATCACCATTTTTTATCTATATTTTCGAAGGCCAACTCATTGTACAGGAAGCTAGAAAACGACGAAGATGCTTCTATTCCTAAACCCAGATTAATTCGGTCGTCACGACATCGACATAATTTCCAAACCAAGACAACTGCGGATTATTACAAAATTGTGATTTGGTATCCAATACTCGATAGAGTGATCTGCGAGCTACAAGAACGATTTGGTCGTCACGCTACAGAAGCCATGAGAATGTCATCCCACTTACCCAAGAAATGTATATCCACAGACTTCTCCAAAGTCAAGGGGTGCATTGAGCAGTACCTCTCATTCTTGGATGATGGAATTGGGACAGTAGAAATCGAGTTTCAGAGATGGCAAAAGAAGTGCGTAGCGTTGGATGAGCTCGGAGCATTAGACAACACCAGTTTGATCCACATTTTGAATTTGTGTGACGAGTCTTTGTATCCGAATATCCACAAACTTCTAAAACTCTTCGCAACATTTCCAATTTCTAATTCAACATCGGAACGTTCATTCAGTTGCATGAAAAGACTAAAAACCTATCTCCGTTCGACAATGAATGAATCTCGTTTGAGCGGATTGGCAATGTTGTCTATCCACAAAGAGATAAAGTTGGACTACAATGAATGCATGAAAGTGTACTCACGTAAATACTCACCAAGGATGAGGATTCAGTGACGGTGATTCAGACAGAGGATTTGTTCATATAAGTACTGAATATATTCCATGGTTGATAAATCCATTTTTTTTATTTGAGTAAGTAAAGTACATGTACATTGTACACTATGCATTACACGTTCATACAGCTGATGACTCACAAAAAGTAGGCCTCTTATGAGTCTATGCTCTATTAGGCTACCTGTATTATACTGTTATACATGCATATAGGTAATGAGTAATTAATTCTAGATACTATACATGTAGACGTGGTATGTCCCCCCCTCCAACAACTCCTGGCTACGCCACTGGCGTACGTTGCCATAGTTCTGCTTTCTGCGGCAAAATGTGAGATTTGGGACATTGTACAAACACCTCGTCCGGTAATGATCCATCCCAATAAGGACTTCTTTAACCAGATTTGTTGTGGCACTAATTCTACTCGCTCGGGCTGAATTACACAATCATAAAAATCGTTTCCTATCAAAATGTCTATTGGATTTTCCTCAGGAGATTCTGGTCGGGGATCGGCCAGAAAGTAACTCTTCATTTTGCTTTGCAAGTAGTTGGAGTCAATGGGCATTCGCACAACATTGGCATGCATATTTTTGATAATGCTGACTTCTACTCGTATGTTTTCTCCTGATATAGCTTCGACTGCTATCGCAGATTGATGGCATGATATATTAGTAGGGTCTGGATTAGCGAACGTATGCACAGCCACTTGTTCTGTTGAACTTCGTTTCAGCTTCAACTCCTTCGCGAAGGCTTCGGTTATGTAGGATCTGCTGCTCAAAGTGTCAAACGCCATTCTGCATTTGCGTACACGGAACGGTTTGTCGGTTGATTTAACGAGCGCAACAGCTGTTGGGAAGATAACATACTTTGTTTTAGCTGAGGTACTTGTGTTGTCTTCATCGCTTGATTTGTCATCATTTGTGTAGAAGGACTTTTCCTGTCGGTCAACTGGCTCAACGGCTGTCTGTGAAGTAGGCCTGACATTACTTTCAATATTATTACATCGATCAGCATTTGAAAATTTCTGAGGGCAAAGACTTCGATTATGAGAATTTTCGGACTTACAATGTGGGCAGTATAATCGCTTTCGGCATTCATATGTTCGATGATTCGTCAGGAAACATTTAAGACAACATTGGCCTAGCGCATCAATTCGAGAATCCCGATCTAAAAATCTAAGACAGTCCTCATTCCAGTGACCCATTTCCTTGCAGAATTTACAAGCCGAAAAAGGCGACACCTGTTTCTCCGAATATCGAATGCGATTTCCTCTGTTAGTATGTTAGGATCTGCTGCTCAAAGTGTCAAACGCCATTCTGCATTTGCGTACACGGAACGGTTTGTCGGTTGATTTAACGAGCGCAACAGCTGTTGGGAAGATAACATACTTTATTTTAGCTAAGGTACTTGTGTTGTCTTCATCGCTTGATTTGTCATCATTTGTGTAGAAAGACTTTTCCTGTCGGTCAACTGGCTCAACGGCTGTCTGTGAAGTAGGCCTGACATTACTTTCAATATTATTACATCGATCAGCATTTGAAAATTTCTGAGGGCAAAGACTTCGATTATGAGAATTTTCGGACTTACAATGTGGGCAGTATAATCGCTTTCGGCATTCATATGTTCGATGATTCGTCAGGAAACATTTAAGACAACATTGGCCTAGCGCATCAATTCGAGATTCCCGATCTAAAAATCTAAGACAGTCCTCATTCCAGTGACCCATTTCCTTGCAGAATTTACAAGCCGAAAAAGGCGACACCTGTTTCTCCGAATATCGAATGCGATTTCCTCTGTTAGTATGTTAGGATCTGCTGCTCAAAGTGTCAAACGCCATTCTGCATTTGCGTACACGGAACGGTTTGTCGGTTGATTTAACGAGCGCAACAGCTGTTGGGAAGATAACATACTTTGTTTTAGCTAAGGTACTTGTGTTGTCTTCATCGCTTGATTTGTCATCATTTGTGTAGAAAGACTTTTCCTGTCGGTCAACTGGCTCAACGGCTGTCTGTGAAGTAGGCCTGACATTACTTTCAATATTATTACATCGATCAGCATTTGAAAATTTCTGAGGGCAAAGACTTCGATTATGAGAATATTCGGACTTAAAATGTGGGCAGTATAATCGCTTTCGGCATTCATATGTTCGATGATTCGTCAGGAAACATTTAAGACAACATTGGCCTAGCGCATCAATTCGAGATTCCCGATCTAAAAATCTAGGACAGTCCTCATTCCAGTGACCCATTTCCTTGCAGAATTTACAAGCCGAAAAAGGCGACACCTGTTTCTCCGAATATCGAATGCGATTTCCTCTGTTAGTTGTCTGCAATTGGTGGAAATTTCGATAATTCGCGTGCTTAATATCGCGAGTTTCTTTTATCATTTCCGAAAAAAGTTTGCTCATATTCGGATAGGCTATCAATTTCTGTGCGATCTATGTTAATCTCCTCAAAAATCGTCAGGTGCTCTTCCAACAAGTTTCTCAAGGATGACAGCTTCATTTTCTGACTACCGCCGACAGATTTAGTGAACTGATATCTCAAATCTTTGGGCAGTTTGCCAAGAGTATTTAGAAGGATCAGATCCTGTGAATCTGAGTCAATGCCATATTCAGATAAAGCATGACAGCATATATCCAGTTCGCCGGCAAAATTTCGAAGTTTCAAAATTTCCTCTGACTTGCAAATGCTCGGCAAGTTCTCTATCTTCTTTAGGTAGACACGTTTTAGAACAGTTTGGTTGCCGTACCTTTTCTCTAGCAGTGATAGTGCAAGTCTATACTCGTGATCTGATTTTACCATTGAAATCGCTCGTCTCGGTATAGGCTCTAACGCATCTTGAAGATATCGTAATTTCACTCCGTCTGTTAGATTTTGGCAATCAACGGTAGCATGCCAATTTGAAATAAATGCTGGATACTCTGTGAATTCACCGTCAAATTCAAGTGACTTTATCGGATCAAGCTTTACGAACGATTTTGAAATATCGAGTTTTTCTTTTTCCCTACTTCTTTGTTGTTCATTAAGTTCAATGGTTTTCATTTGCAAGTTAATCAAATCGTCAAGTCGCTTCGCTTCAGCTTCTAAATTCTCTCTGTGCCGCCTCTCAATATTTTCTTCATGTTTTTCAACAAGTCTATCGCTTTCTTCTTTATCGCTACGGCTCTGCGTCAAATCGCTTTCTATAACGAAGCACTTCAGCAATTTTTCAGTGTCGTTAATTTTTTGAGATAACAACTCTACATTCACGGTCTCGCGTGATGACTCGTCTTCATATACAGTGGACTTCGGATCATCGCTGAGATCTTCGATGATTTTGTCGGACATGTAGCTCTCGTACTGATTCTTGACTTCATTCAGCAGTGCCTTCAAATTCGCAATTTCTTCACTGCATTTCACGTACTTCTGCGATGTATCTTTACCTAACAAGCTCAAAGCTTCTTCGTTTTTATTGCTAGCATTGTCAAGCTTTAGCTGTAGCTGCTTCAAAGGTTGTTTGTACTTCGTTTGGGGAATAAGTCTAGTTACAGCTACAGGCATATTTTACGGAATTTTCTATTCATGTCAGATTTTAGTCTTTGAGCGCTTTATATCTTTAGAATGTCATGGGAATTATATTTCATGAGCTTAGTTGACTAGATTACGGATCATTTAGACGCTCTGCTACCATTTTATGTGCCGACAAGTAAAAGCGTCATTTGTTGTCAAGGATTCTAAAAAATTATATTGAATTCGAAACATTTATCATCACAATTTACATTTATTTGATGAATACAAACAAAGCATTACTCTATAATCGCAACACAGAGACTGCAGTGTTGCGACAAGGGCTTACCCATAACAAATGTACAAACAGATATTGATCCCCTTTTCCGTCACTATTGCGTGTAATTTCACTCCACAACCACAGAGTTCGGTTATAGATTTTCAGCACTTCATGTTGATTTCACATTAGATATAGCACTTCGCATACATGTTGGCAACTCATTCATGTTGGATATAGCACTTCTCGACACGACGCTAGCCTACATATAGAACTGCACACAATTCAGCCTAAATGTTAATAAACAGATTTTGTTGTAACCTGGCCTGATTAATTACTACATGTTTTGTAAACTCATCAAATTTAGTTTGATTTAGTTACCGTGTAAATAAAATTTCAATGGCCTGTTTTGTCATTATGTCAAATTTTAAGAGAGATATACCAATCCTGTCAAGCGGAGTTTGGCGTAAATTTCCTATTCAACTCCATTACCGAGACGGATCTGTAGAAAAAGTACAAGCGTAGGTGATGCCAAAACTCAAGAGAGCTTGGTGGGCAAATGCGAGGAATTGTAAAAACGTTTATGATAGGCTATATTGCAATGAAACAGGTAGGATAGTGCTGAAAAATCACGACACTATGTTTTCTTAGCTCTTTCCTTTACACGGTAGGCCTATACTGAAAATTCATGAAATGATCTAATTTTACATTGTTTTATTTAACAATGTTTACAACTACTGACACTCGACCTCTCATCGTTTTCTCGCATGGTTACCACATCCTCTCCCTTCCGATTAATTCAATCTGCAGATCCAATATTGATTGTTAAAAGTATAGTCAAATTGCGCACTTTTAGTAAGACATGCGCAGGACCAGATAAATTGTAGTCGATGGACATGTCGTGCGTTTGTCTTTTTATCACGTCTTTCCAGCTCTGAAATACTGATGATTATGTTTACTCGGTAAGAAACTGAATAAGTTTAATCGGCAGACATGAGACCTGAAAAACTGATTGGGGCAAGAAGGAAGCTTTCGAAATTTAATCGGAATTCTCTGACTTATTGGGCTTAGTCTGTATTACGTGATATCCAATTAGGTCTGTCAGTGTAGGTCGGTTTCCTGATATGCTAACTTGCTTTTTTCTCGGGTAGTAGGCCTACACTATCGTAGTTGTGTACACTTTTCGTAATGGTGTAACTTAAGTAATTAGGCTTTGTATTTTTCTCTTATAGTTATTAGTAAGTATTTTCTCTTAACAATCATAAGAGAAAATCAGGAAGTTAAGGTTCATGTGTTTTCTTATTTGCAATATTATACAGTTTGACCATTTCTGGATGATTATTAATTCAAAAAAGAAAGTTAAGACGTTGCGTTCATGTGATGTTCTTATTGGTAAAATATTGTACAATTTGATTTCTTCTGAACAAATCGATATTCTCTAAAGTATACAAGACGAAATCCCAATTGGTGATTCCAAAATGAGCTTAAGGCTTGAATATTGAAGACAAATTGACTGAATCAAATATATTTCCTAAATTTCTAAAATTTCTATATCTTAAATCCATCTCCCTACCATAGACTTACTTACCAATCATGCCTCATTCAACCAGACCTTGATCCATTTCAAGAGGTAACCTAATTATTTTGATTTCCGTTAGTAAAAAAAGAATCGGCTAGCCGACATAAAGCCGATTTATATTTTTTGGTCCTGCCTCGGTAAACCGACAATAGGCATCCCGATTTTCTCCTGAGCTAAAACCGAGTTTTATTTTTTCGGTTTTTCCTCGGTTAGCCGATAATCGGCAACCGACGTTACACCGACCAGTAGCCTAAATAGTCGAACTCATGCCGAGGCACCGACTGTGCCGGTCTTACCACCGGTAATAACTAACAAGTATGATACATGCGTTTAATGGAGAATACGCTTTTTTAGCATTGCGAAAACATAGTTGATTTTATTTCAGGAAATTCACAAGCTCAAACAAACATGGAAGAGTACAAGTAAATAGACACACTCAAACACATGAGACATAGTTATGTAATTAAATCAGAATGGCTTTAATAGCCATCGGCACACTCTCCCCTTTGTTTGGGAAAAGAAATGTTCAAGCGAGGGAATGGCCAAAAGTTCGATAATCTTATCTCCAGATAGGTTCGAGAGGTGAACCAGAATAATGGAGAGCAAAAATGCCTTACCCCAACGAATCACCATTATGGAGTACACTCAGTCTCGTAATCGTTCAGATACCGCGGTCGGTTCCGCGTTGTCCTTGGTTTTCTCCTCGATTGTTCGTGGGCATCGGATGGAGCACACTTCGTTCGCGTACTGCACCTCCACTTCTCCGGGGAGTAGTAGTAACAGGTAGCGACGAACTACCAGCGCCGATCGCACTGTTAGATGAACCGTCAGGCGAGAAACTCGGCTCAACCGCCTCGTATGCCGTTTCAAGATATCGATCTTCGGTATCTCGGCATTCCTTGTATCTCGGCTTCATATTCGATTGGTTAAGAACGGAAGTACGCCCTCCGGGATACTGGACACGATAAGAGGTGTCTCCTACAGTCTCTGTGACTTCACCAGGGTGCTCGTAATCTTCCCCGCTACCTCTTCGAGTGTAAACCTTCTGTCCTATATCGTAGTTTCTAGTGATGCCTTTCCTCCCCGCATAACGCTTGGAAAGACTCCGCGCCTTCACCTCTATCACTTCACCTCGGGTGGACAAGTACGATCTCATCTCTCTTCCTAGCAATCGGCTAGCTGGTGTCTTCCCGGTAGACTCATTGAATGTGCTGCGGATATCGTACAAAGCTTTCTGTAGCCTACGCTCAAACGAAATCTGTGGACAAGACAACTTCATCTTAGCCAGTCTAGACTTCAAGGTTCGATGCATCCTTTCAACAGTGCCATTGGCCTGAGGATAATAAACCGACGAGAAGTGGTGAGAAACTCCGCAAGTTCTCAAAAATCCTCCAAATTCCGTGCTCCTAAAAGTTGCCCCGTTATCAGAGATAACTCTCTCGGGCATTCCGAACAACGCAAAGATCCTTCTCAGCTCCATAACAACCTGGCGGGAGCTACCATTTGGTATCTGGACCGCAAAAGGATACCTCGAAAACAAATCAATAACTGTCAGAAGCACATTCCCTTCGGTGGACTCACTAGGGCCAGTCAGATCAATAGCAACGGCCTTCCACGACTCCTCCTCCTCGTCAGCTACAGGGACCGGTCGAGACTTATCGGGAAACCCATTTCGTGAACAAGCATCACATCGATCACAATACTCCTTGATGTCGTGAGCTAGCCCAGGCCAGTATACAATGGATCTAAGGGCGGCTTTCATTTTACTGATGCCAATGTGGCCCTGATGATACTCAACAAGCAGCTTATGACGAAGACTACTAGGCACGACCAAAGTATCTCCTTTGAAGATAAGAAATCTATCACCTATCCATTTGACAGACAGGCTGTCGCGAAGTGCTGAAAAGTTTCCGAGTTCTTTCAAGTCGATCCCTCTCCACTGTTTGGAGATAGCCTTAGCTACCCGACATAACTCCGGATCCATCACTGACTTCTCAGAGACCTCTGAAAACTGTATCGGGATGACATCACTGATAAAACAGAGCGTTACTTCTTCTCTATCGCCTTCCGTTGCCTCTGTGGAACTAACTGGATTTCGAGACAAAGCGTCGGCCAGCACGTTATCCTTTCCTTTAATGTGCTCGAAGGAAAACACATATGATTGCATGTTTATGATCCATCTCCTTAACCGCATAGACAGAGAGTCGACAGGTTTCTCGAAAAGACTCAATAGTGGCAAGTGGTCGGTTTGAACCTTGAAAGTACGTCCAATGAGAAAATTCCTAAACCTGTTAAGCGCAAACAAGACCCCAAGGCATTCCTTTTCGACTTGCGAATATCTCTTTTCTGTGTCTGTAAGGCTACGCGAGGCAAACATGACTGTCTTCCCTTTCTGCAACAAGACTCCTCCCAAACCATGTCCGGATGCGTCACTTTGTACAATAACCTCCTCATCAGGTCGAAAAAATCTACGTACATGTATATCCTTCACCGCTGCCTTTAATCTACCGAAAGCTATTTCATCCGTTTCCCGCCAGCTCCATGTTTCCTGAGACAAAGATTGCCATAACGGCTGTAGTAGAGTACTACAATGTGGAACGTTTGAGTGACATACGTAGGCTGCTAGGCCTAGAAAGGAACGCAACGAAGCGGCACTCTCAGGAGCAGGCGTGTCCAGCAGATCATCAATTAGCTTCCTCGAAACCATAACCCCCGACTGAGACCATGAATATCCGATAAATTCAACTGAAGATTGGTGGAAAGAACACTTAGCCTGATTTAGTTTGACGCCCATATCATCAATCCTAGTGAGAACTTTGTCGAGCATAGCTTCAGATTCATGCTTCGATTCGGCGAAAATAAGTACATCATCCAGATAACACACTGCATTCGGTATGTCTGACAAAACGTCCGACATGAACCTCTGGAAGATTTCGGGTGATGACGAGAGACCTTGTTAAAACGAAAACGACCAAACGGAGTAGAGAATGTGAGAACCTCACGACTGTTCTTGGCGACCGGTATTTGCCAAAATCCGTTCCGACAATCAAGTTTAGAGAAAAAGGAAGCCTTCTGAACACGACTCATCAGCTCTTCAACCGTAGGCATCTGCAGCTCAGGCCTTTTCACATGTTTGTTGACGTACCTGAAATCGACACAAAGTCTCACGTCACCTGACTTCTTGTAGCCTACTACAATAGGTGAACACCAGTCGCTTGGTTCCTCAACCTCCTCAATGACACCTTCCCGCACCATCTTCTGCAATTCAGCCTGCACGGGCTCGCGTAGAGCAATAGGAAGTCTACGAGCAGGAAAAGATCGTGGCACAGCGTCATCTTTCAGAACGACCTGGCAAGCTCTAGACATAGGAACACAACTTGGACCCTCGAAAACGGAAGATACCACCATGACCTCGTTTTCAGTACGGATAATACCCAGACCCTGGCATAAAGCGAAACTCAGCAATGTTGGACCGTCCTCTTCACAAACATAAAACTCAGATGACATGCTCTTAGTCTTGTAGGTGACCTTCAAATGAACGGTACCTAAGCAATTCAACTGCTTTTTGCCGTAAGCCTTCAAGCTTTTGGAAACCGGGGTAAGAGTATAACCACGTGAGAGATCCTTCGAACTAATAACGTTAACGAAAGCACCTGTGTCTACCAACGCCTGAATTGGAGTCCCATCAATTGCAACTTCGCGAACTATATCGTAACCGCTGTTGGATACATGGAAAATATCGACCTCCTCGGCATAACTTTCAACATGAGAAACCGAACGTTCGGTACAACATTTGGCATAGTGGCCTTTCCGATTACAATTTGAACACATTCTGCTTCGGGCAGCACAGTTGGGACTGTTGGCTAAATGCTCTGATGAACCACAACGGTAACAGGCCCGATTGGCACCTGACTGGTCCTTAACTTTTTCCTTATTTGCCTTAGTCTCCTTCGATTTACCGTGACTTTTGGACGCGTTATGTTTTGGGTTTCTATTGGACTCAACGGCATGAACATCAGCCTTAACAGGAAAATCAACCTTTGTCCGATCAGCGCGAGCAGTTTCCCAGGCTTCCGCCTTACGTAAGGCTAACTCAAAATCCAAAGTACTAGGATCCTCTGCCAAAGGCCTTTCTCCTAACCTGGAGTCCCGCACCCCAATAACAAAAACATCCCTGAGCAAACTAGCTTTATCACTAGTATATTCACAGTCCTGTACCATTCTCCGGAGTCTACACGCAAACTGTCCGGCGCTCTCACCTTCGCTCTGCGAGGCATGGATAAATTCTCTTCTACGGATGAGCAACGAGGAGCTAATTTTAAAATAGCTATCCATACGATCAACAATTTCAGTATAAGTATTCATGGGTTCCGGTAACCCATCTAAGATGCTAAGTCCGTCTCTCCCCACACACATTTCAAGCAACGCCGGCTTGTCCTTATCGTCTACAGAATTGATAGAACAGAAATTACCAAATAACCTTTTGAAGAAACGCCAGTCCTCCGCGCTGGGATTAGCAGGCAAATCCGGCTGTCTAACAACTTTAGCCATTTTCACTAAGAGTATAAAGAGTCACTGATAAATATCTTCAAGACAATAAGGTTAATATATTCTGAGTATTTTATTCTGACACCATAAATGTGCCGGTCTTACCACCGGTAATAACTAACAAGTATGATACATGCGTTTAATGGAGAATACGCTTTTTTAGCATTGCGAAAACATAGTTGATTTTATTTCAGGAAATTCACAAGCTCAAACAAACATGGAAGAGTACAAGTAAATAGACACACTCAAACACATGAGACATAGTTATGTAGTTAAATCAGAATGGCTTTAATAGCCATCGGCACACCGACCTCGGACCAAACTCGGTCCGAGCTCGTGTTGAAAACTGGGTAGTTTGTCATATCAAACGTCGCTGAAGTCATGGTAAACTCAAATGATACTCTGAATTGAAATAGGCCATTTATTTGACAAGGATGATGAGCACATCACGTCCATGATGTTTGAAGGCCTTCTATGACCAGTCAGGATGCGTAGAATTGAAATTTGCTGCCAATTTAATGGCTGTAGCAACTATGAAGTTATGTTGAAAATGTAGCAACACCGTGATATTCGAAACATTTTAGTGTAGCTTTTTATTATAAGCTCTGCAACATCAACTCCGGCTTTAGATTCTTTGAACGAACGCTGCAAATTGTTGTTCCTTCTAGGTTCCTAACCGTCAATTGCCATTTGCTCGTGCATAGGCTAGTGTACAGAAAACAATACCTGGAGCTACAAGCAGCAGAGATCATGTGATTGTGAATAGCCAATCGAACGTTGTTTTTATCTACTGAATTTGAAGCGCAAAGTAGATGTCTAGAGCCGAATAACTTATTCACTATTCACATTCAGATGTTCTGTGCGATTTTATGTTCAAGTAGAATTATCTGAAGGAAATGTCTAGCGTACTGAGCTCAGTTAAAGCAATAGTAAAGAAATGGCAAATCTAAGTTTTTGACTATGGTCGTTTTGACCATACGTCGGCCTGCTAAGGGTTAAGATATCGGCCTGATTGAGAGAAAACATTGCCAGTTTTGAATTCAATGCATATTAGTGTGATTATAGCCTAGATTTGAAGTATGGGACATCAGACCTATCCGAAGAATAATCCTGTCGGAACACATCTTTTAGATTTGCTCCGTCATGTTTAGAAATTTGAAACAGATAAAGAAAAAGTTGTCTTCATTTTTGTACTCTGAGTGTATGAATGGCCAAGATCAGATTAATGTTACGAGGATTATCGATTACTATTTTTGGCAGTTGGCCTATATGAAAACATTCCTAAGTTTTCACATTCAGGGACGACTCGCATCGCAATTGACAAGAACCAGCACAATCGCCATCAAAAGGTTGTGATTGGACACAGCGCATGTGGATTGATTGACCACATGATCTACCAGATCAACATTATGAAGAATAATGATTGCTATGTTGGCAGTAGGCCTATATATATTTATATACATATATGGATGTCTCCAGATTGAAAAAATTGACTACATAGAGTAAAATCGTTGCATGCTTTGACACAGCACATCTAATATAACCAGAATATAGCACTACATGATGGATTGTTTGATGTTATGCCGTACTTTTCACTATGATGGATTGTGCTGTGAGTCATGATTCAGACACACGTGTTTTTCAAATTATATACCGGTATTTTAATGGTGGAGGGAACCGATTTTTCAATTTGGGTCAAATATGGTGTTGTGGGCCAATTAAGGCTAGTTAAATCGGAAAACTCGTCCTTCAAAGCGGACAAATGTTTTTGAATTGTCTTCATACAAGGTTGTAACTGTCTGTGCTAGTGATGCTTATACGCATGACTTTCAAATTACCCACTTTTTCATTTCTCAAGGAACAATATTCAATAAAAGACGGAAATAATAAAAATGAATATAAGAATAATAAAAAATTAATAATAAATTGAATATGAAAATATTCAATTAAAAAAGACGGAAAATTTTGAAAAAAGTGGAAATTGTCCATTTTCACAATGGTGAAGAGTGAATGAAGTTCGCGGAGATCAGTTTTGTATCAGTTGTCTTTTAGCAGGGCATATGCAGTATAGGTCACTTAATTATTCAGCCTGCAGTGCATAGCATTTCTTGTTTATGATACAAGCTTCATTACTTGCTAACCAATGAGAATTTGGATAAATATCTACATTATTAAATATGGCATTTACACTATTTCGAGACTAAATACAATCCAATGTATGCGGCAATTATCATCTCTATGATGTCATGATGGAAGGTCCCTCTGCTGATGTTAGAAAAACTTAATAAGATCTATGACAATAGTCTCTTTACGAAATGAGTCAATAATAAAAGAATACTGGTTAAAGAAAAGAGCAACATGTAAATAAAGTCAAAATTACTTGAAGGAAAAAATACATGCGATAAAGAATCTGACATACGCAGTTTGTCCCTCACTCTTCAGTGAAATCAGCGACATCTCTATGATCTTAATTACGCAACACAATTGTGCTGATTACGATCGTCAAGATTGATATTAAACATTCGTGAGAAATTCTGTCAGACATGCTTGATCGGCGTTACAATGATTTTGTGAGATGTTTGCAGATAGCCAATGATTTTTGCTAGACTCCTGACTGTTTAAGCTACAGCGAATTTCTGCGAAATGCTTACATAACCAATTGTTTTTGGGTATACATGTACCTACTCCTGATTTCCTGAGTTATGTTAACATAGCCAGTCATTGTTGTCAGATTTGATTGATGGCTATGTTGTAGACATTTTCTGAGATTCATTCATTCGCATTTTATAGATCGTTATGAAATTGAATTCGATGTTTTCTTTTACTGCGGCATTGTTTTTGATGATTTTTAGGTATTTGGATGATGAGAGCGATAGAAAAAAGGAAGAAGAAATAAAAATGTCATGACTAACACAAATGACCAAATAATTAATTTATATTATGATTTCATGTAGAACAAAATAAAATAAATAATAATAAAATAAACCATTCTTTCCACCACGCGCCTTAGAAATAATTAAATCTTGCAATAAATAATATGATTTATATTATCCTTCGAGGCCTCATCAGATGACACATTGAAAAATACGTGAGTACAGCTTTGATACGAAAGTCAAGAATTTTCAAATCTTTAAGTTACGTAGCTATCTGTAATCGTGGTATGGTTATGTAGTTCCATTCGCTTTTGCTGTTCATGCATAAATTTCTATTTTCTTTCCTCAATCCTTGTACTGATTCAAATATCTGTCTAGTCATAGCGTCATTTAAGGTGCCGTTTACTTCCATCTTGAATTTCTGTATGTTCTTTCCGTGCCACTCCTCACAATGTTTCCTATATCTACATAACTTTAAGATTTGAAAATTCTTGACTTTTATATCATATCTGTATTCAAGTCTTTTTCAATGTCTCATCTGACAAAGCCTGTAAGGCTAGTATAGAAATAATATTATTGCAACATTTAATTATTTCTAAGGCAAAAGAATGGTTTATTTTGATAATATATTTTGTTTTACATGAAATCATAATGCCATCTAACTCTCTCCTCAGTTCGGTGTATGATTTATCAAAAGATTAATTGACCAAGTGGTTTACCTACTTTTTTCGTGCATACCTTTATTTATTCACTTAGTCAACAAATATAAACATAGTTCTTACATAAATAAACCTATGCACAAAGTCTAAGAATCACTGTTCAACTCAAGAGACAAAAAATGATCAAAAGAATGAAAGAAAACACGTCAAAGAGTCATGCGCGCCAGGAGAGCTCTGGCAACTGATCTTGCCAGCGTCACGCCCGGGAAGTTAAGTATGTCATTACCAATCAATGAGTACCGTTCGTTTCTACACATTGACAGCGATCTGGATATCCGATTTAATGTTCCATTGCTTCCGGGCCCCAAACACCGTAAATAGTGACCACCATAGGTACACAAATTCATCCCATCCTGGCACACTTTCCGTCGTTTGCTTGATGTTTGCGTTTTCTCTGCTACTGTCAGACATATCCGATGCTGCACTCGGTCCATGAATAAAATCAGAAGTGAGCGGAGTGATTATGTGCAACAGTGATGTCAACAGCAGCTGCCTTCCCTAGTGACCAGTCTGGGATGAGAATGTCCGCTGGCCTGTCCAGATCGTCACTGGAGCCTTGTTCCATTTCTGGATTCAGTCTTCCTTGCTGGCAAAAACGGTGAATAGAATTGCGAATGGTGTTTTGTCGTCTGACTACGTCGGGTCCTCGCTTACTAATTGTACCGTGTACCCCAAAATCATCAACAACTTTGCCGGGACACAAAGTGCAGTCAGCATCGCAATACAACGGTAATCCCAGGCAAAGTTTCAGCAGTATTTGGGTCTCATTAGGTTCCAATCGTTGACCCAGACCTGGATTCGGTTTCGCTTTGATCCATGCAGACACCTGACTATTATAAATGGCGGAAAGACGGGCTTTATCAACCGAGGATTGATTCATTTCTAAAGGCTTCTTCTCCAGAGAGTGCTCTATTTTCTCTGAAAGAATTGGTTTACCTATGTGATCAAATGATTAAGCTATGGGACATACCAAAATTGTACTATAGCACTTCAGCAGCATGACCTTAATGTCAGCCTCGACCTGCGATCTCCTCCAGGGACTACTAAGATATCTATACAGATATTTTTGTAGTCCCTGTCTCGTCTGATATCATTCTGTCATATCGCTTCATCACTATGGTGCTTGATCAGTCAATATGTTTCCGACATTAAAATTTAAATATCTAAGCTGAAATATCAGTGTTAAGGTAAAGACGTCCATGGTTTAGATCATCACGATATCATCACGAATTATTGATGATTGGAATTTAACTCTATTCGTTTTGTGGAAATATAAGGACCATTGACATAATGATGGCATTCGTGTTGAATCTACTTTATCTCACAAGATTTGGTAAGTGAAGATGTCGAAAAGAAGGTCTGATACATAGAAAAACGGAATTTGGAAATAATAATCTACCATTTAATTTCAGTTAAGATTTTTGCCATTTATCGACGTTTTGTAAAATTATTACTACCCAAGTTGTTGGGGAAGGTGATTAAATTACCTCGTCAACTGATCATACCGAGCGATGCATACTGTGTAATGTATACATTTTTCAAATTTCGACATCTCAAACAATTCTTTATCGAGTAGTGCCGCATCATAAAAGACGCCCTCTAATGAGTGTCGCACCTATGATATCAAGAAAATAATCAAATAATGACTTAGATTTGTAGTACATATATCATTTATTGAGCTACAAAACAGATAATTGATCATGAAACGACATTGAAATGCATACCGATATTGCCTGGTGGTGCAGTCTATTTTATGATAGAATAAGTCACAGAAAAAAGGCATCACACTCAACCTTTTTGAAAACGTAGCCCAGCCTACAAGTTGCCACCTAATGTTAGCTGTTACAGTCAGGAGAGGGGCTCCGACTATATCCGAGAATAAGGATATCGTAAAATTCCAAGAAATTAGTTTTATACTGCATTCAATCAGCGTCGATTACACCATGCCTTGTAGACAATGAATAAATCGGTAATGCAATAAGAAACCTGCTAGATGAGTTTTCAGCTCTTATTCATTATTTTTCCGCAAAAGTTTTATACCTGTAATTATTATTGTTATTCAATTCGGAAAAATGTCATGTGGAAAATCGTAATTCTAATGAACGTCGCGGCGTTTATTAGAGGAAATACGGTAATCTCATTGTTCCCGTCGCTTTAGCAATGATGGCTTTTAGAAAATGAATTCTACGCATAAGAATCGTGCATCTTATTTTCTTTTTTCAATTTCCACGAAGAACATCAGCTACTGCGATGTAAAGTTAGAATTGAATTCCACTGTCTTGGATTTATATTTTGTCATATTTTGAAATGACTCACCGAGTAATAGAAACATAATACACATGAGTGCATTTTGCATCCGTGCCTAAAGTGACTATGACTAAAACGTCAAGGACCCTTTATGTAGGATGATGCGTAGAACATGCTTATGACGCAAGTAGCTTACCGGATATTTTTATCTTACTAGCGTGTAAAATAAACAATTTTACTGAATTTCTAGAAAGCTTCCTTTAAAGTACACCTTTAAGTGACGTTCATTAGGACATCAGCGTTTTGTAGAAATGTAATATTTCAATAATAACTTAAGACACCTGGTTTGAAAACCAATGTAATTCTGTCTCTAACTATCGGTTCGACTGTGTTGAAAGTACGTGGTTATTCATAAATGCTCCTTTTCAATAAAATACTTAGAAGTGCCTTTGACATTGGTTTGACAAAAGAAGTTTGGTTCAATTTACAAATATACCAATTGTTTCATTTGATTGATATTAGATACGATTGACAGCTAAGTGGTTGAATCATCTCGTCCGACCGGCAGCACAAGTTTCTGCAAAGAACGAGGCAAAAAATGGACGGGACTTTCGGAGAATGCAGTAGGCTACATTCTATCCATGACTGCTACACTGCTTTTCAGACAGGATCAACAAAATATACATGTAAATCCAAGTGGATGAGGATTGACGTTTTTCAAAACCCTTTCACTGTGGCCAATGTGTCGGACTAAAATACTTCTTTTTAATTAATAATGCCTCTGGAAGAATGAAGGATTTGTTCTCGCCTCCTACTAAGGATAGAGTAAATAAGAGACTAAATCAGTCATATATAACAGGGGAACATTTTCATGGCTCACTCTGCGACTCATACAAATAATACTAGTTGAATTATTTTTTAGCGTGGAATATCTTCGGGTCATTTTCTATCCTGCATGTGCCTGTGCCTCCGATCGGTGATGTATGCAAGATTGTGTTTAGAGACAGTAAATTTCAGCTACAAGTTGAATGTATGACCTAGAGATGGCGCTGCACATGCCGTACTGCTTCTCACTTAATCACAGAAAACACATACAAAATTTAATAATACCGAAAACCTTAGTCTGCTTACCATTGGATTTATATGTGCTGTCTTTGATCTTGTCTGACAAGAAGAGGTACCTGATAGATGTGCAATTTCGCATTCGCCTTAGGTAGGGTGCAAGTCTAATTTTCGGTCTCGTGTTGGCGACCCGACAAGTCGAAGGGTCTTGTGTCGGTACCGGAGTCGTGCAGCTGAACCACGGCTCCGAAACCCTTGTACGAAGGCATCGGCCATAGAATACTCAACTTCTTTGATTACTCTCAAATTATAACCATTTCCTTCCTTTCCAGTGACATTTTGGCAATTTTCCGTCAAGATACATTGACGGTTAGACATTGAAAGTTAGTGAAGATACAGTGAAGTTAGATTGACAAATTGAAGCATAATAACACTGGCTATCTGGAGCATTTTCCTTTTGATGAATAGCGAATCACCATTTTGTCCATTGCGTCAACCCCAGACTTGTACTTGTACTGATTACAATAAAATAATAATACAATGAAAGAATGATGTTGATCTTCCTGACTAGGGACGACTCCAGGGAACGCGGTACCAATAGAATGATGTGAGCGATACCCCTGTAACCTTCACCAGTCTGCCAAGATAGTATGCCTATACTATTGTTTAATCACCAGTGACCTGAGCTTGTTCACAGCCTCTGAGACCTGAGGGGGGTCCAGTGGACCTCCTTAATAAATTGTTAGTTTACTTGCTCAAATCGATATCAAAACATTAAGAAAGTTTTTTTTAGTAAACCAATGATGTTTGCGTGTCACAGATCTATATAACAGCAGGCCTCACACATGACCTAAAAAAAAAGTCAGCTCCAATTTTATTTTTGACCTAGATTGGCCTAATTTTATGTAAGCCTAACATAACCTAGTTTTTATTACCAGCATGATGGGCAATTCTCATTTAAAGTGCGCATTTTTTGAAAAATCGTTCTCACCTCCTAAATTTCAACAAAACAGTATTATTCAGTATTAAAACAGTGTGATCAATACAGTTCATAGTCTTGTAAGTAACTGGGACGTGTCTTCTGTCGCGCTGGCCTTCCACTTGTAGCTGTCGAGTTCTCCGCTTCTTCGGCTTCTCCGCTTCTCCTCCCGTGTAGTTGTCCGTCCACAATAGGCCTTTCTTCTTCTGAAGGTAGCCCATACTCCGAGAGACCGGCTCTCTCAGAACCAATTTGTTCAGTCGATGGACTCGACCCGCTCCGGGAACGTGTAGGCAAGGGTGATAATCTAGCGGTGGACTCATTTCTGATACGATTACCTTGTTGAACCGTGACTGTGTGCCTGTCTATTTGTCTAACAACTTTAGCAGGAGTTCCAGGTAATTCAAGTTAGTACTAGGTGCTTTCACAATGATCTCAGACTCTGGGAGAAAAACACGATCTTCGTGCCGGCGACGGGCATTGGCTCTGTGTCGATTTCTGGCTATATTCTGGGCCGCAATTCCACTAAGTCACTAAGAGGAGGTAAAGATAGATCCTTCACTCTATAGGCAAGGAAAAGTTCACTAGGTGTAAAGCTTGTTGTCTCATTATTGTCGTTTCTAATAGCCATTAAAGCCGTTGGGAGGACATGTCTCCAGCGATTCCTTTCTAAATTTTGCTCAAGAAGTAGGCATTTAATCTTTTTATGCAAACTACCATTAAATCTCTCACAAATACCATTTGAACTAGGCCTGTACACATTAGTAGAGAGCTTCTTGATGCCAAAAATTTCCTAAGTAGTCCAGAAATTCCCTACTTCTATACTGAGTGCCATTATCGGAGAGAATAGAGTCCGGGGAACCGTATCTCGCAGAGAAATCGCGGAATGTTTCTATAAGAGTATGCGCTGACATATCTCGGACGGGGTAAGCTTCTGGAAACCTCGAGAAAGCATCAACAATAACGAGAATGGATTGGAATCCACTATCTGAGGGTAGGGGGCCGATATAATCAGTGGCCAACATCTGCAGAGGTGCATCCAAGAGATATGGTTTAAGTTGAGCGTTCACGAATTTTGGCTTCACCATAGAACATATCCTCCAATTATCTACGAATCGTTTTACTTCTTGTCTAAATTTCAGCCAGATATAAACTTCATTTGTCTTCCTAATCATGTTGTCTGTCCCTTGATGACCGTAATGCAACGCTGTAAGTAGCTTATTCCTGATACTGCGTGGTACTAAAATCTTATCCCGCACACAAACTAAGTGGTCTTTTATGGACAGATCGTTCCTCCATAGATCATTGCTAACAACGTTCGGTTTATGAGAATCGTTGCGCTGTATGGAACGGAATAGAATCCTAAATTCATGGTCATCCTTTTGTGCTTTCAACAGTTCTGATGCTTCTAAGCAAATTCCTCCTTCTTCATCTACCTCAGCCACGGAATAGATTCTAGAGAATGTGTCAGCCACCACATTTTGTTTTCCTGGTATGTAGCAAAGATCAAAATCAAACTCAGCCACCATCACACTCCACCTGAGTGCTTTAGAGCTCACGTTGTCAGCTTGAAGTAAATATTTCAACGGCTGATGATCACTCATCACCATGAACCTTTTCCTGCAAGCTTCTGCATTGCCCATACAGCCGCATAAGTTTCTTTGTCTATAGTACTCCAACGAGTCTAGACTTCTGTAAGCTTTTTGGACGCAAATGAGACTGGCTGTCCTAGTTTGGTCATGAGACATGCACCTAAACAATCCTGAGAAGCATCCGCACTCAATATTAATTCTTCATCTCTGGAAGGCAAAATCAAAACACTTCCGGTCATGTTACTTTTTAGTATGTTAAAAGCTGTAAGAGATGTGTCTGTCCAAATAATCTCATCTTATGAGGCTAATTCATACAATTCTTTGGAAATGTGTGCATAATCTCGAACATACATCCTTGTGTAAATTAATTGAAACAAAGTCTTAATTTAATAAAAACACGTTTTTCCGATCATTGAATTGCTATATTTAAGAACAAATCATACCTAATACTTAGTATGTCCCCCTGTTCTTTAAGACCATGGAAACACGCTCTGGCATGGAGTCTACAAGTTTTTCACAATCAGATACAATTTTTGAATCGTTGTACCAAACCTGAATAACAGCTTGATGAAGCTTACTTTTTGTTGAGCAGTCCATCTTTCGAAGGCGACTTTTGCAAATTGACCAGAGGTTTTCTATCGGATTTAGATCCGGCGAATTTCCTGGCCAGTCGAGCACTGTAACCTGGTTTTGTTGAAGAAATCCTTTAACTTTGGCGGACGTGTGACACGGAGCCATGTCATGCTGGAAAATTCCAGTTCCACTCCGAAATCTCCGCGACAGCTCAGGTATTGCCAGCCGTCTTAAAACATCGACATATTGACTTGAACGCATCATGCCTTCAACTGGATGCAGAACCCCAACACCGAAGTAGCTGAAGCAACCCAAAACATTGTTTTCTGTGGATGCTTAACCGTTTGATTGATATGGGAATCTCGTATCACCTCACCATCTGATCTCCGAACATGTTGACTGCGCTGCCCTTGGACAAACATATGGCTTTCATCACTAAAGAGAACGTTCCTCCAATTCTCTTTTGTCCAATGTCGATACTTTCTGGCCCAGTTAAGACGTTTCTGCTTCATTCTTCTTGTCAGAAGCTGCTTTCGGACAGGACGACGCGCTTTTCGACCAGCCGCTAACAACCGTCGCCTTACAGTAGAGGAGCTGATTTTAATTCCTTTGCTCTGTAAGTCTCTGTTGAGGTCATCACTCGACTTCCGTGGATCCTTTACACTTTCACGCAATAGATAAGCATGATCTCTGGACGTAGTTTTCCGTTTACGGCCACAGCGACCTGCCGGTTTTGGGGAGATTGGACCAGTCTTGCAATGAAGACGGATGATGCGACTGACAGAAGAAAGACTCACGCCAACAACTGAAGCAACCTGTCAGTGCGTTTTTGATGTGTACTCTTTTAAAGTAATGATCTTAATACGTTTCGCTGGTGAAACATCCATAATGTCGACAGAAAATGGTTCAGAAAAGATTTCGGTTTGTAAAGAATCAACGTAAGAGAAACCTCTCTACACAACCAAATATAGTCAATATGACAATTTCAATGAAAATTTGAATTTAAATTCAAATGGTGTAAGCACTTACAATGTGATGAAGGATTGAATGATTACTTGAAAATGAAAGATATCTACACTATTCAATCTCATGAAAGTGGAGTATTGATACTTATTCGAATAAGTCGAGATGTATGAAAGAAGAAAGATATGGATATAGCTTAATGTAGTGTTGTTTCAATTAATATGCACAAGGATGTAGTTGCGGAAATAATTACACATTCCCAAAAACCGCTGTAGTTGTTTGGGGCTCTTAGGAGTTGGAAACTGCGAAATAATTTGTGTTCTTTTTTGATCTGGTGCGATTTTACCATCAGTGATCTGATGTCCGAGGAACGACACACTACTCTTGTGAAATGAGCATTTCTTCATATTGAGGCTAAGATTACTCTCGCGAATTTTTAATAGGACTTTTCGTAAAGCATCATCATTGTCTACTTTAGTTCGAGCGTGAATAAGGATATCATCCACGTAAACTGATACTCCTGGAATGTCAAGGAACAGTTCGTGCATGACGCGGGTACAGTAGCTAACTGCATTCTTGAGACCAAAAGGAAGTCTCTGGAACTGGTACAGATCGCCTGAAACATCGAATGCGGTCTTTTCTTGATCGTCGGGGTGAAGGGGGAGCTGATAATAGAATTGCGAGAAGTCTAGTGTAGAGAAAAATCGACACCCTTCTACACGTTGCAGTGCTTCTTGGACGTTTGGAATTGGGTAGGCATCTCCTTTAGAAACTCGATTTACGGGCGATAATCAATAGCCATTCTAAACCCTCCTGAACGCTTAGGAACGATCACAGGTGCGTGCCGCCACGGGGATTTTGACCTTTTTATAATGCCTGCTACTAACAACTGTTGCACCTGATCTTGGCGTATCTGTTTATCTCGAGGACTCATCGACCTGACTTTACACTGAAATGGACGTGCATCGCCTTCGACCTCGACAACAGGTTCTGGGTCCTTCAAAAAACAAGCTTTCCCAAGTGGTTTGTCGAAAACGTCTGAAAATTCTGACAACGGTTCAGGCAGAAGACCTAGTACCAAATTGGGTCCTTCATTATTTAACTGAATGAATCTAAAGTTATCCAGTACGTTCATACCTACCAGACAATCGCACGGGACGGCCTTGGAGACGTAGAAAACTCCCTCTACAGTCAGTCCTCCAATCTTTAAGGGCCCGGTAATGGCTTGCTTTAATTTCAGTGATTTGCCATCCGGTAAAACTGCTTCATGATTAGCTTTCCTTAGCCCTTTTTGTAATACCGATCTCAAAACAAACTCATGGAAGGAAGAGAGATAGACGCTCCTGTGTCCACTATTGCAGTGAGAGGTGTTTCACAAAAATCACAAGAGATCTCTTTCAATTCTCCTCGTTCTGTCTCTTCTGGCAGATGGAAAAGAGAAGCTATGCGACTGGCAGCTTTTTGTTGCTGATCTCTCATCCGCTTAAAGCAATTTGCCTGAAAATGGCCTGGCTTTTGGCAGTATCGACACAACTTCTGTTCAGGGTACTGTCTACGGGGCGAATGAAACCTAACATTTCTTCTAAAATCCCTAGCCAATCGACCGTTTGGAGAGTTGCTACGTGATCGAACAGCTAATATTTTCCTTGGCCTTAATCTCGTCTACTTTTCGTTTAAGTATATCAACAATTTTCCTGAAATTTCTGTGTTAAAATTTGCAGTTACACCAACGAAAAGTGTCTGTTTGTACACTTTACTTCATCCTCTGTCACTGAATGATAACTCATTTGAGAGATCATGATCTGTAGATGATTTCTATAATAACCAGTTCAACAAAATACCAATTTGTGTAACTTTTATGAGCAAAAATTCGAAAAAATGGAGTCAACACCTTAAATGTCACAATTTTACCACTGGAAATACATAGGATTGTGCTATCCTCTCTATTTCTGAAAAGCAAATGATCTGATCCGGAAGACGCGAAGTTTTGCAGTAGGTTAGAGGTGTACTATGCTATGTGAAAGTTTTATGTACTACCTCGTTCCCTGCACAACTTCACGCTAGCTCCCGGACTAATAGTTCTCGAAACTGTCAATCCATCTTTGGAAGTCTTCTGGAACTTCAAAGATCCTTTGGAGGCTTTCCTAAAAGTGACATTTCATTAACTTGTCTAAATTAGCAACTGTGCAAATTTCAATACAAAATAATATTCATAAATCTTCATAAATCAATTTTCAACGTATAACTGCTCGCTGACGCCACTTTGTGACCCTCTAGCTAAATGACGAGTACATGACATAAAACAAAAACTAACAACAGCGAGTTAAATTCTTTATTGAAAGTTTCACTTACATAGTTTTACATAGTTAATATTGTAACATTATAATTAATGTAACATGATACATTAAAACAACGGTGACCATTACTCTATGGTCACACTTATTGACCAGAACAGATGCATAGATGGCCTGTTTATGCGGTGAAATTGAGCATAAAACCGATGCAGCTGAAGTAGACGTTGTCTTTCTTGGTTGAGATTGCGATTGAGAACGGCAGACTATCTTCCAGTGCCCGCGTTTACCGCAGCTATGACAGTCATCATCCTATGCTGGACAGTTACGCCGCTGATGTCGTTCGAGTCCACAAAAAAGACAATTACCAGAACGACTTTGATTGAGATTAGAGGATCGTCTGAATGCGGCCGACTTGAAAGAGCGGTTTGCACATGCTTGTTTAGACTCAAGTCGTTGCCAGGGTCAATGATTCTTTTTCAGAAGCCGCATGGAATGTGCGCGAATAGTCTGTTGACATTTCCACCGCCGTTTCCAAAGCAACACATTCATCCAAGGAAGCATGAGCATCATCTAATTCAAGAAGTCGAGCCCTGATTATATCCGAAGAAATGCCTGCTACCACAGAGTCACAGAGAAGAAGTTCTTTGTGTTCTTGCGCTGATATGGATTTGCATTCACAACGATGAACAAGAATTTGAAGTCGTTTTACGAAGTCCGCAATCGATTCATCTGGTTTCTGGGTACAAGAAAGCAATTGATGCCGAGCATACAGCAATCGAGTTGGAGTTTGGAACTGTCTATCAAGAATAGCTAGAGCATCTGTGAATGACTTGATATTCTCCAATAGTGGAAACAATTCTGCTCCGGCATGGGTTCGAGGAAATGTAAGTTTGTGATCAGAAGGTGTGGTCAGCCCTTGGGTTACCTTCTTCGTTGTGACTTTCATGATTTGATGTATGGCCCAAAATCCGTGCTGAAATTTGTAGTTTTTCTTGCAATTATCATATTAGCCTCCGTTTTCATTCCTCAAATTTTTCACAAAAAATCCTTAATTTTTTTCATAGGCTAATAACAGGCCTGATGATCTTTAACTTTATAATGTGACATGTACATTGTCGCTGTGAATTATCTTGATTTAGGAATTTTGTTCAATTATATCCATTTTGTAGAGAGAAAACGGTTTCGTGAGCTTGAATATGTATTGAGAGATATACAAATTTTCAGCCGAAGTCTTTGTCAAGTAGGCCCTCAGATTAAATTGACTGTACCTGACATGCATACCACCAAATATGCACTTGAATATATCTTTGGCCATATGTCATTACTAACATACACATATAAGATAGATATATATATATAATCATTTATAATATCACTAATATACATTCGAGCTAGCCAAAATTGTTGAATAAACTGCATTTATCCATTATATATTTGAGATGTTCTTCGGCCTTCTCTGTATTTTATTACTTCTGAAGGGTTGCCAGATGTCCGTTCCAGTCATGTGAATATTGATTTAGTATTCATTATCTGACACAACAATATCTTTAAGTAGTAATTTTTGATAATTGGTGCAGGTAGCCCAGGCGTTTTGGATTTCACTGCTTATAATCGATGCATTTTTATCGCAAAAATTGTTGATAATGTTCTGAATACCTAGCTGGAATACAGAACTCGCGCACGTCGTTTTGTGATTGTATGCGTTCACATTCAGGGATGAGAATTTTTCACGGATCCGCGGAATTCCGCCGGGCCCCAAAAAGTCTGCCCATTTGTAATATAATGCATTCTTAATTTTTATGCATTTGGTCCCCTTGAAATACGAATTTCCGCCGGGGTCCCCGTTGCCCCATTCTCATCCCTGACCATTGAAAAGTCCACTTATATCATTTAGGTTAGTCAATTTGAATTTCGGGCTCTACAATCGGGCATCATTTCATAGAAAATTGGGAAATTAGCATGAATTACTCCGTAGATACTGATTATTGTCAGGTAATGCAAATGATTGTTGATTATTTTGTGTTTTTTTGTGATCATTTCAGCATCCGGATTATTTTAGAGACTGTATTGAGAACCCTGAATTCACCTATTGGTCATTTCCTGCCATGACTTAAAGCAGAAATCACCAAATGGTGCAATAACACCTCTTGTTTGAAACATGTCGCGTCATAGCATTGCATCTTTTTCTAATACATTATTGATGAGTTTGTGCGTTATGACAATGTTGAGTTTACACAACATCTCAACGCAGGACGCTCTTAATTTTTTTATTAAATTGCTTTTTACGCATTCCAGCTATTCAATGAAGCATCATAACGATTTTTCTTGGAATGTCGAACTCATTTAACGCTTGCCTCTTTGAGATTGTCGCTTGTGCAGAGAAAGCTCGACAGTCATGGAGATGTTTATTGTAATGCTATTGGTCAATGATTGCATGCACCCTGATAAGGCTCCTTGGGTTCCATATAAAGATGCTTTCTTGTAAACTTGCATCTCCTCAATAGATAGTGCAAGGATGAGCGCTCTTTATGTACGTAGAATCACAAATTGTAAATTCTCTGAAAGATAATTGTAGATCGTACATGCACATTTCTGAGCAGGAACAATGAGGCAGTTGTGTTGCAGTTTGCAACTGTCAGGACTTCTGGAAAATAGAATGCTTAAAACACAACGAATAAAATTGTTGTTCAATGAATAAAAAACCAAGAGCACGCTACATAAAACCTAAAAGCAAAAAACCCTCATTTAAGTAGCAGATACAGTGGTCCTATGCAGCACTGCAATCCAATTATAGACCTATCCGCAGTAAATGCTTTTAAACTGGACTATCGGTGCTTTATCATGAAACTTGAAGGAAATTCAGCACCATCATAAATGAGTTTGTGAATATTATGATATCATGTAAATCAAGTTTTTTAAGCTTTATTTACAAGGGACCTACTCATAGCAGCGTAGCTTTAGATACGCTGCTCATCAAACCTCGAGAATTTTACACGCCCATTTCTTATTTCAATTAGCGTGTACAAATATCATAGAAATAAAATCTTATTTTTTAGATATATAATGAATCATTTTATTTAAATATATATTTTTAAAATGTTTTTATATCTATGATAAGTACTCGTATATAGCTTTATTAAGTTTTTATAAGTACAATGCAAGCTTGTGGACATACAAACATTTACCTGCGAATTGTTTGTCTCGATAAGCTCTACTTCTTCGCCGTCGAATTTTCTGTTGAACCACCGATAACTTCATCGACTGCTTGCTTTAAGTCATCTGGCGAGGCCATACCTTTATTAGATTTCCACGTGTCATTCCCCAATCAAAACGTACGAGTATAAGCCGTAATTAATTTTCCACGAGTCTCTGCGTACCACTATACTGTGTAGATGTGTTCTACTAGCCTACATTGTCAATCTGGTTTGAAAATTATCATTAGCAAGTCTACTCTAGCCTAGTTTAGACCTTGTAGTGCTTACATGTTTTATTTAATAAGGACTAATGACACGTCTACATGTACATGTAGCATAAACATGTATATGTATAATATATGTTGTACATGTGCATGTATAGGTAGATGGCGAATAGGTATGCTAATAGTCGGTATCTAAGACTCGCTTACCTTCAAAATGAAGTAATCCACAATTATTCAGGTTCATGCAATGAAACTTTTGTGTCGGGAAGTTGTTTACTTCATTTTGATTGGTTGGTTGTTTGAAGGACGACAAACGCGCGTGACCAACTTATTCATTTGCCACCGTCCCTAAATCTCGTCTCCAACTGCGATCTTGACGACATCGAAGAATGTCCGCACGTATAGAAAGTCAGAGTAAAGCAAGGGCATATCATAGAGTAGGGGGCATATATGGGGAACCATGAGCAGAGTACTCATGGTACCCCATTTAACTAACTTTATAAGATAAGCAAAAAAAAATAGATTATTATTTATTCATATATCCTGATAAGAAGTGATAGTTGAATGTTGACATGCACGCTGATTTATTGTATCTTCTTCCAAGAGGTAGAGAAAACTTAGGGTAGCTACAAAAAAACGTCAAGTTATGAAAAAAACATTTATCATTGCCTGCTGTACACAGAAAAAGATGTGTCAAATCAATCTGATCACATGTGATGATTATAATGAGAGATATGATAGACCTTTGCTATTAGTCACTGCAACTTATACTGTCGACAGAAACCCTTCTTGCTCATGGTGCCCCACTCTCCCCTATGATACTATATCATGCGTCAATACCGTCATGAAGCTTAATTCAATTTAGGTTCCGTTTCCGCCACGTTTGGAGGCCACGAAGCACAAAATCATTGACACGGCATGATAAAAAATTCGAAGGATCCAGGAAACGGAAGATACCAAGGTTAGACAACTGCCCTAGTGGGGAATCATGTAAAATATTCGGTGACTTAAAGTCAAGAGCAAATGAATATAAATTAATACTAATAACATAGAGTAAGCGAAGTACATATAAAAGCTAGCCGACCTAACTTAAGACGGGAAGGGAAATAAATTAAAACTTATAATCAATTTTATTTTGCAATCCAAGACCTAAAAGGAGAGTTCGTCATGGGCATGACGAGGAGCTAACTAAAAATTACAATTGGTGAAAACCAAGAAACCCAAGAAAGCAAAATAAGATTGCTATGTATGGAGTCATCGGGGAGGAACCATGTGGCTGCATGAAGCAAGGTTTCGGCCCCCAACCTCCAACCTGTATCACAATGCGGGGCTAGGCCAACCATACCGAATGCACGATAAGGAAGGTCTCTCCCAGTCTGAGGAAACATAGCTAAAACTTAACCGAAAAAAAATTTGGGATTTTTAAAGAACAAAGGGAAGCGAAAGAATCTGGAAAAGGTTGTTAGTCCAACATACCTATGATGGAAGGTATCTGGCGAGGTGATAAACAACTAAAATTATAAACGAGGAACCTAGTCCTATTTCTCGAGAAGCTGTTTGTGCAAGAATTAACTAGCGGATTAACCTTGTAATCTCTCTCCTTGAAAAAAATGCCTTTAGCTCTTGATGTGAAGGCGGAAGCATCAGATGAAATCCTAGCGAACCTGATGAGTTGGGCAGCAAAGATATTTAAGGCAGTGTTCAAAGGCACATTACTTTCGGGGAAGTATATAGCACCACTGGGAAGCTGAACTCATCAACCTTATAGTAAACCTCCGTGGTGTATAGGCCACAATCTTGGATTCTAATTTTGACACCTAAATAATTTACGCATTTGTTGTTATCATCGCTTCTGCTAGCTAAGAGGTCTATCGGGTAGATTTCAGGAAGGATCTTATCAAAGTGCTTGTAATTAAACACACAAATGTCGTCATACCTTGTGCTATGAGAGAGAAGTTTGGCCATGCCAAATCTCTTACTCGCTAGAAACCCTGAACTCACTGTTTGCTAAGAATAGGTCAGCCAAGAGTGAATTGGAATTCCTACCCATACGAACGCCCCGAATTTTTTGAAGACAAGTCCCCCGAAGGTGACAAAAATGTTATCTAGGATGAAACTAATAGCAGTGAGGAATTAGGCTTTGGACCATCAGTGATAACTAGGGCAACCCAAAGTTGCATTAAAAATCTTCAAAAGTTGCACTTAAAATTCAAAAAGTTGCAATAAAAGCCCCCGAATAGCTTGAAATAAATGCTATGGGTCAAATATCAACAGATAATGGCAATCATGGCTAAAAAGTTAATATGTACGTGTATGCCCGTTTGAATGTGTTCTATTTAAATTAAAACTAAGTAACTAGCGTTCATTTAACAGTATATTTTCACGTCATACAAAACAAAATTCACCCAACTAAAAAAATAAGTTCACAATGTAAACGTCGATTAATCACTGCTGTTGTAGTACAAGAGAAGGTAAGCCTCAATATTTTCAGGATGAAGATATCGATCGTCAGCAAGAAGTTTTTTCATCAAAGAGAAACTTCTTTTCACTGATTTGGAAGTGGGCTGACAACGCAGAAGCAACACATACAAAGAAGGAGAAGTAGTTGACGTAAATGCGTCACCACACAATTCTTAGAATTGAAAACATGACGAAATGCATCTAGATTGGGTTTAACCGGTAGCTGAGTTGATCCAAGAGTGAGGAAATTAAAAAAAACTTATCTTTATTACAAATGACAGTGAAAGTTGCAAAATGTTGCATTTTACCTTAAAATATGCAAAAAAGTTGCAAAAAGTTGCACTGCAACTTTGGGTTGCCCTAGTGATAACCTCTGTACTTCTTATTCGAGAAGATAAGAATACTTACTATACTCACATAAGTCTCTCAAGGAGTCCTTAACCATGTCTAAATTATGATTCATATAGAGTTTGAAGAAATCATACACTTGTAAAGAGTAGCAATTCAAACCCGACATCTTGTCTGGAAATTCCCCAGAAGAGTCAACGCTCCACAAGGCGCGTTCACATCCTAATTATGCCTGAAGGAAAGGCAATAACTACTATACTTGTCCCGGACCAATTGCAAACTTCTGTTCACAAGTATGGCCAACTCTTTGGAAGTGTTGTTCCTGGCAACCAGCTATGAATCTGCTTTTATACTAATTCTTGTGGAATTTTGGTATCCAGAAAAGTTTAGGTAAAACCATTAACTTATCTTTAACCGTTATGCAAAAGGAATCCTTAAGGGCGGTGCCATTTTCTTTCTCCATTTGTTTTTCCTTCTTCATATAGGCATGGACATTTTGAAGTCTTGTTGTTAAGGTTTCATTGAACTCAACTTCCGAAGGCTTGAGATTTCTGGCGATCAAATGACTTTTTGTTAACAGAAGCTTGTTGAGGTTTTCGCTAGAGATGGAATTCCTGGTTTTAGTCATGACCAGAATTATTTGGCTGAAACTTCTTTCTATTTCTGCGTTACCATGAGGCAAGCAAAGCCATGCACGAACTATGCACTTCAACAAAGTTTATGAAGTTTATGAGTTTCAGCAGTTTCTTTCAAATACTGTACTACGGTCGTATCTCCAGACAAATTAGACATTTGCAAAGAGGCATGCTTTCACTAAGTTGGTAGATTTCGTTTTCCATCACAACAGTCTTCAGCCTTCTCGCTACACCGAGAATATCATTTTCCAGCGATGGAGTTTTCCTCCTTGATGGTTGGAGAAATTCCAAGCGTCTCAAATTCGGATTTTCATGCGGCAAGCTTTGTGGAAGTTTTCATGTCGATGTCAGTACTTCATGAAATTGGCGTACCAAGCTATAGAATATGTCCCTTTCTGTCACTGATAACTCAGATACACATTTTCTCGTTGCTTCTCCAATCATAAGTTTCGAATTTTTCAATTGCTGACTCGGTCCAATATCTGTTTTCGAGGTGGTATCTTCATCAATATGTCGCGATTTCACAAACTGTCGACGATGATTTTTCAGTAGATGTCGATGATTTTACGTTCATGTCGATCAGATCACTTGAATTCTTCTTCAAAGAATTTCGTAAGAGCCGGATATTATTCGATGATTCGGTCAACCACGCTTCATTTGTAACCACCTCGTCTCCACGAAACGTATGAATCGATGATTCTCGATTTTTTCGGAATTTTGAAAATCTTTAAACAAATTGAATAGATTCAGACGTCTTTTGAAATAAGAATGTACATCGCATACAAATCGTTCAAGATTGTCAAAAGTTCCAACAGCAAGCTTCGCAGCATTTTGAACTAGATGTAGCGAGCAACCTTCTAATTCTATCAAATGAGGCATTTCAGTCTTCAGTTGTGTTACGACACCACCTTTGTTTCCGATCATCGTTTCGCAGTTATGAGTCATTGCTCCGATTAGATTTTTCATCGGAATATTATTGTCACAGAGTGCACTCAGTACTATTTGCGTCAGAACTTTCTATTTCATTCAATAAAAAAAAGTTGACAATGAAGTGATGACTCCAGGTGTTTGGGAGGAAGAATTTCACATTGATACCGAGTCGTTTCACACTATCAGAAGCTTCATCAATATGGAAAGTAAAGAAAGTATTCTTTAGTTCACTACACAGTTGATCAAAAAATATGGATATTAACCATATGAACTCAAATGCGACATTTTGCTTCATCCACGCAAGAATTCTTTGCCGCAAGGTCATTTGGAAGCATAGCAACGAAACACTGACCTGCCATGTCCTGACTGTTAAACGATAAGTTGTGCTTTATTGAGAACATGATTCAAATACCTTCTGCGCGGCATGTTTGAGAATGGGTGATCGCTGGTGTTTCTGCATTCGACGTAGATGGCACGAAGAATTTGTTGATTCGGATTCTCTCACATTGTCTTTATGCTTTGAAGTTGTCGCGTGCTGGTTTAATGCCGACAATCCAGCTTGATTCACTTTCAAATGCTTCCGACATAATTTGCAGGAAGCAACATTTTCATCAACCTTTCGCACCATGTATTTAAAAGTTGCCCATTGGGATCCTTCTTTGTTAACCACTCTGGTATAAAACAAGTATAGCTTCCTGATACCTTCCTTTTTTCATTTCCTGAAAAAAGAACGAAAACATTGAAAAATCGAATCAACAGTAACATAAATACAGACTTATGAAAACTATATCAATGTATATTAGCAAAACGATCAGGAATGTATATAGAAATTGTCTATTCACATCGAAGAATTTGAATTTTCTTATGGAAACTTTGTGAAATTATAATCGCAGGTGACATGAGATTATTTTATTATCGAGATAATGCTGCCTTAAATCAATTTGCTTGGATACCTATTGGTTGTATACAATTGCATATTTTGTAGAGCATCAAACAAATAGGACAATTGCCTTTAATCGTTATCAAAAATTGTAATAATCTTGTTACTGTGTTACATGTATAAAATGATCTCTTCTATTGGAGGAATGGCCTACAGGGACATATCGATGAATGGCCACAAGAAACCCATTCAAATAATGAGCATATCTGACCGATCGCACACGGTAAATTGCACATAACCTTTCAGAAAAACTTGCTCCACAACCTCAGATATGCCTGCATGATACCAAGTTAGTCTTCACTGCCATCGGCATTCTGCCAAGTGTCTTTGGCACAAAGCGTTGGTCCTTCGTATTTTTATATATCAACTTTATGTCAACCAGCCAATTTAAAGGACATAGAGTGAACAATATCGTTCTTCGAAAATACGAAGTATATGGTATACATTTATTTGCGACATGGAGATTACGCCAAAATACTATACACATTGCATACTAAGCAAAAGTTTGTAAAAAATTGCTTGAATGCGTTATCGCATTCATATGAACTCATATGAAAAAATCACATGTTATTATTTGGATGTAGCATAGAGCTGCATGACTTTTGCCGAAACGCACATGCACTATACCGAACTTTAATTACATATAACGTTATAACGCAGGTAAGGGAGAAATAACGCAGCGCTGGCAGCACTTATTCAAATTTCAATCCCCACGGCAACACTGCACGTCTATCCATGGGTTTATCTAGCACGGGCTATCAGTTGATTCCTTGAGAAATCGTTGAGAAATTATTTCCAAGATGTCATTTGCGTGGTTCCTACCACAGATGATTTGCACAAAGTGTTCTTGATGACTTCACGACTTCTTTAGGCAGCTGAAGTGATAATAGCCCGGTGAAACGCAACTGTATTTTGCCTTTTTGTCCTAATCATGATAATTTCAAGATCACCAATCCAATTTCAAGAACTCCACTGCTTCTGACATATTTTCTGGCATATGCTTCCTCTGCAGTCTCACTGCCTGATGAGTCCACCATAACTGCGTCGTAGCATAATGATTTGACAGAAGGATTCATTAGATTCTTGCAGTTAATTTTGTCGCCTACTTTTGATTTCTCCATCAATTGTTCATCACTTGTTTCTTTGTACATGTATTTCCGAACCAAAAGACGGGTCTGCTCTTGGATTATTTGTTCCTCTATTTTTCCTTGATACATTCTTGTAGGGGCCGTTTTTCTTGCAGAGTGATTGGTGGATTCCAGTTATAATCGTGGATATAATATTGTCCAGCATATGCTCGCCTAATACTTTATTCGCGAAGAGAACCGTTTCCTCTTTCTTAGGGAGCGGCTTCAAAAAAGGCCACTTTTTTAGCATTCTGAAGCCCTGCCATCAGCAAGTCACAGCGGATGTGTCCACGAGCGAAGCTCCTTTCCACCTCGAGCACTTGTATGGATAGATAATAGAAATACTGCAGTATTCAATATCTACTTCGGATTGTCCGTCCCAGCTTAAAACACCAGCTTCCCATAATTTTTCTTCATCTTGTATTACAATTGGTTTTGAAGCATGTTCATTGCCTACATCTCCAGCTGTAGCCGATTCTTTCATTGCCACATTCATCGATTTGGCTGCATCATCAAAATTTGGATCTGTGAACATTCATCGATTCAAATGATTGCGCACATGAAGCTTTATAATAGTCATGATGTCATAGATGGTCTTCAGTATCTATTTCCATCCATTCGTCGCAAAGACAGGAAGAAATATTTCAGTTCGCGATTAAATTTCTCCGAATTCATTTCCTCTATGGGCTTGTATACAATTAAAGTCTATTTTCTCCGTCCTCCGGCTGTTTTTTATTGATTCATTTTGATATGATTTGAACATTTTCATGACCCAAATAACATTTTTTCCTTTTTGTTGATGGCACCTATGTTGTTTGATGGCACCCTGTGTGTTTGATTAAATCATCTTGGCTAGCATGATAAAACCGCTCAATTTTATCTATCTTCATTGATAAAAGCCTAAAACTAGGAAAATGTTATCAATTTCATATCGTAATTTATGTGCATCTATCTTTCTAGGTAGGACATGGTGTTTCATTCCATAAAATTGTTTCATACCACCATTGGCACTCAGGCATACGGTCTAGGTAAGTATTTGGACGAAATATTAAAAAGCAAATCAACACGAAGCAATCAATACTTAGCTCAACTAATCAATTCATTCAAGAAATTAAGACTGAGAAAGACAAATTTGACTCCAGCATCTTTTTGTGTAGTTTTGACGTCGAGTCACTATTGACAAGCGTACCTCCAAAAGAAGTAATAATTTAGCTACAGATCTTGTTTATAGTGAAAACAGCAATAGTAAGCCCCAATGTGATAAAGCCATTTTCAAAAAGCTACTAGGTTTTGCGATCAATGGCTGTCTGTCTTTTAATGGTAATGTATATCCCCAAATCGATGGCGTTAGTATGGGCTCACCATTGGGTCCTACGTTAGCAATTTTTTTTTGCAGTCCATTTTCATTAATATTCAGGCAAGTAGCAATTCTAGGGTGAATCTTATTGTGCGTGAAAATGTTAGATTATACGGCATTTACATAAGACGTTATATCAAACTAAAGACAAAGAAATTTTGAACTAGACCCGCTGTCAGAGTCCAGACTGGTTCCATCATAGTTTCTTTTATGTCCTCTCTATAGGCTTAGATATCTCGACATCCGACCTCTTTGATTACGCCCTTCTATGATTACGCAAAGACTCGCGATGAAAAGATAAAGCAGAAACGATTTTGAACGGAAATACATAAATTGTGATATAAAATGCTTCCGTTGGGCGGTTCAGTCAACTTCATGCAGCCTACTTCGTTATTGCTCGGCTGAACATAAAAATGCAACCGTCGAAGTACAACAGTGAATTACAATGACTCAACAATAACAATGGAATCATTTGTGATTTTATATAGACAGGGTGCATTATACTCGAGCTATTAAAATTTAGGTTTTCAAACCACCGAGGTTTGGATCGAAAAATTGTTTTATTCTATTCAAGCAGGAAATATAGAATGATTCCAGATTCTACTTCTGCTGGAATTCCTCATCCAAAGTTATGATATAGTAAAATATCATTTTGAATATGCTTCCAATTGGGCATTGCATCGGAATGAATTTTCCGAAAACACTAGGGACGACCGCCCAGAAAAATTATTGGGCAACCAACTCTCGAACAGCATCATAAACAGTTGGGGGTGCGCACAGAAGAACTGTTAAGTCATTCTTGAATACGGTCTTGGTAAGTGATCGCTAAATTTACGACAACCTATCTGCGATTGGTTTCTGTAAGCATAAAGAGGTAACTATTGTTGAGTAGCTTGCACTCAATAGTGAATTCATTGCAGGTGACGCTTGCTTCGTCATCAGACTGATCGGAGATTAGAAATCATGCTGCTTTCATGTATTGATCTAAATGCAGGAGATTGATGATTTCCCTAAAGCGCGTGCACTTACCTACGCAAAGCTTTCATGACCGCTGCATGGGAAAAAAGAATGACAACAGCTCTTCTTATGCGCTGCATGGCAATGACAATAGCACTAATTGTGTGCTATATATGTGTATATTGTGTTTTATGTGGTTGCTGACATAGCGGGCACGCGTAATAGGGAACTATCCATCTCCGTCAATATACTATTTATAAATCTATGCTTTCATGCCGCAATTTTTTGACTTGTTTATCAGAAAATTTCATCATGTTTAGCACACCGATTTATTGCGTGATCATTCAACACAGAAATGAAAAATCGTCACCCCGGTGTCACAGCATGTCACAACATTTATTTTTTTCAATGTCCATGGCCGTTTTAGTCCTTTTTTGTCATAGTGACTATGATTGGTGGCCACAATCGTTATCGTTGCACGCTACATCAGTGATGCGTTTTTAGAGTTTCAGTTTATCACATGCCAGTTGACGCTAAAAACGGAATTCCTCTCCATGCAAACTGTCACACAAAGGGGTTGTAATGCGTGGATTGAAACAAAACTCAAACAACTCTTTTATGCGCACCACACGGTTATGGCGTGATTGCTAGACTCCAGCAACTCACTATCTAACACTGTTTCTATGCGGTCGCCCAGTTATTTAAAAAGTTTGTGTTATTAGCCTCTAATAACACTACCGGAGTTTTCCACTTAATACACCCGGTATATTATCTGGAAAGTGACGAAATTACAGAAAAAAGTTTGGATCAGGTTAATATACCCGGGTATATTAAGTGGAAACAAGCAAAACAAGCAACAATAATTTATTACAGGTGCTTATAATTTGGTACATATGGGCTTCAAACTAAACTGTAATGAAAGCAAATTCACAATTTGAATGCAATTTATTACAATTATTAGGGTATAAAATGAATGATTATAATTACTAATATTAATTATTGTTATTACGTAATATCGGGCTTTTACCAGACGGCAGAAAAGTCGCGGTATTTGCATTTCGATTTGAAAATCTCATACCGGGCGACAACGCATATTGTGTGCGATAGCCAGATCTATTTATTGTTGTTGCTTGTGTCTGCATGTGAAAAGATAAGTTATTATTAATTCATGGACATTAAGGCACATGTCTATCTTATATCATTAGTTGCTCTGTACAGTGTATCGTTCAAAATACTCGTCAAAGAATTTAAAACAACGCCTAGTATTGCTCAGCCTACGCTAGCCTACGCATACTACCGGTAAATGAATTAAGCCTGCTAATCCCGGGATCAGAGAAAGTCGGGATTTTGAAAACCCTAGTACACAGGCAATGAGACTTATTACTTCGTCTAATCTTCTTCCGCTGTGACCACATGAGACACACACATGATGAGTGTTTGATTTACAAAAATCATCAGAATTGTTATTTACAAGAAAATGGCTGAATGCTACAAAGACATAATAAAAGTTTGGCGCCGTTATATTAACCCGGTTATATTAACTGGCACTAATTTCCACTTAATATACTCGGGCATATTAAATGGAGGGGTATATTGAGTTGAAAACTCCGGTATGTAGGTGGCTCATACCACGAATTTTTAAACAACTAGTGTTTTCCGAAATTTCATTCCGATATGATGAAATACTTCTGAGTGAGATCCTTCCAAAATTCTGTCAATTGCCTTTCGATGATGCTGAATAAAGTGTTCATTTCCCCATCTAGCAATGCATATTTCTCCTTACAGAACGTCAGAAGAAGATGTCTAGATCATTTTGGTGCTCGTTTAATATAATCCTGCTTTGGATCCTGCTCTTTAATCTGCTTGAAGTCTGTAATTCAAAAGCCTGTAGAACAAAATATACAATGGAAATTCTTTGCGAATCCAAACGGTTAACACATATTCCAAAATACGAGTACAATAATTCGAAATACTCGAGGATCAGAAGAATGACTATCAGAAAGGGCAGCATATTCACTCTGAGAATTGATCAATTCAGGAATTGGGAAAACTTAACGACCCTTTCACTTGAAAGCACATCGATCGAAGAAGTAAAAGCAGACGCATTCTACTATCTAAGGAAACTTGAATTTTTGATTTTTAAAGACAATCCATTGATTTTCGCCAAAGGACTTAAACCTGAAGTATTTCGGCATTTGAAGAGTTTATCCACTTTAATTTTTTTGGAGTGTACTATTTCGAAAATTGTGGGTGATTTCTTCCGCTTCGCACCAAGCATTCGATCTCTTGGTATAGATGATTCAAAAGTACCATTAACAATTGAAGCCAATGCTTTCAGAGGACTGAACAAATTGTCGGAACTGAGCCTAGTGAACAATAGTTTAACAACACTTGATAGAAATTCAAGTGTAAATCTGACACATCTTAGGAGATTCGACCTAAGACATAATAAGCTGTTCTGTGACTGCCGCCTTCGCTGGATTCATCGATGGGGTCAGGAACGCAAAATGGTAAGTCCGCCATACCCGATTCCATGTGTATATCCACCAGCATTCAACGTTTTCAATTTGCCTATTGAAAAGTTGGTATGCAGAAAACTAACACTTGATATCATCAATAAAAACAAAAGAGTGTCAGTCGATCGGGGAGGCAATATTACTATATTTTGCAATATAGTTTCTAATGAAACTGCGTTGGTGACATGGTTCCGAAATAACAAAACACTTTCGAATTCGACAGACAAAATAAGGATTCATGAATTAGCTGGGAAAGCGTTTTCATCTCGTTTGACACTAATCCATGTCACCTACGATGATGCCGGAGATTGGATATGTCAAGCAGAAAATGTGTTTGGAAAAGTTAAATTTTCATTCGAACTGATGGTGATGAAACCACTGATGAAAATCAATAAATATGTCGTTATTTTACTTTTTGACATTTTTGTTGCAGTCATTCTTGTTATCACAGCTTATTGCTATAGAATTGTAAAACCTAAATGTAGCAGCCGAGTGGAAAAGGAAATAGGCAAAGCCTAATTCTACCTTAACTCCGTAGAAAGATTGGGCTCGCATCAGAAAGAATTCTATACAACTGTTGTAGTTTTTTTGTTCAATAAGTAGAAACTTCAAAAGATGAAATGGTTTTTTTTGCAACCTGCAGGTTGCATGCCTCTGGAAATTAGCTGTTTCCAGGTCATCATAACTCACTCTGTGGCAGAGTAGCTAAGTGCTTGGTCTAATATCCTTCTGTGTCCGAGTTCGAGCCCCGAAAATTTGTCTTCCCGCTGGGAAGGTCAATCATGGACCGACATCGGCTACCGACGAGTGACCGACAAAAGCTGCTGTGGTAGGAGATAGATATCGGCCCTATTTTGGCTTCCATATCGGCAACCGATGGCCTACCGACTATGCCATCAAATTTCTTCCGTAACAAGCTTGTTATATCGAGTACAGCATGGTTGACTTGATTATATATTACCTGACACATCGAATATCATGCGATAAAGGTATGGACGGGAAACGCGCATTATCTCATCGCTTATAGATAGAGGCAGCATTAGTCAACATTGGTTCTATACAATTTGTTATGATAACGAACCAATATGAAACTGTGAGCTCCAAACATTGATATTTTGATCTATCCTTGAGCAGGCCGTTACATAGGTGAAATTTAGAGAAACTTACACTTCAGGGCAAGGCTTTCTTTTGATATTTATCTTCAATATCAATACTCCAGGAACTTTATTTCAAGCAAAACCTCAATCACACATGTTTTGTAAGATCAAACCAGTATGCGTGTACTACAGATGCCCAATGTGATATTCACACGTTTGCAGGTGCTTTGTCAATAGGTTCATTACAACGTTGCCTTGCTCTCTCTCTCCCCCCCCACCACCACCCATCTCTGTCCGAAGCCAGGGCGATGTGTCAACTTATCCGTCGCTCCACCCGAGCGAGATTTGTGTCTGGAAACTGTCGAACAACCGCATCTGAAATCAAGAAAGAAGCGGATAGATTTACAGTGCTTAGCCACCAACGTACGTAACATGTAAGTTGTTGAGATACATAATGCCTCATTGGCCGCCAATATTTATTGCTTATTCTTGTGTCTTTCTCCCTCACGTTTTCGACAGAGCCTTAAACATTCACTTTACATAAAGTTGCAAGGAAACAAAATACAAATCCTGTATGAACAGCGGGCATTTGCAAAGTCTTTCGGTTATATCTGAATTGAGCTTCTGTTCAAATCAATCGTATTCCCATTTCTAGAGCGAGCAAACTGAGACACCCACCTTTTACTGTATCACCCAAATATTCGGAGAATGGGACCTTTGAGCCTTTCCCCGACCACTCAAACTTCATTTGGGGATATTGTCCAACAGAAAATTGACAGATCTTTTTGTCATATCTTCGTCGTCGTTACCTCCACGAACATATATGGACTGTATCTGAAAATTAAGAATTGATTAGCTATAAAATGTATCAGGCCTCATATCAACACAGTATTGAAGATAGCAGGAATGAGGCAGTCTATACGCATGCTTAAGCATTTATAGTTAAAATGGAAAAATGGCACGAAATGAAAAGAATGAGAGTTAATAAGGGTTTGCAATTCCACTCGGTCAGATTTGCGAAAGATCTTACTTGTACCGAAGCGATGGCTTAGGATGATTAACTCGAACACCCCTCTATTACATGTAGCTGGATTGACCTCAATTGTCAATAACGTTCATGACAAACAACATCTGGGAATCGATCGCACGCTGTATTTGGCAAGATTGAGAGATTCAAGCATCATCAGGAAGCAAGTTAAGGAGATTATTGATAATTGCTCGAGATGATGGTGCATCGATCCTGCACCAGTAGGTTGGAAGAAAGGAGAATTATCTATTCAAAGTAACTGGACTCGCGTGGCGATTGATGTTACCCATTATTCTGGCGTGTGCTATCTTACAATGGTGGACCGTGGCCCCAGCCGCTTCATTATCTGGAGAAAAATCAAGGGAGAAGACGTTGCTACGATTACTAAGGAGTTAGAGGAAATATTCCGTGAGAGAAGCCCACCGCATGAACTTATATTGGGTAATAGCACGGCATTCCGTTCATCGAGCATGTCAACATTTTGCTCAAGGTGGAGTGTGAAAGCTGTATTTCGATGTGCATATAGACCGAGCGAGAATGATATTGTGGAGTGTTGCCATCGCACAATTAAACGAATGGCTGCGAGATCAAATGCTGAGCCTCTAGACATGGTCTACTAGTATAATTCCACTCCGAAGGATAGAACGAAACCATCATCGGTACCATCGAATGAGATAAATTCATATCAGTGGCGCGTTTTGGGTACCCCGGAAGACTGTATTGACGATATGCTGAACAACGGTCGTATTCAAGAAGGAGACAAGAGTATACGTCAAGCCACCAAATGCAAGATGTGTCGCAAATTGGCCTGCTGGGACAGTTACGAACATTAATTCAAAAACCAGCATCGACGTCAACGGCATCCCAAGGCATGTATCCGACGTGCGACGAGTGCCAGGAGGCGAGGACCCTACCGCAGACAGTGATTTGGAGATCACGGATGATAGTGGCTCAATTTGACCACAACGCGAAAGGAGACGTCCTGATTATTATGGCAGCAATATATATATGACACATAGTGTTATACAGTTATTTTTGTAAATTTTTTTGTGAACTTTTACATGAACTTCAAGTTCACGGGGTGACACTTTTCGTTGGTGTAACTGCAAATTTTAACATAGAAATCCTCAGGAAAATTGTTGATATACTTTAACGAAAAGTGTCTGTTTGTACACTTTACTTCATCCTCTGTCACTGAATGATAACTCATTTGAAAGATCATGATCTGTAAATGATTTCTATAATAACCAGTTCAACAAAATACCAATTTGTGTAACTTTTATGAGCAAAAATTCGAAAAAATGGAGTCAACACCTTAAATGTCACAATTTTACCACTGGAAATACATAGGATTGTGTTATCCTCTCTATTTCTGAAAAGCAAATGATCTGATCCGGAAGACGCGAAGTTTTGCAGTAGGTTAGAGGTGTACTATGCTATGTGAAAGTTTTATGTACTACCTCGTTCCCTGCACAACTTCACGCTAGCTCCCGGACTAGTCTGTCAAGATACTGTGAATCGCAGCAGGCACGCTGGGAATAACTATTGAGATGACGCAAATGGTCCGTATTGAGGTAGTAGGAGCGTCAAGCAGGCGCGCTCGTAGGGAGGTTTCAGTGTCAAGGAGCGTGCGCGAGCTAAGATCAATCAGCCGTCGATGATGTTTAATGAAATCTGCACCAAGGATCGGTTGTGAGACGTCAGCAATAATAAAGGTCCATCTGTGAGAGCGACGTAAGGCTGGCAATGAAAATAGAATATTCAATTCACCATGCACGTGAATGCGTGTGCCGTCTGCAGTAGCAAGACACACGTTGGAGGGATGAGGGCAAGTGTGAGTTACAGTTCTGAGAGGCAAGAGGGAAACCGACACACCGCTATTGACTAGCAGTGAAACTTTGCGAGATGCAGGAAAGAATTGCTGCGACCTCAAGAATAGGCGGCAGATGATCGGTCGCTATATACACCTGCATACGTACTGTGCACGTTGGCCGAAATATAAGCGGAAACTACAGACTTGAGGGCGCTGGTCGGGATGAAAAGGTAGAACCATGGCTAGAACAGTCAACGGGACTCCTTCCTTTCGAATAGTTCCATCCGTACGGTTTTATCCATAAGGTCGAATCGAAGATTTCGCATTGCGAACAGCGAAAACGGTTTCCTTGCTGAGGAGGGGTATGAGCTCGTCAGGTAGTGAACCAAGTTGCTGTAAACTTGGAGATTTTTGTGGCGCTATGACAGGTGTGATGCTATCTGGAATGGCTTGCAGAAACTTGTGTCGAACTAGGTGGTCTCCAATCCCAAGTTTTCCTGCAATTCTAGAGATTTCGTTAAGAAATACTGAAGGGCGGCCATGTAAAGTCGAGGTCGAAATAAGGTTCTCGAACAGTTCGGGCTTCGTACGCTCGTGTTCGGCGGAATAGTTGATTTTAGAATGTTGAAGTCTTTGGGGAATCGAGTACTTCGTGTGAAAGGGTAGCGATAAGATCTGGGGGAAGAGCAGCGAGGGCATGGAAATAGCGATCGTCCGATTTAGAAATGCGTGCGATATGAAATTGCGTATTTGAAACCAGGACGACGCGGTCTCAGTAGAAGAAGCCATAGACTCCTCTATTAACTAAATGGCTATCTGGACCGGAAGCGAAATTTCCCCAAAGTAGGGGTAAACGAAGTCGATGAAGTTAGTACCAACTTTTTTCAAACATTTTACTCAAAGTGTTAAACCAGATCACTTATGTAAAACAATGCGAAAAATTTGCCTCTGACACCAAAAACGCCGTTTGACAACCATAACATGACAAAAAAGTATATTTTATTTCAAAAAGTGCAAAAAAAGTTGGTGCTAACGTTGGTGCAAGTCTCCTGACACCACAAAAAAATTTGCTCAACGCCGATTCCACACAAATCGAGCTCCACTCATTTTCAATTGAATTTGCTCAAAGCAATCCACCATCCAACTCCGCACATCTGTCTCTCCAGAGACCGGAGTAATTAGAAAAAAATGCAAAAAAGTTTATCACTCGCCTCCTGATGGCACAAAATAATTTGCTCAGTGCTGCTCCCACTCAAATCGAGCTCCACTCATCTCAATTGAATTTGCTACAAGCAATGTTGCATCCAACTCCGCATATCTGGCTCTCCAGAGACCGGAAGAATCTGCAAAAATGAAAAATATTCATTACTAGCTTCCTGATTGCAAGGAATATGTTTCAATCAATCAAGTGTTAATCTATCGAATTGACATGCAAATGACATTACCAGAGAATGAAGTGGCTTCGCTATAGCTGTGAATTTTTCAGTCGTGACTTCAGCAGAATGTAGCCATCCAGGTTCCCCTAAATACTGGGAATGCAGAATCGAACTGCAGCTACATGTTGCAATAGAAATCGCAACGCTGACTGAGCTTCTGGTTTATGATGTTGCAAATATGCGGTAAAAAAAGACAATGAAGCTACTTTTTCATAAAAGAAGTTGTCTAGAAAAATTTGTTCGTGACTGACCTCTTTAAGATTTGCTGTTTTTTCCTAAAAACATAAATTTAAAAAATTACAAAAATTTCAATTATTTGTAAAAAAAACAAGCGGTTTGTTTTTATGGCTGGGAGCAGACAAGTCTGTCCTCGATCAAGCTATGCATAAACTCCAATTGGTGAATGTTGGTTTGCGCCACTGATAATAAACGTCACCGAATAGATGCCAAGTCTTGTTAACGAGGAAAATTCAGATATTGTTGCTTCTTGCAAATGAAAATAAGCATTAATTGCCAAGATCTTTCGCTCATTCTCTTCAGAGGCATGCATGAAAACTGGATGGCAACATAGCTTGGAAAAGATTGCAACAGCTGAACAAATTTCACACGTAACAAGGCTATGAAATGACGCCGCTTCCAACAATAGCATGAATGAAATGCTTTAATAAAATTGCGATTAAGATAATACTACTACTGAAATGAATAAAGTAAACCTTAAAATCAAGGAGAGAAAAGAAAAGAATACGAAAAATTCGAAAAGTTACTAAGTTACCAAGGTAAAGACATACTCTACAAATTCTTTCTGTCTACACAGGTCAGGCTCAAACCGTAAAATGCACATAGCCTCGAGCGTACGTAATAAGGAAGGGTTCGTTGACGAGAAAATCACTTTGAAAAGGCTGGCAGCCACTAAAGAGTCACAGCTGCATGCTTGAAAATGCCTTGTTATTGCAAAGCAATTGCAATATTATTGCTTCATTGACGCAAATTTGATTTGTTGAGTCACCCATGTCGATTTGCATTTCGAGAGGGTAAAACAGAATTTCATCACGGAATTTGAAGAAACCATACTTCAAATCGGAAGTTATGGCGTGTAGACAGGTCAGACAGGCGAAACCTTTTTGCATCATTTTTATTTTCCTGATGGTTCTGTCAAACCAAGTATCGCTTGCTTCATTTCGAAATTCATTCACAAACTTGCTTACATTTCGAAAATTCAAACCTTTAGAAATGCGCATCGTACTGATATGACTGACAGCAACACAATAAAATGGATGTCCCTCTATGTATTGTCAATTTTACAGTCAATAGGCGCAAATACTAAATACGCTTGATCAGCAATTATTTTTCTGTATCTGTGTGGTAGCGTTTCGAACACTAATTAACATAAATATACAATAGGACTATTGATCCTAGATGATCTCACTTCTCAAGCAAAACTTTAATGATACTTTAATACCACAAGGACCGTTTCGTAACGAAACAAATATTTGGAATTTTAAAGAAGCAGAGTACTGCATATTTTTCATTCTACGGTTGATGTGGAGAGGCTACTACAACGGGAATCTGCTGCGCCCCTACGAATTGACCATAAAGTACATGCATATTTTAAAAAATCGAATAAACAGTTCACGAATGATAATTTTTCGCACTTCGGCATGTCGCAAATAAATTCCTGGTGTAAAACAATCTCTTCTATCGAAAAAATAATTAAGTAGAAAAGTGAAGAACAAAGACGTATTTCTCGCGTAGTGCTGATAAGCCGTGATTACCATCAAATCAAGCTACATCATATCTAGACGGCACACTTGCGATTGACTAATGGAATCACTGATATATGTATATTCATATATCAAAACGCATTCTGATATACATCTCTTGTTGTAATGAGTGATTTGCTATCTGTCATAGCTGAGAAATATGAGGCGCGGTGGACATGGAATAATAACAGACAGGCTGAGTGTACATATCCACTGCCGTGAATCATGGTGTGAGTCGATCCTGATCAGGAGCAGATTTGATCTATGGTAACTGGCAATGAAGACGCTGTATATGTCTTGTCTCGTCGATATTTCTCTGACTATTAGAGTGCAACTTCACCGTAAAAGAAAAAAATCAACGTACTTTTACGGAAACATATGAAATTTCAAAACAATGTACTCAGTAAAACAAACAGGTTCGTAGACAAAGTGTAGCTTTATTTTTGTAACCTTGAACAGCGATATCCGATGTCTGTGTTCCACCTGTTTTATCGACTTGATCAGTAAATAGTGGGTTAACTGGAGGTTTTTCATTGTAGCCTCTCCGATGAGAGTCAAATTTTGCATGAAGTCGTGCCACTGCAAGTCGAATTGATAACATCGACGTGACGCCAGGAAATGTGTGCAAGGAAAGTTCATTAGTAATACAATTGCATCAACCTATGCTTGATGCACCGTTACAAAAATAATGAAATATCTTACAGACTGCAGGAAGATGAGTTGAAAAAGCTGACTCCATATGAAAGAGCATCCACATTATTCCAACTCATGAGACAGATGGCTCTAACCATGATCGAAAGTCTAAACACATTGGGGACTTAATAAATGCGGAGCTACCACTCTACCTAATATATACTCCATGATATGGCACTTTTCCTTGCGTCAAATCGCAGTTTAACTGGCAACGAGAGAAAGATTTTTGAGATGAAATTAATGCCACTAGATGGTAAAACAATCGATGTTGCACACACTAGAATGTTGTCATAATTAATAAATTTTTTGCATATTTCTCATTTTCCGACCTTTTTCGATGTGTAAAGAGCAAGATCTCTTGAATTGGATGGTGGATTGCTTTGAGCAAATTCAATTGAGATGAGTGGAGCTCGATTTGTGTGGAATCGGCGTTGAGCAAATTTTTTTGTGGTGTCAGGAGACTTGCACCAACGTTAGCACCAACTTTTTTTGCACTTTTTGAAATAAAATATACTTTTTTGTCATGTTATGGTTGTCAAACGGCGTTTTTGGTGTCAGAGGCAAATTTTTCGCATTGTTTTACATAAGTGATCTGGTTTAACACTTTGAGTAAAATGTTTGAAAAAAGTTGGTGCTAACGTTGGTGGTAACTTCAGCGACTTGGGTAAACTAAAATTGACCTAAGATTAACTGTTTAACGTAATGCTTTCCTTCATTGCACCTGCAGCAGTGACAAAACAATTCAGATTGGTTCTTGGACTTGCACTGTATTTCTATATTGACCGATAAAAACAAATCATATCAATTGCACATGCAATTCATGTAGCATCTTATGAGTAATTAATTGTCAGATCTCAGTTTTCGAACTTTTGCATGAACTGAAGATTCACTTCGTTTCACATAACTTTTGACAGCATTCTTTGCTAGCGTATTGAAAAACCTGCGCAAAATAAATGTAACGTTTACCTTGCTGCTACATTGGAAAGTCCATTTCATGACGTCTCATTCCTCTTCTTCCTTGAAATGATGAGCAACAATTTCGGAAAAGGCTAGAAGCGCATTTGGTAGCATGAAAAAACTTTGGAAATGATGACCAATTTCAAAATGTGAAGTAGTACTTAACATTAACTGACTCTTGCAACATTCTTTGCTAAGCAATCTTGAAATTACATGAGCAATATACCCACCGACAAAACTCATCAGAAAATAAGTTTCAAGCTTTGAGACCGTTAAATGCGACATCAGAATCATGGACACAACATTACAATATTTAGAAGAGTGTGATTTCAGAAGAAAGCATAGCACAGTAGCAGCAGGAGAATTCGAGTCATCCACAAGTCCATTGAATCTTCAGTTATTATATTCTATAGTCTGGCAGACATAAATTTCGTCAAAAAAAAACAGGAAAACGGTAGATTCATAGAAATTTAACTCTTGACGTCGTAGCTTTAGATATCGTGGTGTGGAGTCTTCATCTTCAACACGAAAACCACATGTCGAATAGTTCTCTCTGTTGGCAGGCACATTATATTTTCTTTCCTTATAGTCCTGTAACAGGAACGACTGTGAGAATGTAAAAGTATCGACATTTCCATCAAATCCTTTGAGAAGCGTCTATTGTTTGGAGAAACAGATAGCAATTGCACTTGATCACTGATTAAATTCAAGGCGTGATAATTGATTTTCAGATGTCTCATAAAGAGATTCCAATGTAATTGAGACATAGTCACTGCTAAATTTTTTGACAGCTGTGAGAAAGTTAATAAAATCACTGTACCTTAAAATTTGCCTTGAAAATACCATCAGGAACGAATAAAAACTGGATGGTATTTCCTTCCCATTCTGTGACGCCATCAAGTCAAGGTTAGAGAATACCTTGATGCTTCTTGATTCTCCTGAATTCCCATTGCTTGTGCATCGGCTTCTTGGCGCGCAGAACATGTCGCGCGTTCTGTATTTCTCTCACTCACTGGCGGTGCTGATAAATAACTAGGTTGAATCGGGAAAACCGATGGAAAAAGCATTGTTTTTCAATTTTTTCTTACAAGATTACCTCAACTTTGACGACGCATGAGATGTTTGTCTTTTCTGTCACTTTGAAAATCAGATTCAACAAAATGATTTACACTTTACTGAACTTTGTAGGCAAAAATTTATTACGATGAATTTTCATAATCCACACATTTCTTAGTTCTTCGTTGGCAGGAAGCTAGTTGGCTTATTAAGCTAGACGCTATCAGGATTTTTCCCATCATAGTATATCATTGTGCATGCGGGGACACAACAAAAGACCATCTCAGTCTACTGTAGAGCAAAAGAACAAGATATCAATATTTGGTCAAAAGAAGACAACGTAGGATGCTGATCAAGTTATCTGTGACTGATAACAGCCTCACACAGCTAATGCATTGGCACTTTACAGACATCTGCGTTTAGTTGATGATTAACCCAACAACAGTGATCGATTCATCCTCTTTTGTCTGGTCGACAGAGGATGCAAAGGACAACACGTGAGACAGGCTTCGATGACGATCTGTATGATGCAGCTGGTTCAGGCCTCCCACTCTACTTTTTCAAATTTCAGGACACGAAAATCACAAAATTTCAGGACAGTTTTTCGCAGTAGCCTCCACCACCCCTTACAGCTGCTCCTTTACCACCCTCCTAGTATAGTAGTCGATCCTAAGCCATTCTGTCAAGCTAAGTAGCATCCTAGAATTCGTTTTCTGTGATCAATTTTTCAATTTATTCGTAATTGTATCTTACATTTGATTTATGCCATGCGACGAATTCCGATTTCCATTTAATGTTATCATATATTATTATTATCATTAGTTTTTTGTCAATGATGCTTTTTATCTCGGAATTTGGTTAAACATCAAATTAGGCCTATCTCAAATTTTGTCAAGAGAGCTCAAACCTCCAAGTTTTATACTTGCTGCGTCCTACCTAAAAGAACATAAAAGCGAACATCAAGTTGGTCAGAATATTTTACTATGATAGGAACAATTTCAGGTCAACTTGAACGTTTGAATTCATGTTCCTCTTGCAACTCGCCAAGCTAGGGGCGCTTAACTTCCTGTATCTTAAAATGAATGTGCGTAGCTACATTTTATTTTGTTCTGTACTCATTTCAAATCTGATGACTAACTGAAAACCGTTCTAAGCATAGCTTCAGACATTTTTCGCAAAAAATGATGTTTTCAGTTGAGCTGTGAGGAAAAACTAAGAAAATCGTCATATTTCAGGAAAGTTTTAGAAATTTCAGGAATTTCAGGACGAGTGGGAGGCCTGGGCTGGCCGTATCACCGATCTATTATGTTTGTTTTGTTAGGACAATGAGCTGTGAGCTACCCACAGAGAGCGTTGCCTGTGGATGCCTCACTCTCTAGTCTCTTCCCCTACTTTGGTATCGAGCGCACGCGCACATTTTTTCGCTTCCAGTCCAGAACCACTATTTATAGAGAAGTCTATGGTCTTAGCATAGCAAACATAAGACGATCAGATGACTTCATAGAGGCAGTCAAAAGCGGCGGTCATGTTGACGTTCGTATATTACCCATTGATCATGACGTTCAACTGACGTCAGCACCTGACACTAAAATGACTTGACAATGACCTTAAACTGACATTAGAAATTTCAAATTTACTAAAACTTTGGTAAGTCCTTGTGCAAAATTTGATAGAATTGAAAGGCTAATTGAGTATTAGTGCTAAATATTTACTATATTCACTTAAGTTTTTCTAAGCAACACAAGCGCTTGACATTGTTCAATTTCGTACAGATAAAATGAAATTATTAAATGCTTATCTTGATAAATTGATAAATAATAAATGAAACTTAAATTTGAATGGTATTAATCGGTCCTCTTCCGAACAAGTCGTGAACATCTTCAGGGCAACCTGAAATTTTGCCCTAAAAGATGTCCATCGAATGATCGTTAAAGTAGATTGAATCTGGAATTTAAACAGGTACATATTCTATGATGATTAACTTCCGCATGACTGCTCCATTAATTGTGTTGTTTGAACTCCTTCACATAATTTCTAGGACAGGGTGTGGAATTTGCTTGCATTTAGCTCCACAAATCGTCCATTTTATGATTGAAGTCGATTTTCCTAAACTGCATGTCCTCAAAATTATAATCGCTCATTTAAATTTTTAGTTGTATCAAAACAAGTGATCCTATCTATCGTATTTGCATTTATCAATATTGTCACTTTATGTGCATGCGCCTGAAATTAAGATTGAAAATTCGGTAAGAGGAGATTATACAGATTAAAAGCATAATTTTTTCGGCCTAATGGTCACATATGAAATTAGAATATAGGACGAGATAATCTATGAAACATGACGTTTACGATTGAAAACAGATTTGTATTTTTATGCAATTATAGAATAAAAGAGCTATAGAAACTGCTACAAATCTAAATGAAAATATCGAAGATAATCCAGATCCATAAGTCGTTCAACTAAAGCACCATGTTGCTTTACGACTATTTAATGCACTCTTTGACGATTTTATCACATACATCTCTGTACATGTCTCCTCTGTATCACCGTCTAATTGAAAGGTGGAAACATGCTTTTGAAAGGCAGTGGATTCTTGTGTTGGGTAAACCATGCCAACAAATGTCACCCAACGATTGCAAAGAGATCATCGATTTATCTATTTAACATCAACTATCCATTGAAAAATGCATTTTTAGACTGCGAATTCGACATTTCTTAGTCTTTTGAAACAGTAAGAGGAAATAAGAAGGAGCAATTCTCGGCTCCAGAAGCTCAACGCTTCAAAGCTCAGAGTCCATTGCACGGTCGGCAACATTGCTGATCAGAAATGTGATTCGCAGTCCGAAGAAAGTCATGAATCCAGCACATCAACGATATCACTGTATTTACAGAGCTGATCATAAAAAACGGACCACCTAAATTTCACTGAAATTCAATCGATTCTCATGTCTTACAATCGTGTCGCACATCAACGTGCTATGCATCATTCGAGAGTTTGCATTCTCATCTTTAAAATGAGCTATAATTGACTTGCATCCGTTGTTGCATTTGCTGAGCAGTGCTCAAATCCCATTTCTACAAAATGAAAGCCCACGAGTATGAGGGGTAGCTCAGACAGACGACAGTTCGATAGAAAGTGAAACAGGTATGTCGTACTTCCGTTGATCAGTTCGCGAGATAAGAAAGCACACAGGTTGAACGCAAGCAGGTGACGTGTGTCCAATCAATTTGTTGTTAGTACAGCGTAGGAAGATCTATTCATCTATTGATTGCAGAATCAAACACATACAAGTGAAATGGTAAAGTTCTTTATTATAGGCTACACAAGGGAATAGTACTGCTACACGGTGGGTTTTAACTAAATTTAGGTTGAAAAAAATGCACCAGGGAAATTGATTGTCTTTTTCGATTTATTGGACCAATAATAACATTTCTAGATATATTAGAAAATATTTCATCGGTATCTTTCCGAATATAACGTAATATTTCAAAATGGCTGCATTTAAATCCTAAAATTGCAATATCTTAAAATTTAAGTCTCCTAGAGCTACCAAATATATTACAAACAGATAGGAAACCACCCTAAAGTATCCATAAATCATGGTTTTGAACCTCTGAACTCTTTCTTTCCGATTTTATATGATATTCCAATAACAAGTGCCCGATATTTGAAAACATTGTTACATTAATCTCAATTCTGTATTAGGTTGTGACAAAAAGGCTGAAACTTCATTTATGTATAGAACTAAACGAACATATATTATCAACAAAGAAAGATTGAAGAGATGAAGTAAATTAGTTGTTCAAACATGTTTCGAATTGTGGCGCTCAATAATTTCGACGCGTATTTAGGATGGCTAAATTGGATTTTATACGTATTTAACCCATGTTGACTTGAAATCTGTATGGACAGTTTCGATCGCTTGTTCGCTCCATCTCGCAAGACCTTCATTACGCATTTGGCAAAAGTCCTCAATATGAAAAAATATAGCGTGTATCTTTGGAGTCACGGTGATTTGATTTCCAAATCCAAGTAGGCCTCTTTGAAGAGCCGAATATGTGTAATGTAGTCAGGATTGAGACGATGACCATAACATGATTGAGCGACTTGCCTGAATGATTCAAAACACCGGAGATACTTCAAGCAATGGAGTAGGCACATTGATCTCAACAAATCCAGCTTGGAGAGTAGGGTATGACACGAATTTCCATTGAACTGGCCTCGATGTAGAGCTTCCCGTGACACATGGCAACGGTCGGTCCAGATTAGTGCGTCGGTCCACTCCCTTTCCATAGCGTTGAATAAAGTATTTACTGGCCCCAATAACAAGTGGAGTTCCGGCGTTGGCAATATATCAGTCACACGATCGTTGTCATCTTCTTTCAATATAGGTACGTGTATAATGTTCCCAAATTTCTTTGCATTTTTTAAAGTCCCGTCACTTTCGTACCATTCCCAAAAAGAATCACGCAAATTTCCAAGAGTTCTCAAAACGGATTTATTTTTCAACTCATATCCGATGAATATTGCACCAACTGCAAGGGTGATTTGAACTGTGGGACATGATACCCAGTACAATATTTGCCAGCTCGAGGTCAATTGTTATGGCAAAATTGGAACCCATTAGTGATGGGTCATTTAGATCACCGATAAGCTGAGCCAGCACCCACAATCTAAGCACGTTTGTATAATTCTCTCGCACATGTGGGGTCATTGTTAGAATCATCAATTTTTTGACGCCTGCATCCTTCAATGACCTTGCGGCGGCACCTTGCTCATACATTGATCTCTTTGGTTCAATATAATCATGGACAATATCGCTCCTACACATTGTCAAACATAACTTTAAAAAAAACCACCACAACCGTCCAAGGTCCAATTTTGAATAGAATGCCATCTGTTGAGCGACGGTCCCTTCGGTGTAAAACTTCTCGAATTAATCCTTCAAGATTGTGACAAAAAACAATTGGCCTGAATACTTGCGAGCAGGTTTGACTAGTAGTAGTAGTTGCGAAATCAATGTCACTCACGGTGAAGTATTCGTTCAGGGCATGGTTCCGTACACTCAGTTTGGATTTGACGTGAGTTTCAATGCTCCGTCTACTTTTTTGTTGCTGATCGTATAAGGGACGCCAGCTGCCAGGTTTTGTTGCTAGATAAGTTCATTGTCACTTGTACAGTTGCCAAATCATCACAAGTCAACAAATGGGATGATTTCGTAGATGGATGTTCTGTGGTGAAACAGTAACACTTAAACGAGAACCACCAGTAGATAAGAATTGTTTCAGAATGCTCGCAGCTAACTGGTCTCGTCCTTTTTCATCCGGTACCATACTGAGTAGATTTTCTTTCTTCGTTGCTTTTGCACAAGTATGACTTTTGCCCCTACATAAAGCGGTGAGGCAGAAATTGCAAATACGAATAAGTGCACGCGATGTCGATGATAAAGTAGAAGCTGATGAGGGATGGTCGGCCAGCTGATTTCTTCTCAAATTTTGAAGAGGAAGAAATTGCAGAGCGGCCAACTTGACACACCTTGCATTGGTACACGACTCCTGAGCGGGTTACAGGCCTGTGAGATATTCCGATAAAAGAATGGTTGAACACATCGATGCTTTTGTTGAATGTGTCTTTGCTGTATTCATGTATCACATTTCTACATGTGCCACACAATGCAGAGGGCAAGCGAATATCTCGGAAATCATGTCCTTCGAGAAAATATTGCGTGATGATAGCTTCATTAGGTGGCGTTATCTTTCGCATTTCCTTGGTCTTACCCATGCAGTGCAAGCAAACAGCAGAGCGCGAATCGTCATGAGAGCGGGCGGAAGTCGGCATTTCACGTACCGGTACGCTTTATGAAGAGACAAGCAAGACACTGTGTGTACAGAACAGTCGTCAGCAGACATGCGCGCGAGTTTCATTTCAGTTGACAATAAATCAAATTCCATTAAAGATTTACACAAAGAGATCGATAGTCGAAACATTAAATAATTAATGCACATCATTAGTATTACGTGATCTGATCATAGATACATCGAGATCTTTGATTAAAGAATGGAAAGAAAGAAAGAGAATCACTATGTATTGATCAATCTCTATGGTTCATCGTGCCATAGAAATTGGCCGATGATTTGGCCCATGACATAACAGGAATCGATGGCCATAACCAGGGATGTCTATGAATTAGAAGGTTACACAGTATATAGAATTATATAGAATACAGTATACAGAATTAGAAGGTTCGGGTATATAGTGTATAATTGCTAATTATATCTCACCCAGAATTAGAAGATTTCAGCTGCGATGTTGGGGAGATAGCAATTTGCGAGGAAATTTACAAATTCAGACATTCCTTTGTACTTCTATTGGTTGGCAATGACTGAAATGATGGTATAACAATTCATATCAAACAGAAAATGTGAGCGCAATCATTTACATACATAAACACGTACCCATCGAAATAATACTTTTTTGCGTGCAGCGATTGCGGCAGCTTGGATGGACCACTACTGTGCAATGCCTTTCACAGCTACAGGACGAGTGAAATTCCTGTTTCTTGGGAGCCATTTTCTACCTGATACTTAACAATTCTCTGAATGTTGAAGGTATGGTGTAATATATTCAGTGTTGTCTAACTCCTTGAAGAGAGTACTCCGAAAAGATAGTGATGGTTCCAAATAGTTCGACGCCTGGAATGATTCCACAACTGCATCCATTCTGAAATCTATGAAGCAATTCAAATTGTCGCAACTTCAAAATTAAGTCAGTACACCATACGTGCAATCCATTATCTAATGATGACATACACAATGATATAACTATTTGATATTAACATTGAAAGCAAAAAAAACATAAAGCATCTGCGACATGAACATGAGCTTCTGATCTGCACCATCAATAATCAGGGAGCGAATACGAAATATACCGCCAAAATATTATTCGCATTTTACAGACTTTCTTTAGAAATTTGATGGTAAGCTTGTCCGAAAACAATAAAGCGTGACAGCAATTCGACATAATAATCACTATAAAATCAGCTCGATTTATACTAATTTTCTGTGTAATGCGTAAGTGTTTAGTGTATGTTATACATCGCATTGATGCCGACATAACTTAACTACATGTATTTCCATGAAGTCTTACAGTTCCAATTAGGCTCAAGGCATGGATAAAACTGTCGACGTAAGTGTTGCGATTTGCGAAAATTCAGCCCACAGTCAATTCTCCACTCTTTGGGAGTTGTGTATCCTGAGTTCTATATCACATTGTTCATAGACATCCCTGCCATAACAGAATCAAAGTTTGTATCATAGAGTAGGCATACTGCACGGTCTTGCAAAAGTTCCCGCACAGATGAAAAATCATATATCATTGCTATGCATAGAAATTAACAATACCATAGAAAGTCCTAGAATGGAAATTGCATGAAAATTATGGCACACGCCTGGGGAACTTAGTTGGGGCAAAATGCAACTTGTGCGATCTGGTTTCCATGTTTTCTGATTGGCATTTATATTTATCAAGCCAATTTGTTATCTGGATTGTTGCCCAGTGTCCTAAGATCATATAAGCAAAAGCAATAATGAATTTACAAAATACTGCGGCGACAGGATGACAAAGAAGGAAATCTTTTCAAACGTTCTGTGCGTTCATCATTTTGAAAAATCGCTCCTATAATCTATCAATAGCATAATCAGACACATATGCAACTTGTAATGTGGATTTACAGAACATATATTACTCCAGCTTGAAATCAGAGGCCAAGAAATCTTCTGTTATTCATCTTACTTTAAATGGCTTCCCGATTCATTGTATTTAAACAATTTTCAAAATCTTTGTATGCGTTCAAATATCAGCTTCCATAATATCATCACACCATATCACATAAGTCATTCAATAATTAATTGAAGATTTCCAGCGACATTCTATTTATCTGAGTGATGATTGTAGGTAAAGAAGCTTTCAGTGTGCTTATTGCAGAATAGCTCTAGGTTTCTATATCGCTTGAAGGAGAAATTATCCAATAATTGGATTTTCATCTGTGAATTCTTGAGATGCTCTTACAGCCGGTATACCGACCACTTTCAATTGTGATTATGTGAGTCAATTTTTAATTCGTTTTCCAGCATTGAAAAATTGGATGATAGTTGTCAATGACTGCTACAAATAGACACAGTATGATAATCCATGGAATAGTAGGCTATTTTGCATGAAACAATGCCATATCTCACTTGCAATTCTCTTCATGAAAATTCTGTAATTTGCTGTCAACAACTTCCACAACTAATTTGGCAAATAGCTTGACCATGATGCAATGTTTTAGATCGAATCTAATCTATGTACAAACCATAGATTTTCCATGTGCCATCATTGTGCATAAGCAAGATATCAAACTTCCATTCTAGTGTACCATTATCTACTTCTATGTTGCTATGTGTTATGGGAATACAGATGGCTATGTAAACTTGACCATGATGTCTATGATGATTGGATTTGCTTAATAGTCATATCATACAATAATGAAGACATTGATTGTGGTGTAAAAACAAATTTGACATCAGAAAGCACTTGATATAATTGGAAAATACAAACTATAGAAAACTGGTACGAAATAAACGGAAAAAGTTAATATCGAAATGCTCCTCCGGAAGCAGCAATCACTTGCTCTCAGCGTGACCGCATCGATCGAATGAGTCTTCTTACACGCATTTGTGGTATTGCAGACCATTCTTCCATCACTGCTGGCGCCAAGTGCTTGAGATTTCCGATCGATCGCCTGGAAATGGCTCTTCCAAGTTGATCCCACAACTGCTCAATAGGATTGATGTCTGGACTTTTGCTTGGCCACTCCATGTGGGTGCAATCTGTCTGCCCCTCATGAAAAGCATTGACAAGTGCATTGCGTTGTGGTGTGGCATTGTCGTCTTGGAAGATGAAGCCAAGGCCAATACTTTCCAAGCCGAACGGAATTGCGACTGGCTCCAGAATTTCGTCACGATATTTCTGACCATTTAAAGTATCGTCTATGAGCACCATGGCAGATTTGTGTCCCCATTGTGTCACCCCATTGGCCCACCCCATTATGGAACCTCCGCCTCCTCCTGCTCTGTCACACCATTGTACTGCAGCCTGATTAGTTAGTCTCGTTCCTCGAAGACTCCGTACCCGAATTCTCCCATCACTCCAACGTAAGCAAAAACGACTCTCATCACTAAAAACAACTTGCCGCCATTGATCCACAGACCATGGAAGATGCTGCCGAGTCCACTCTAGTCGGTCGACTTTGTGCCTTTCGGTCAGCAGTGGAAACTTCAGTGGACGATAGTTGTTGAGTCTACGAGCACGGAGGCGACGACAAATCTTTGACTGTGAGACTGTCACAAGATTATTGTGGAGTTCTTTTTGAAGTTCAAGCAAGGTGGCGAATGGACTGCTTTCAACAGTCGCTATGAAACGATCTGTATCGTCAGAATCCATTGCGAGGGGTCGTCCTGATCTCAACCTGTCTTCAACGCTACTAGTTTCAGCATATCGCTTCACATGGTCTCGGACAGTAGACCTTGCCATTCCAAAATGAGATGCAATTGCCCCATACGACCACCCTGCGTCTTCTTTTAGAGTGATGATTCTCCAACGCAATGATTCAGACACCCGATTCATTGTTCAATTGAATGCAAAAATGAACAGCATTTAATGAAAAAGAATAACTGATATCGTCATTTCACGTAAAAATTTGAATTCATGGCAATCGATATCTCCATTACCTCATCTCTATTATGTCCATAGAAATTAACAATACCATAGAAAGTGTACTATTATCCACTTCTATGATTATGTCATCATGCATTCCATTAGAAAGATTTCATGGTCAGACGATGTCAAAGACATCGATTGATCGATATCATTGACTTTAATCGCTACTGACATTGGTTCTGCCTTTTTTCAAACTGTTCTCAATGAACGATCGTATGACTCTTAAAAATCATTTTATTATAGTCTTATTCGTCTTTCCATGAAATTTAACCGACACTGAGCGCGAACTTCATACGCAGTCTAGAGCGGCCGCTAGCTGTGATTTTCTCAGGGTGTGCGGGAACTTTTGCAAGACCGTATATTAAACGCTTCTATTTAGATATTAATTAAGTTGTAGGGTTATATATCTAGGAGTCCATGGTTAAAGGTAGCATTTAGAGGTTCAAAACCATGATTTATGGATACTTTGGGGGTGGTTTCCTATCTGTTTGTAATATATTTTGTAGCTCTAGGAGGCTTAAGCTTAAATTTTAAGATACTGTGATTTTAAGATTAAAATGGCAGCCATTTTGAAATATTACGTTATATTCGAAAAGATGCCGATGAAATTTTTTCTAATGTATCTAGAGATATTGTTATTGGTCCAATAAATCAAAAAAAGACAATCGATTTCCCCGGTGCATTTTTTCAACCTTAAGTTAGTTAAAACCCACCGTGGCTACTGTCAATAGCGTAGTAATAAGATGCATGATTTGAATTAGGAATAAAGATGCAAAACATGACTCGTCTGAAATGTGCTTTGACAAAAAAGAATCACAGATTACATTATAATACCAACAACTTAGTGGAAACTTTCGATTCTGCGTTTTAAAAACTGAGGTAAAGTTTATTGTCAGTATCACCATCGTATTGGTTCTCGTCGAGCTATCTGAACAGACGTCCGAACTGCTTTCTCATGAAGAGAACATGATGGAGGAGGCACTTTGAGGCAAAAAGTTGCGATGCGAAGTTCGGAATACTGGTAAATGAAGTCGGGAAATCTCCTCTCACTGAGAAAGGCGTCCAACAATCTAGATGAATGCTCACCAAGCCAACTACAGAGTTGATCAATTTCCTTTTATATTGACAAGCCACACATAATTCGAGAGCTTATGTTCTCAGCTTTTCAATGAGCCACTATACATCTGTATTCGTCATTGTATAAGGTGGACAGAGGTCAAAATGTGAAAATCGCCTTTTTTAGAAATTTAAAATTTTCAATGTGAAAACATGTGAGCATAACAATGAATCAAACACGAGGTGAAAGGGCTTTCTCTGAGCATTGTTTTGATGTATTCTATCTGATGAATACAAACAACAGCATTTAATCGCAGCACAGTGACTGCAGTGTTGCGATAGCTAATGCCAAATATACAGGGTGGCGCACAAAGATACGCCCGTAACGATATGTCGTAAAAGTATTATTTATTAAAATGATTTATTTTATGAAATATAACATTAAATGTCAAGACAAAAGACCAAACACAGTCAATATTTGGTATGACCACCACGTGCTGCTATGATCGCAGCCTAGCGTTGAGGGAAAGAGTGTAGCAAACGAAGGAATAAATTTGAGTCATTCTCCAGATTTGATAGAACATCATGAAGCACACTTCGTAAAGTTGTCAGGCTATGCTGTTGATTGTTGGGGAAAGAATGAAGAACAGCTTCAACTTTGTCCTTGATGATTGCGCCTAAATTCTCACAGGGATTTAAATCTGGTGAATTCCCTGGCCATTGGCTGTTGTCGAAAAAATCGACATTGTTCTCTCTCAAGAGCTGTTGCGTTGCAAGAGCTTTGAAACAAGGCGCTTTATCGTAAAGGAATGTTACTTCATCAGGATCGATGACATTTTCCCTGTTTTTCAAAAAGGGGAATACATTTTGGGTAAGAATAGTTTTTCGGAAGTATTCTCCAGTCCACGACTGTCCTTGTTCTTTGATAACGGCCATCATTTTCTTCGCAGAAAAACATACAAAAAGTCCAATGCATTCTGCATGTGCAGAAACCTGTCGAAATCGTTCATGTTCTTCAATCAAATCGATGGATGTGGCCCAGACGCGATCATTTTGATGGTTTGTTTTCCTGCTAACGTAAATGAAAAATTCATCGCTGCGCACGACATGGATAAAATCATCAATCGTCCAAAGCCTCAAGAAATTGCAGAACCAAACTCGATTCTCCCGCTGTTGTGGACTTTTGAAAGGTTTCTTTATGACATGGAATGGCTTCATCTCTTGTGACTGCATATATCTTTGAACTGTTCGACGAGATGGGCTAGGCCTGTTACCTCCAGCTGTTGCTATTTGTTTCGTTAGCTGCCTGGTGCTTCTTCTTTGTCTTCCAGCGCTGAGACGGATTATCCTCTTCTCATGTTCGTTCAGCACCTCTCCAGACCGTCCAATGTTCTCCTTTCTCATCTCACAATCATATGGATCCCGATTTCAATTCTCTTTAACAAATGTTTCACTGCGACCAATTTTCTCAGCTACCCATTGCCTTGTTATAAAATGGGCCCCTTCATCTTTGCTTTGCTTGAATGTTATTGCTCTTATTCTGTCGATAAACCGTCTTTGTTCCGTGTCTGCCATTCTTCACACCACATGTAAATTAATTAAAATCACTCGTAACAGCATAATCGATTGCAGAGTGTCATGAACAGATTTCAGTCAGACTATACGCTCATGGCACACAATGTCAGACAGCACGCGTGTTTTGCATTTGACTTGGCGAATCACGTTATTCATTGCGGGCGCATCTTTGTGCGCCACCCCGTAGTGAATAGTACTGGCACAGAATTAGACAGGTCGCCTCTTCTGTTTGACTAGAAAGGAAACATTGGAACATGTAACGTTAATGAAATGGCACAATCTGCTGACATAATACCATAGAAATCGAACAATGAGCAGTCAGTTTAACATTAAACACGTAAAATTGTCTGAAGTTTCAGTGACTGTTATCAATCGGATCACACAGCAAAGAGACACAGTCGATGTCAAGTTCTACAGAGAAGTTTGTGAACGTTTTTTCGTGCGCCTGCTAACTTTTTTAATAATGATCGGACTGCCCAACATTATCGAGGAAACTTTTGCGCAATGATCTGAATTCTTCGAATCTGAAGGAATCGTGGTGATCGGAGCATTTTAAAGGAATTCAGAGCAATCCGCAAGCGACGCACGACTATTTTTCCTATCTCTGCAAGGTATTAAGAAATTCTTTTTGCCCACTTAATAAGTTCCTTCATGTGCCATTGCTTTGAATCAGTTTGCACTTCTAGCAAAGTGATGCGGTTAAACAATTTAATTCTGTGAGTACTGGTGATGGCTTATGTGATTGAAGCCAAACGCACTCGTTAGTGTGTCCATTCTTTACAGTAATTACTTTGTAGCAGATCATTGAATTCAACTGAATTGAACATGCAGCAAGAGAACGTATCAGTAGATAAAACAGGATGATCATGACTATCTCTGCCAGGTTTTGAAAGTAGGATGTTCTTCTACATGTACATATATGTTTCAGTTCATGATTAGTAGTACTGCTATCACAGTCTGTCAAAGTTGCTTGCTCGTCCTGTACTTCCAAAAGATATATGTTGGTGCTGCATAAACACACGTAAAAACATCACAAGAAGTCAAATTGCTTGGCAAGTTCAAGGAGACAGCCGTAGCGGCTGCTACTTCTTCTGCTTTAGCACGCGATTGCTGCAGCACGAATTCTATCGTTTTATCTCAATTAGACATTAAATTGATCAATTAAACAGACAGCTTCATTTCTTGCATCCGTATTCATGCGTGGGCAACTGTTAATTTGGCATCAAATCTCTTGATTTGATTATTTGATTAAGGATTAAGTAAGTCTGGTCAAGCAACACACTGCTGCTTTTCGTCAGCGCCGTAAGATAATCAAAGGATACTTATAATGATAATTACTAGTATTAGTGATTAACAAAACTAAAATCATGCAATGTTAATAAATAATAATGGTTTATATAATTAACAAACATGAACTAATATTATAAAATGTTTACAAATAAATATCAATGTGATCAATTAATATACATGTGACATGATTAATAATATATACTCGTAATATTCATTACCAATAATGAATAAATGATACTAATACTAGTTCATGACCGTCGCCGCTTGTAAACTCATACCTTCGTAGCATGTCAATGATACCATCAGCACGCGCGCTTCATCTCAGTAAGGTGACCCTTTGAACTGGTGGGAAACAGTATCAAGTTCACCTAAAATCATTTAATCATTACATAGCCTATATAGGCAATTTAAAGTGTATGGATGAGACACTGATAATTTTAGAGGGTAAGTCAAAATACAGGAGGAAGGGTATCCAGCTAAAATTGAGTGTCATCATTCCGATGACGAAGGTCGACGAAGCCTCAGGACTTTGTAGAGATGATAGTCTATGATCAAATAGGGAATATTTGATCTGACTGATATTGCATTTAGCAATAAGTCTTTCGATTCTCTATCTGGAAGTGCATAATTAGAATGATTTGTTTTATTTCCAATGCGACGATTAAAAATCTCCTATCATTAAAATGTTTTTCATTTTAAATTAGATCATGCATTGTTTGATATTTTCATATATTTCTCGGTCTTTGCATTTTGAATCGCGTTTATCCACTTCACAAATAATCAAGAATACATCTTCTAAATGATCCAATGCATTCCCAAGGCATGCTATTTAATTTGAGTATTTGGAGATTTCCTCGTTCTTTAATCAAGCTTTCAACATTTAGCAGATAAATGTTATCACTTTCTTTTACATAAACAGAAACGCCTTTTATATTTCTTCCGCGACTAATATTCTTTTTGACTGTCGTGTGAAAACCGTAGCAATTTTCTAACACTGGTTGATCTTGAGTATCACCAAAATGTGTCTCTGACAAGCATATTATATTAGCCCTCTGAATATCATGCAGGAAATAATCATTTTTGATTTTATCGCTATTCAATCCATTAATGTTTACATAGAACAATTCTATTTCTATATGTTTCTTCTGCTTCTTTCCAGCAGTCAGTATTTCATCCTCTCCTTCCTTTAGTTCATCAAAGATATCGATTTTCATTGTAGTCATATAGTCCGGGAGCTAGCGTGAAGTTGTGCAGGGAACGAGGTAGTACATAAAACTTTCACATAGCATAGTACACCTCTAACCTACTGCAAAACTTCGCGTCTGCCGGATCAGATCATTTGCTTTTAAGAAGTAGAGAGGATAACAAAATCCTATGTATTTCCAATGGTAAAATTGTGACATTTAAGGTGTTGACTCCATTTTTTCGAATTTTTGCTCATAAAAGTTACACAAATTGGTATTTTGTTGAACTGGTTATTATAGAAATCATCTACAGATCATGATCTTTCAAATGATCTATCATTCAGTGACAGAGGATGAAGTGAAGTGTACAAGCAGACACTTTTCGTTGGTGTAACTGCAAATTTTAACATAGAAATTTCAGGAAAATTGTTGATATACTCTAACGAAAAGTGTCTGTTTGTACACTTTACTTCATCCTCTGTCACTGAATGATAGCTCATTTGAAAGATCATGATCTGTAGATGATTTCTATAATAACCAGTTCAACAAAATACCAATTTGTGTAACTTTTATGAGCAAAAATTCGAAAAAATGGAGTCAACACCTTAAATGTCACAATTTTACCATTGGAAATACATAGGATTTTGTTATCCTCTCTACTTCTTAAAAGCAAATGATCTGATCCGGCAGACGCGAAGTTTTGCAGTAGGTTAGAGGTGTACTATGCTATGTGAAAGTTTTATGTACTACCTCGTTCCCTGCACAACTTCACGCTGGCTCCCGGACTAATAGTGTGTTGAGTGATTTATGTAACTGTTGTTATCTGCTCTGTAATGATTGTTTCTTTGCTCATGCTGATTTTCTGATTGCGGTCTTCTTCTTTCTTCAGGAAACTGATCACACTCTCTTTGGAGATATTGCTGTTGTCGTCTTTTGTATGTTCGTTGCTCAGGGCATGAATATCTTGGGTATCTGCTTTCACTCGCCCACTCATAGTTTCTGTTATATCTAGCATTTCTCCTTTGTCTTTGATGCTGTATTGGTCTTCCGTATTGTTGTGGGGACATTCTTCGCTGTGGTCTTGCATAGTGGTTGGTGTTGAATCAGTAATTCCATGAAAGGTGCCCACGTCTTCTACAGATATAACATAACTTATATCGCAAGCAATTTGGCCTTTGAGTAGGTCTTTGTTGATACTCTTTTTGATGTCCTTGCTGCTCTGCTTCAGTTAGTCGTTGCTCTATTTGTGGAACTTGTCTGGGTGAAGCATTTGCCGGTAGGAATTTTGGGTAACGTGCATATTGTGGGCTTACTTGCACCGTTTTGAATCGACCTTCATGTATCGCAGTTACCGTTGCTTGGATTTTCTTATCATATCTGATATGATTCATTTTCATATTGATACCCTTTCAGTAATATTCCTGATCTGTGTCATCGTCGTCTTCAGCTGTACCTTCTTCGTCGGACTCTTCGCTTTTATCTTCTTTATTGTCTTTCCTTTTGTTTGCATCCATCCTTCCCGCATCAATTTCCGCCATCCATGACTGGATAATTTCGGCTTTTAGTTCTCTGATTTCTTCATCGCTTTTCTTTATTTCAAGTTTAAATGTCTTCAACGATTTTAGTGAGTCTTCCTTTTCGTGCTGATGTTTTTCTTTGTTTTTCGATTTCAGTTTCAAAATTTTGTTTTTTCTGATTCTGTTTGCTTTTGTGTGATTCATTATGCTTCGCTATGTTTTGTATGTCTGTGGGATAGTTATTATGCATACACGTTTCACATGTAAATTTGCTTTTAGTTTTAAGGTACCTGATAAACTCACACGATGGTAAATTTGTGCAATGTAAATGAAAAAACATGTCGCACTTTTCACAAGCTAGGTGTATGTCCAATACAGATATGAAGTCTTTGCATACTTCACATCGTCGATCGTTTGGTTTGTTCGGAGACATTGGCTGTGGCATGATCATTCTGTGTTAACACAAATGCCCAGAGAAAGAACAGATTTCTATGCACGAACTATAACAGGACAAAGTTAGAAGAGTCAAATATCTTTGCATATTGTCTAGATATTTGACAAGTAAATCAATACAATCTTGAATAGAAAGTTTTTGTACGTCTGGCGTGATATTGCTGTTTCACAAAGACACTGAAGTTCACTCACTAAAATCAACGGAATAGGGGTTGTTTGACTTAAGAAAAAATGGCTACAAAAAATAATAAATGATCAGAAAACGACACCAACAAACTGGAAATATAATAAAGATCACTTCTATACCAAAACTGCGAAAACGATTACTTAAAACTAATGTAACAAATAAAATTCGACAAATGACACGAGCTATTGACAATACGACCGCATGCTAACACGCTAAAGGCTATATCACATCACCTGCGTGTGACGCGTTGCGTGTTCAAAGTCATAGATAAAGGTCAATAAGCTATTCACATCTATGGTAACATTTGGCGTGATCATTTTTTCGACAATTAAGTCGTTCAAGGGATTGTAAGAAAGGAAATGAAATGGTTCATAGGCTCTGTTTCCAAAGGTCATCTAAGCTTCCCCAGAAAAAAAAATTGTGAAATTGGTAAGTTAATGCGAGTGATTAATTAATAGTAAATTTGATGTTTAGTTAAATTTTAACTTCTACTATATAATTAAAATATTTAAAATTAACTGAATCAAAAATAAAAATTTATTTTGAGATTTATCAATCAGGTCCTGTGTTATTTGATTGCCGCATTATTATGCTTCTCAGGATCCTCGTCTATTGTGAATTGTAGTATCTCTTATCATGATTTAAAACATGCATTGCAGTGAGATCATGTGATCATTATTCTTAAAAGTATTGAGTTAAGTAATTTTCATGATGTGGAGCGGTGTACAATAATCTACTTAATTCATAATGACGTCGTGATACTGCACGCGTGATAACCACTAAGCATTCTGTTGTATAATATAAGAGGACATTTTATCAGCTATCAAAACACAGATTCGACAGTCAAGATAGAGAGTTGTTTGCAGCAGCTCTTCAATATCGAAAGCGAACATTTGATGTGAATATTGGTAAGAACGACATCATGCATGTTTTTGAGGTGTTAAATATTGGATGTATATCCCATATAACGTGCTCGCATCTAGTCTCTGAAGATGTGAAACTGGATGACTGAAAGACAGTCTAGACAAACGAAGACGTCATCAACAAAGACACTTCAGATTTCCGTTCATTTTTTATGCATGTAATCCAGTCCGATTTTGCTCGCAATAGAAATAGTACTCGTTGCAATTTGCATAGACCTATGTCTATCTTCTTTACATGCCTTGCCTCTCTTGATGAAGAGATATCAAGTACGGTGCTATCCGGCACGGTCTCCTCATAAAGTGAACCTCGCTTTTATAGTGCAACTTTCGGAAAATGTCTCCTTTTAATATGTGTATTATGCTTTTATTCTGATGCTGTAACCAAATATCGGCAATGATAAAATGATATCATGTTATTCTGAGGAAAAATGTTATCATTCTATATCACTATTTTTTAAAAACAATGATGTAAAATGATATTATCAAAATTTTTTTGTTCCATTATATATTCTAATCATAGATTCTTCGCATTTTGTATTGAAGTAAATTTGGTCTCTTTCGTTTGTTCTACCCATGTCCTTCCCCACTGGTTGATTCATGTATCGAAAAGCAACCGACTGTTGTCTGTCAGTGTGTGTCTATCACATAGATTGTCAAACAATGCAGGACTGCAGGTGCGCTAGGAAGCAGATGTGACTCACACAAATATATAGGTAGGCCATAGGCCCTACCTGAGTTTTGATATACAAGAAGATTTGCATGACTAAATTGCTTTCTTCGGTCTTTCATTATGTGGAATATTTGCAATGCTGCATGCAATCTAATTTTAATTTCATTGGTAAGAGTAGTAAAAGTAGCATGGTAGCAGTGTAAATCGAAAAATTCGTATGACTAGATCTATTTACGGTGTAGGCCTCTACGTTTATTTCACTAAAAAAGGTATATTTTCATTATGAAAAAATAAAATGATCTAAAATGATATCATTTCATAGAATTCGCAAAATGATATCATTGCCGATCATAGGCTGTAACTAAAGGATTATGATTTCGTAGCATATTCAAACTGGCAGATGCTACACTGAGGTGACTAAAATCAGTGCCCGGCGGTTGACCAAAAGCCAAACCGAAACCGAACGGAAAAAATTGGAGACGGTTCCGGTTTTTTACATCTTCAGTCATTTTGTACAACTTTCCAAAATATTTATTTGATATAATAAATGACATGCTCTATTTGGCACTGGATTCATGTTTACCAACCATCATGAATTCCTTGTTTTAAGTGAATAGACTTTATTTAGTTCACATAGTCCTATCGATTACTCCGAACTTCATTTTATGCACTATGTGTTTTAATAAGCCTCTAAGGCAACTTTTGATGTAGTCTGTGTTGATAATTAGAATTTTATCTGCCATGATTGCATCTGCTCTCCGGATAGAGGATAAAATCAATGCTTAGTGCCATACAAGAATGACACATTGGTAGTGTGGGGCGTCACAGAATCAAGTCAACACTGACTCATCGTCATAGCAATGGATGTATCGCTCTTTTTTGTCTAGAATAGACATCTTGAATAATCAGTAGTAACATTCCGAACTAAGTAAGGCGGTCAAGTTCCAAAGTAAAAAACAATCGAGAGAACGGGAATTGAGACGAAGAGTTGACGCAGATCGCTGCGATTTGCGTTAGGATTGTCCGATTCCATCAACTCCTGATGTAAATGAAAATTCAGGTCTTCTGCAATATTTCATCTCGATCATCGGCTTGGTTGTTCGATCAAAAATGTCGAAGTCAACAGGTGACCACAAATGACTATCAGACTACTTCAACTTATTGACAGGATTCACTAACTTGAGCGATAAATACTGTAAGTACTTCATTAAACCGCCGAGTAAGAAAGTTAAATACATGCCATGGACCTCTAGAATACTATCACTATCCATGATTCAGGCCTACCGAAGTTTAGTACACCATATGTATGCAGAATATGCATGACTATCACCATATTAGGCCTGTATAGCATATCTGCAGAATACATGATATCATTTGTTAATTAAACCTTTTTTCCACTATTTTCTTCGCATCACGTTTAAATGTTGATCCCCACCAGTGCTGCATAAATTAAGTGTCTTAAACTTTTGAGGATTTTTTTAACCGGCTGCAGAACTTCAGGCTAGACAATCTCAGAAGGCTATACCAATTTTCAGATCAATTGACAAAGTGTTGTATGTTTCACTCAAATTAACACGCTGCATAATCTCTACTCGATTAAATTCTAGCTAATAAATCAACAGCATGTGCTTTATAATGTAATCTAAATAGACCATAACATAGATATGGATTCATTGCAATCTTAAGAAGGCAACTTTCTATGAGACTGCATGAACGCCAGGATTTAATTTAGTGAATATTTTGTTGCGAGCAATGTAGCCGGTAATATCGTCAGTTACGAAGTTTGCCATTCCGCTTCATCTTTCTCAATAGTGCACAAATCAGCATTTCCTGATGCGAGCGCACGTCAACAGAAAGTGATATAATACCCACGCTTCTTATCACGGACATCAGCGACTGAAGCGTGGTTTAAACTTAGACGTTTAAACGATATTGATTTATACGCACGACAAATATATCGTTTGCAGAGGTGCTGTGCAAATGATGGAAAAGATGTTTGGTCACTGAGGAATAAAGTAATTTAGTGCAAACAGTTTCTGGCAGAAACTCAAATTTAAAGAGCTTCCTTCGAAAAAAAACTGTTCTTGTTCAACAACCAATTCTCCGAATAAGATCATAATTAGCAATCTAAATTAGCATTCTAAATAATATTCAGATTGTCACATTTCTTACATTCTAATGTTGCTGATAATGTCAAGCAGAATCTAGACCATGATCTAGAGAATTATGAAAATCTAGGTGGACATAATCCATATATATATATATTGATGATGAATTTCGCCATTGGCCGGTAGAATAAATAAATGAAAAGAAAGACAAGGCCAATAAATAAGATCTTATTATGACAGTGTCTCTTTTACAAGTCTGATGGTAATATTCAACTGTCGAATAGAAAATTTCGATCCTCTGATTTTTTTATTTTCATATATCGATCGATTTAAATCGCCGCACACGGTCGTTTAGAAAACCGAATATTGTTCATAAGCTGCATTGATAGGGAAATGGTCACATTTGTACATTGACCTGCAGGTACAGTTGTTGGAATCTGCACATTGAAAGTTCAGCCATCGAGCGATGGTGCCATATCATTTGACTGATGACCTGTACAGACTACGTGATAATGAACTTTGCTCAAGGAATTTGAGTTCGCAGAGAACTTACCAACAAAGCGACGAATTGCCATTTCAAAGACATAGTTGTAGCTTATAGCTTATCATCATCATTGCGCGTTTCTCAAAAGTCAGTTTCATTGTAGAATTTATCTGGTAACAGTTAAATCCATGATTTTACTGAAATTGTGTTAAAGTGCAATAGGTGAAAACTTCGAATTGTCAAAGCTTACTTCAACTTCAGCGTGACTTTAGCGTGAAGTTGACGTCAAGCATGACGTTATTAAGCTTGTGATGTTGGATTCTCAGTGAAAGGTGTTGAACACGTCGGTTGACAAAGACGAGTTAATCGAAGCAGTTGCAATTAATAAGCACATGTATGAAAAGTCTATACATCTACAGGAAGGACCTGCGAATCGGCAAATTTTGAGTAGAATCGAATTGGTCCATTGGCCTTGCCAAATTCCACGTAGGTAGCTTGATGATAGGGACTAGGCTTATGACATTAGGTTTTTAGAAAAAAGTTCCTTGAATTTCACGCGGCAATGGAAATGTAACCTCCACGTCTCTGTACTTAAATCATGAGCCGCGGGAAAAAGCCAATATTCATGATCAAGCAATTAATAGATTCTATAATTTTCATCGCAATTTTCAGATCATAAAACAATATACTAATGCTTACAATTTCCCATGTTATCGCTGTCCATGCTAACTATCTAAGTTATTCATGACGAATTCAAAATAAATTATTAAATAACCTATGCAGACTTCTACCTAAGTTTTTGCTAAAACGCATACAAGCAAAGTATTTCAGAAGACCTTGAGCAAGATCTACTGTATTACTAATTATTATAGTCTTGTAACTGCCAGTTTGCAAATGGAAAATGAGTGAAGTAAGGAAATCCAGTAGCCAGTTGTAGCATATGGGAAAAATCTATACAACTCAAGAGACCAAAAATCCACAAATTTGGTGGGCTGACTAGATTTTTCTGGTTGAGATTTGGCCTTGTACAGTCGAGATAAAATTTTCCCCTTTTCCTGAAGCTTCTGTAGGCTTACCTCATAGCTTGCATGTAATCGGGTGGCTCAAAAGATGCAGGAGTTAAGTGCAAAAATCCTCATTAAGAAAAGTCTTTGAGGGTCCTCGTTAAAAGAAGTTTTAGGAGCACTCAAAAAATCGGATGGCATAACGATGCATAAAGTGATATTTTTTTCTTTATTCTATTATTATTTCTTTCTTATTTGTTTTTGGCTATAGCTCGTGTTTTAGTACAGGTAGTATAATTCGCTGTTTTAGTAAGTCACGTGTTGGGACCACGAATCCAGTCTGAAAAGTGTGTCTCATGGCCCTGAAATATAGAAGTTCACAAACCTGCTAATGGGCCATTTACAATTCTGCTTTGAATTATTTAGTTAATTGTGAACTTGGCAACATGCGGCACATAGAGTAATTACTGACGCAGTTCAGCAGCCGTCCTTTTTAGCCACTTTCATTGAGAATCCAGCATCTCAAGCATATTGCGATGTCACTTTTTAGCATTAACGAGCGGGAGACTATAAATCAAAAGAAAACATTTGAAATAATTCTTGGCTATAGTCGACGCGAACCGGAGGGTTCTCGAAGCTTCGCAGATCCCTAATCTATAGAAATAGTAAGAATTGAAGAAACTTCAGTTTAGTTCGCTCTTCAGTTCATGAACGGCAAATTCTTTGTTCAGGTCTGTAGTAGTAGCTGGAATATCCCGTTCGTTCACTTATCTAGCTTGACAGTGAACGGCTGATAACCTCAATCAGTGTCTCATTCAAAAGCTTGAATGCACTGCATCTAAGACTGGATCGAATCGAAGCTGATTTCTATAAATAGCAGTCTATGTAGTGCACATGTACGTGCATAGATATCATCTGATGAACGCAACAGACCCACGGCAGACAGGGGTCCACTGAAAGTAATGGCGATTAACTATTTATTTTCACTCTATTTCTACTCGTAGTAGCCCGTCTCATGCATACTCGAAAATGTTCATGCCTGCCCGAATCCGTGACGAAGCTTCTCTCTACTCATACCCATGAACTGTGACAGATCAGTTCCCTCAACAACTTTCGTTCCATAAGCTGAGTCTATCGTTTCAATCTTTCCACAGTCTACAAGAGAACTGTCTGGAAAATACGTCCTGTTTGTGACTGAAAACGGGGTGCTACATGTAGATTACTAGACTCTTTTAGTTTTGATATTTCAGCATTTGTTTAGGAATAATTTAGGCCTTTAAGCTGTGAACCTCAGGAGGCCAACTCATTTACTACGGCCTCCTCAAGTTTTAAGTTATTTTTGATGTGATTAAAACACATGTTCTATATTACTGATGACACTTGTAAAAGTATATTTTACTTACCTGGGAAGTAATCTTCACAGACCAATCGTTTCAGAATGCGCAATTTTTGTCGAACCCTGTACTTAGATCAGTAATCAGATTCCGTGAAAACTCAGTCGGACATATACAGTGTACATGTAGGTAAGAAAATTGTAATTGGTTTTTAAAAAATTGATTTATTTGACACAAAACAGCAGAGTAAAAGCACTGCAACTACATCGGAATCACTTTCTGCAAAAAGTGATTTTGACAACAAATTAGAAATTGTAAAACACCAGTGACCTATAAAATCCGTCCCACCTTTAAAGATGCTTCTGAACCCCAGCATAAAGCTGTTATTGAAATGATTGAAACCTGCTTTTACGCAGTCTGTTGCAATTTGAGCAGTGAGTTTTTGCGTGTCAAACAAGTTGAAGTCCAGTGAAGAATATAGAATAGTCACCCCGAGGAGAACACAATGTATTTGAAGCGGCAGTCTTAGAATATCACTAACTGTTTGAGTCGTGTTTACCCGGTTGGGCTCAGTGGTTGGGATCTATAACTTCCATTCCAAAACATTTGGACAATGCACAATGGGTCAACTGAATGACGAATTTATGAAGCGAATTCATGACAGGTCACAGCATAAAAGCATCTATGAATTTCTACTGCATTCAAGAGATGAGAACATGATTTGACACAGATCACTTCAAGCTTCTATATTGAACACCAGGGGCGACCACACAGGAAAAGAGGTAGATAGTGAGTTGTTTGTGTCTGACAAATCTCTAATAATTGCTAGAGAATTAGCCTACTACAGCTTTATACCTTTTACCGTAGCTGTTGTCACAATCTGCACAATTGATGTCAATCTAAATATAAGAGAAATTAATTCGTAGAAATTCTTAATCTGCAAAGCGGTTGGCAGAATCTGCACAGTTGTTGTCAATCTAAATTTAGATCCCGTAAATCTGCACAGTAGATGGTCAAATCTGCATGCTGGTTGTCAATGTGGTATGCGAGTACACGGACAATGATTTCTAAGAGCAGCATTTTCTAATTCATGTTCTATGAATATCTGAGCACAGAAGTGAAAGTTTGTCCTGACAGACAGTTTCCTCAGTCATTTTCAACTCAATTTATCAGGATTGATGCCTGTTCGGATATTGGAACCACATTTTTACCCGGCAATAAATTAATTAGCTCAAAATTTCAATATACCTTAAAAAAGGAATTATGAGAACAATCGGGTTTTTCGATATCTAAAATCATGTACCAATCTTCCATTTCTTATATAGCGAACAAAATGTTTATCCTAATTACATGCAGTAAATGAAATAAAAACATGATTGAACAGGATCCCTTTCTGTAATCAATGCGTAAAATATCATCACGCTGATTTCAATCTATTTTTTAGAGATCAATTTTAGAAATGCAGGATTTCAGTGTCTGAACATTTGAGGGTTGAATGTGAACTTTGAGTGTAGATTATTAGAATGATTTCAGTAGATGAAATTCAGAATCTGCGAGAATATGGCACAGATATCAATTACATAGCGTATCATATTTTCCTCGATTTCAAACCATTTCTTAATCCTAGCTTTGACGATGAGCAAATCATTGCCAGTAATTCAGATGTTCCTAATTTCAATGAATCTCATCAACAAAACATTTGTCGTCAATGTTTCACGAAAATGTCTTTATCCCAGGGATTGCAACGGTTAAACCGGCTAAAATGTCCTTAACCCTCAAACGACCGGATTTTTTAACACCTTATTCTGACCACCTTACAAATGTAAGATTTTTGATAAAGTCACAATTTAAGGATTGTAGGCACCCAATAAGATAAAAACAGCATAATAGCGTGTAAACAGTGTGTATTACATGCAAAACAACACGAACATCATGTTGCGAGATGCAAAGAACGAGATAAAGAATGAAACAGGTCATCCGTTATACATGTACATTGTACATGTGCTTATAAAGAATCGTTACATTCCAAACATAAAATAGATGTTTTCTTATGCAAACTGCAGATTCGTTTCGTACAATTATCGCAAGTATTGCGAGTTGTTCTGCGACACAGCGAACATTGCTTAGGTGTTTTATCCAGAGGATGCTACTGAACACTTTGAGCAAAAGGCCTGTTCAGCACGAATCGCCGGAAGGAATCCTTTGCTTGCGCATATATGGCTGGATTCATCAGTCTGAACATCCTATTTTCTTTGGCCAACTCCTCTGCAACTTCCATCATAAATTTTCTTCTGCAATTCTTCGATTTTATTGAGGGCGAACTCTGAGCTATTACAAGAGTTATATATGCAAATGTCTAAGATATTGAAAAAATCAGAAACGTATAACGATTCGTTTTCCGTTTTGTGGCAAAATCTTCAATACACGAGTCTAGTAAATCGACCCCTCCCTTACCTTGATTGTAGTCGTGAATTACCAATGGCTTATTATCTGAACGATCCGCTTGAATGCCGGAGATGAGTGAGATGATATCATCATTAAAACACTTCTTCCCTTCTTAGGAATATATGACAGCAGTCATATTCTATTTTCACGATCCCATAGCTCCATCGCAGAGTGCAACAAGCGATCCTTCGCAGAAATCATCTCCTTTGAGACATCTCTGCGGTTGGCTGAAATAGTTCCAGTCACCGCAAGACCTTTTTCTAGTAAGTTGCAGCACAATGAATGACTCGTAAAGTATCTGTCAACAAAGACATTACGATTACTATTCAAATACAATGAAGAGAGATTCATTACTGTCTTTTCGGCTATTCCAACCTCTCGAACCCCGTCAGATTGGAATGGAGAATGGCATATAGACATCTGTTAACACAGATCTATTCATGATAATGCAAGATGAAACAATTAAAGGCAATCAAACGAGAATCCCACCTAATCATATCAATATTTAGCTCATCTTACAAATGTAAACATGTGAACGGATTAAGGTGTTTAAGCTCATTTCGAAACCGAAATTGACAGGTCGACACCAGATTCGAGAATTGGCAATGGCATATGTCTCTAAACATGGAAATGAAGTTTCTTTTCAATACGAAATTGTGATTTAGTTTTATAGGCAGATAAAGTTAAAATCTTACAAATGTAAGCAGGTGGTCGTTTGAGGGTTAACCGGTTAATTTACGTTAACCGCTTAACCGCGGCAAAATAGAAATATTTACTTTTTATGAAAATTCAACTAAGCATCCTAACACTAATTCATTATAAACTAAGCATGTTGTATATCCATGATCTTCACATCCAGAACGTCAGCCAAACACGCGCTCAAGAAATACACTTGTAATTACGAGTTAATTGCTTCGAATCTCGAAGTTGACTCGCTGGATTGGTGGAAGGCAAATGGATGTTCTTTTCCAAAACTGACAAACTCGCCAAAAGTACCTCACAGTTCAGGCTACATCGGCGAGTAGTGAACGCCTGTTCTCGGCGAATGAAACATATCTGATAAAAAAAGGAATGCGTTTAACGGAGGAAACGGCAAACGCAATACTGTTTTTGCACTACATCTCTGACTGAGAAAAATCTAAAACTTCCCGACAATTAGTCAATACTTTTCTTTTTGTTTCATTAACATTAAAATATTGTTTTAATCAAAAAATATATATTCTTCGAATCCGATTTATAATGATAAATGAAAAGTACAAGGCGAATTTTCGTGCCTTTACAGGTAAACGTCGTTCAGTATTGGCCTGACGACTATCCAACTATGATACTAACTGGAATTTCAACTATGATGATGCAAAATATTATTCTGATAAAAAAATTTTCTGATGGATAAGTAGGCCTGTGTACAGGTAAATGGATGCTTGATGATTATTCGCTAGAGTAGTGAGTAAATACCTCTCACACTCTAACGTGAAGCATAGTTAAGCTTTTGACTGATTTTGGCATATTTGATTGGTTGGCCGGTTAAGCGAAAATTTTATCCGCTGCAATCCCTGCAGTTTATCCATCATATTAAAAAAATCGCTTAATTCGTTGAAATGGTTAAAACAGGAGAAATCAAATTATCTTAGTAGGCAAATGAGATGCTGCAGCAAAAATTTTTAAAATAGAAAGCTATATTGAAGCCCTTGATCAAAGACAGTAGGTTATTGAGCCAAAATTTGTCCCAATGCCGCTATAGTTTCAAATGAAAGCACTTTTTATAAAGCAAGTGCATTTGTCTCTTGTTATGTTGTTAGCAATTTGAGCGTATCTTTTGAAGAGTTATACCTTCCAATCTAGCCCTCTCTCGATCAGTAAAAAGATCCTTGAGTTTCTGGACATGTCAAATGTCGTTAAAGATCGCTTCCCAAGATTGAGATAACCATCTCTGTGATGCTTTGGAAAGGAGAATATCGAGGCAACGGACGGAGTCGAAGAGTCTAAAATCTTTGTTCGACAGTGAGAGAGCAGACAACTACATATGGACAACTAATATGCAGATTGTGTCAACAACAATGATCGGTAGAATTCCGACGTGCAATTTGCTTCTGACATTACGGAAAACACCGAACCTACGTCCAGAGCTGGAAAAATTCCACTGAAATTTTTTAGTTCCAATTCCACAGCAGAAATTTCAATTCCAATTCCAATTCCAGTCGAACCAGTTCAATTCAATTCCAATTCCATAATGATATTCAATTCCGATAATTGCATGGTGCGTATATGTTAATGTATCTAAAGTTTCCTCGCTTCAATCTAACCCATGTGCCCGTATCCTATCCTCGTTATTCCTGTGCGCCGTTCCCTGCGTCGTTCCTATGTGCGTTCTCATGTTCATAGTTCACATTTCTTGTGTACATGTACATGTATATATGTAGCCGGTCAGCCTACGCCATTTTCGTTTCGTAAACGAGATATTCAACATCTTGGAAAAAGAGAAAAGAAAATTAACGGTCAGCAAAGAATCAAACGCTGAGAGAGAGAGAGAGCATAGAAATTAACAGTACCATAGAAAGTCCTAGAATGGAAATTGCATGAAAATTATGGCACACGCCGGGGGAACTAAGTTGGGGCAAAACGCAAATTGTGCGAGCTGGTTTCCATGTTTTCTTATTTGTATTTATATTTATCAAGCCAAATTGTGATCTGGATTGCTGCCCCTTGTCCAAAGGTTATACACAAAAGCAATAGTGAATTACAAAATACTGCGGCAACAGGATGACAAAGAAAGAAATCCTTTACAACGTTCTGTACGTTCATCATTTTGAAATATCGCTCCTATAATCTATCAAGAGTATTATCAGTCACGTATGCAACTTGCAATGTCGATTTACAGAACATACATTGCTCCAGCTTGAAATCAGAGGTCAAGAAATCTCAGAGAATTCATTTTACTTGAAAAGGCTCCCCTGTTCACTATATTTGAACAATTTTCAAAATCTTTACATGCTTTCGAATATCAGCTTCCAAAATATCATCACACTATATCACATGTGTCATTTAATGATTAATTGAAAAGTTCCAGCGACTATTCACTTATCTGAGAAATTATTGTCGGTGAAGAAGCTTTCAATGTGTTTATTCGACAAAAGCGCTAGGTTTCTTAACCGTATGAAGGAGAAATCATCCTATAATTAGAATTTTTTCTATTGAATTCTTGAGATATTCTTACAACCAGTGCACCGCCCACTTTCAATTATGACTTTGTGGACCAATTTTTAATTCGAATTTTGAAAAATAGTTGTTAATGACTGCTGCAAATCGACACAATATACCAGCCCAGGGAATAGTAGGCTATATGCCACATGAAACAATGCCACCATCTCACTTAATATTATCTTCATAAAAATCCTGCATTAATTTGCTGCCAACAACTTCCACAACCAACTTGACAAATAGTTTGACTATGATACAATGTTTTAGATCGAATCTGATCTACAAACCATAGATTTTTCCATGTGCCATCATTGTTCATAGGCAAGATATCAAACTTCCATTCTAGTGTACTATTATCTACTTCTATGAGAGAGAGAGAGATGCGAATAAATCTATTAATAAACTGACAGAAGAAAGAAATTCAATGTGCGAATAACGTGATTGTTGATGAAAGAAAAAACGACGATAAAAATGATATCATGAAAACTGATTAATGGTCCATGTTAAAAAAGGAGATTAAAAATTCCGTGATAAGAACGAAATGTGATCGGGTCGAAAGCTAACGAGCAGAGATTAAAGGAAACTCTTTCAATTTTCAAAAGAAAGTGGATTTATCGTCAAGTGTCAAACATTTGCATAAATTAGAGACGATGAGAAATTGAAACAACAACTACCAACAGCAACACATACGACATCTTCAGTAGCTGTTAGAAGAACTCCGGGCTCTCGCGGTGTAACTTGACTACAGAAGTAACAACTACAACTGCCTACCAGCGAACAACAACACAGTAGCGTATGCGGCAACACATCAGCGAGCGCGATTGAAGATTGACGGTATAAATGACACTGATATTCATGATATTTATGATACTATTTTGGTATAAGTGAGTCCGATCGAACTGAAGTGAATTCAACATCAAGAAGTGAACAGCAAGTTTAAAGTTTTTCTTTTATCGCTGAGTATCGTATTTGTATAACTATAGTCTTGAAAATTAATATTGTCAATTGATGTGATTGGAAGTTGAATAATATTTCATGCCATTGCCACTATAATTGAATCATTAATTATTAGAATAATTTGTTGACATTGTCTATATTGTGATTTGAACTGACAGGCTGCCCTTTAGTGCAGGGTTAATTTTCCTCTTTCCAAACCAATTGTTTTTCGTGTTTACAACAATTAAGTTAATCTCCAATTTTTGCGCTTATCTAATCAATAACTAAATTCAACAATTGTTTTATTTTGATTAATTATCTTACCTGATAAATAACTAAATAGCAGGTTGAACAAAGATGATTATCTTTTCATTGTTTGTTTAATTGCTGAATTAACATTATCCGGGGGTTGTAGGCCCATCAAAGTCACAATTAGCACTCTTTATTCAACAATAGAATAAAACTAGCTCTGTCGATCTATCTCTCTTATCTCTGCGTGCAGTTAACACAACGGCCGAATACTGTGATTTCAATTTTTGTACAAATAGATTTATCACAGGTCTATCGAAAAAGTGGAATTGAGGTTTATCAAGGTCAATTCCAATTCCAATTCCAGTAGATTTAAATATCGTCAATTCCAATTCCAATTCCGACGAAAAATGGAATTAATTCCGGGTCGGAATTAATTCCAATTCCGACTTTTCCAACTCTGCCTACGTCATGTCGACGTTTCAGATGCGATTACTCTTTTGACATCAAGTATGCAGATTGTGACAACAGCTATAAGAAAAGGTATACTAAATGAGGCAAAAACATGATTGAACACGACCCTTTTCTGTGATCAATGCGTAAAATATCATCACGTTGTTTTCAATCAATTTTTGTGAGTTCAATTTTAGAAATGCAAAATTGAAGTAGCCAGACATTTCATCTGAAGTTTGAATGTGAAATTTTAGGTGTAGATTATCAGACTGATTTCAGGAGATAAGATTTGCAAGTATCAAAAGGTTTATGTTTTCCTCGATTTCATACTTTTTGTATTCCTAGCTTCGACGTTGAACAGATCATTTACTGGTAGTTTAGATGTTTATAATTTCAATCAATCTGATTAACAAGACATCTGTCATCCATATTCTATGAAATTTGTCTTTATCCATCATATTAAAGAAATCGTTTCACTCGTTGAAATGGTTAAAACAGTAGAAATCAAATTGTCTCAGTTGAAAAATGAGATGTTGCATCAAAAATTTAAAATAATAAAAAGCTATATCACAGCCTTTGATCAAAACCAGTGTAGTCTATTGAGCTGAAAGAAGAGTTATACCTTCCGATCTGGCCCTCTTTCGTTCAGAAGACATGTCGTTAAAGCACAGTTTTCAAGCTTGAGATAGTTATCTTTGTGATGCTCACGGAAGGGGACTATCGAGGCATTGGAGGAAGAGAGTGAAGAGTGCTCAAAAGAGGAAATTTGCGATGGCAAGGAGCATTGTTGTGTATGACGACGAATTTGTCGTCTTCAAGAAGCGCCGACATCTCACTTACAAAGAAGTTCATAAGATTTTGTCGTCATTCCACCTTCTTTGGTCATAATGTGGACCAATCCCAAATGATTGGAGACCGCCAGGCAAACAGTTAAATTCTGACCACGTTGCTTGCCCTTCGACCATGGCAACAGCTCTTAATTCTGTTAAATATCTTTGTTCGACAGTGAGAGAGCAGATAACTGAGTATTGACAACAATTATGCAGATTGTGCCAACAACAATGATCGTTAGGATTCCGCCGTGCAATGTGCTTGTGATATCACAGAATACTCCGAACCTACGCCATGCCGACGTTTCAGTTACAATTTCTCTTTCGACATCAAGTACATGTATGCAGATTGTGACAACAACTATGAGAAAAGCTAGGTACTTATGGGTTATCTCCCACCACGTTTTCAAATTTGTCTAAAATCCGCAGAAATGAATCAATCGTCACAAAACTTCAGGCACTCGTAAGTGAGGATATTTTCTATCCACATGTCAAAATCTGTGCAAATCGGACAAGTAGTTTTTGAATTAGGGGCGATCACTTGAAGTGCAGCGATGTCTGCAGCTTGATCTGGCTTGGTCTGACTTCATCGTCTGAGCAGAAAGCACTTGAGGTCAACAAAGTAATTTCCCGCCAATTCGTGAAGTGATAATGACCAGGCCACATCCCTACATTAACATTTTTAACTTAAAAAAGGTGTGGCAAGGTAGTGGCCGCGGGAAGATTTAAAATAGAAGTAGATGAGACGAATAGGGAGAGAGAACAATGCACAAACGAATAACAATAAGAACAGACGAAGTCAGATCAAGCTGCTGACATCGCTACACTTCACGTTATCGTCTCTAATGCAAAAAATACTTGTCCTATCTGCATAAAGTTTTGCATGTTGGTAGAAAATATGCTTAAGCACGTCTACTTCAAGTGTGGTGACGATTGATTCATTTTTACAGATTTTACACAAATTTGAAAACCTGGGGGGGAGATAACCCATAAGTACCAAAAGCTATACCATGCCCTAACGCAGTGTTTCCCAACGTGGGCGATATCGCCCCCTAGGGGGCGAAAATACATAGGAGGGGGGCACAAGTTGATAAGGGGCGATATGGGGGGCGATTAAGAATAAATCGAGATGCCTTGACTATCTTCTACCATCTCTTGTCATATTACCGTGCGTTGCATGTCACGCAGCGCTCTGCATTTCCTTATTCCGTTGGTCACGAAACACTGCTGATGTGTGTGCGCTTTAGGCGAGTCAGCAATCTGTGCTTCTATTGGTTCTTGTCTATGATGATCAATTCTGTCATGCTATCACGCAATGGGAAGAGTTCGATTCACTCTATTCGATTATTTCTCTGTGTCGAGAACTGAGAACTCGTTAACTGTGCCCTGTAACCATTGCAACATCGACAAAAAGGTTCATTATCTTCAAGCGCATTCTGTAGTGATGTCGTCGCATTCAGAGGACAGTGATGTTGAAACTATTCCAACTCCAGCTAAAGTTACCAAATACACGCAGAAGACAAAGGAAAAAGTGCGTCAGTACGATGTGTCATACTTGAAGTACGGTTTTATAGCTTCTCCGATTAATCCAACTCGTCCTTTTTGTTTGATCTGCGAGTCTACGTTTTCCAATGAAGCAATGAAGGCTAGTAGAATGAAAGACCACCTTCATAGAAAGCATCAAAATAAGCTTAATGTTGACTTCAAAAGAATGCGTGATCAACAAATGAAGCAGACCACTATCCGTGGTATGTTCGCGAAAACTGATCATCAGTTGGAGAAAGGAATTCTAGCGTCATACAATATATCGTTAATGATAGCCCGAACCGGTACGGCCCACACGATTGCCGAAACTCTTGTTTTACCTGCCGTGAAAGAAATCATCGAAACTGTCATGGGACAAAGTTAAACATCGGTTCTCAAAGTTGTGCCACTAAGCAATAACACTGTTTAACAACGAATCGACGAGATGGGCAGAGACGTCGAAGATCAGCTGTTACACGTCCTTCGAAATACTGAACACTCTTTACAAATCGATGAGTCAACTTTGCGAGACAATGAAGTACTGCTACTTGGATATGTGCGTTTCATTCATGAGAAAGAAGCTCGAGAAGAAATGATTTTTTTCTTTATCATTGCCATCTGATACACGTTCGTCGACTATCTTCCACGCTGTTCAGAAATACTATCTTGATCATGAAATTCCGATGACCAACGTTATTCAATGTGCAACCGACGGAGCTGCAGCGATGACTGGCAAATACCACGGTTTCATAGCACTGATGAAGCGTGAGGTCCCCGAATTGATCGGAATACTGTGTGATTCATCGGCAACATTTAGCAGCGAAGAATCTAAGCCCCGAACTGCATGATGTCATGAATACTGTTTTAAAATGCGTCAACAAGATAAAGGCTCGTTCTCTCAATGACAGACTATTTCGCTTGTTGTGCGAAGAGAACGATGAAGAGTTTCAGAGACTTCTACTCCATACGGACATTCGCTGGCTCTCGAAGGGGACTTGCTTGTCGAGATTTTATTCCCTCTTTGATACGGTCGTGCAGTTTTTGATGAACATCGATTCGGAGCTAGCAGAATCGTTAAAGTTAATGCGAAGCGACATTGCTTACCTTTCCGATATATTTTCAATCCTAAACGATGTTAACAAGCGACTTCAAGGTGAAATGAGTCATTTCAAAGTTAACAGTCTACAAACATAATATCGGTCGTGGACATTTCCTGCAGTTCCCAAATCTTAACTCAAATGATACCACTGAGGACGATCGCCACAAATACTGCATTCATCTCGAAAGATTGCAGAATGATATGAGGATGCGATTCAAAGATCTGATGAACCTCATGTCCCCGATTGGGCTATGAGGCCATTTAACGTTGATGCCGTGAACGTTCCGATTAACCTTCAAGAAGAGTTCATTGATCTTCAAAATGACGAGGTGGCGAAGTCAGCTTTTCAAGGTGATCGATGTGATGTGGATAAGTGTATCGGACAAATATCCTTTATTATGGAGGGAAGTGAAACTACTGATTCTATCCTTTCCAACCTCGTATTTAGTTGAAAAGGGGTTTTCGGCGGTCACAAATCTATTGACGAAAAAAAGAAATCGTCTTTCAATAGTCGAGCGGGGAGATTTACGTCTTTATCTGACTAAATTCACACCTGACAACAGCAAGCTCGCCAAAAATCACCAATATCAACCATCTCATTAAGTGAAGGTAACTGTGACTCACTAATAAGAATTTTATGCGAATATATACACACATTGTTTGATAGGAGCAATTAATCACTCGTTTATGATACTCACGTGATCTGTTAATGTGTTGAAGTAAAAATTGAACCACATGTGCATGCGTTTTCTTTTTTCAGAGTAAGGGGCGAAAGTAGAAAAATAAGTCTCCTGGGGGGGGGGCGACTAGCCAGAAAAGGTTGGGAAACACTGCCCTAACGTATGGTGCGCACAGAAGAGCTTAAGAGTTTTGTTTCAATCTTTGCATTCCGCTTTTAGCATCAATTGTCACTTGATAAACTGAAGCTCTAAGGGCTGTTTCACACATGCGACGTTTTGCAGCGCCGAAGTCGCGCGGTTGTTTGATTCACATTACAGCCTATGGAGCCTTTCACACATGTCGCGCGTTTCATTTTGCCGCGAGTAAATCGCGCGATTTTGATTTTGACCAACCAATGATCTTTACCATCATCTCAGACAGAGAACATTTCTGAGTTCAGCATGATGTAGCGATTAAAACGTATCCCGAATTGCTAATTTTCGTTAAGTAGAACCGATTCTATCTGGAATTATATATTTGATTTCTAAAGTGTTGATGTTCTCGAACATCGTGTAAATCAATCAATACTGGAGCCAATGCGCGTGCTAACGACTATGACTGAAGTCAGTCAATGTCACTAATTCACATTATGACCTCGTTCTCAGCTGTCAGTGGTCAGATTTCGGTGATTCACACACCAAACTGATCCTCAGAGTATGAGGAAGCTAATGGTCCTCATGGCATTCACCATAGATAGATAGTTTTGGCTTCGGAATCCCCTTTCCTTGGAACAATGGCCAACAGAGAGAAATTAGAAAGCTATGTCCATCGAAGACAGTAGAAAAGTCGCGCGGAGTCCAGGGTAACATTGCAGCCTATGGAGCCTTTTACACATGTCGCGCGTTTTAAAAGCGGCTAAATTGTCGCAAGAATTCTACGGGAAGTCGCGAGATTTTTAGGCGATTTTGAATTTTGACCGACCAACGATCTAGAACGTAACGTCAATCTGAGAACATTTCCGAGTGCAGAATACTACGGTGATTAAAACGCACTCCGAAATGCTAAATTTCGTTCAGTACACCCGATTCTATCACAAATAATGCATTTGAAGATCGAAGGTGTTGAGGTTATTGACCTTCGCATACGTCAAACAATAGTGCCTTTCATGTGCGTGCAATCGACGATGACTGAAGTCAGTCCATGTCACCAATTTACATTTCGATTTCGTTCTCAGCCGTCAGTGCTCGGATTTTGGTGATTCACACACCAAAATGATTCCCAGAATATGAAGAAGGTGATGACTAGCATGGCTTCCACCATGGAGAGAAATATTTTCATAGCATACAAGACTCCCAGAGGGCCCCTGTCCATGCGGCATGTTTCATTAATTGACGAGACTGGAACAACTACAAAAGCAGCCGATATGGACAATAGATGCAGTAGAATGTGAATGTTGATGTTATGTTGCTTGTTCTTATTGATCTGATGAAAGTGATCGCTTCGTGAAAATTTGTTGACTTGTGGTATGAATAGATGACGCAATCGGTCACTTTTATTGATGAACTGATTGAATAGGCTGTTGAGATTTCTATGTCTTTCAAAGTGTTTTTTTTTCAAAGTCTTTCTAGCACAGTGAGCTTGCATGTCTATTACACAGAGCAGACGGCGAGACAGATATCTCAAATAGGAATATCTTATGCTGATTTTGATTATTATAGCGAACGATGTAATAAATTTCAGATATTCTGATAGCAAATTTCCTACCGATTTCAATGAAAGCAAAAACAAATACAGCTGAAGTCTGCCTTAAGAGTAATTTTGGTTCAAATGCTTCTACAATAGGCTAAGATACATCCACTTTCTATGTCTCATGAAATCGAGAGATCGAAATGGTTTGTCCGATGATTGACAGTCGCAGAAATCGAAGTGTAATGTGAATGTGAAAGTCCAATTCCAAATTTTAGCGACAATCGCACTGCAAAAGTCGCATGGGTGAAAGATCCTAAAGCGCATCACTGATGCTGACAAAGCATGTCACAATGACCATAGAAATCCGACTTTTCGCTTTGTTTACAATGACTATTGTGGCCAACGATCATAGTCAATGTATGACACCGAAGGTGACGATTATTCACTTCTGTGCTGACTGTTTACGTAATAAATCAGTGTGCTATTTATGATAAAGAAGCTCTGTAATAAACAAGTGAAAGAAAGTTGCGGCATGAAAACATATATTTATGAATAGTATATTGACAGCGAGTTCCCCTATTCACGCGTGGCGCTATGTCAGCAAACACAGACACAATTAGCACACAATGAATGTTATTGTCATTGCCATGCAGCGCATAATAAGAGCTACAGTCATTCTTCTTTCACCATGCAGTGGTCAAGAAAGCTTTGCGTAGGTAAGTCTAATCTCCGATCAGTCTGATGACGAAGCAAACGTCATTTTCAATGAATTCACTATTGAGTGCAAGGCACTCTTGATGTTTACAGAAAACAATCACAGATAGTCTGTCATAAAGTCAGCGATTACTAACCAATACCGTAACCAAGAGTGACATAGCAGTGCTTCTGCGCACCCCCAATGGGTTAGTGACTTTGTTAGATATTTGTTAGCCTAACAGTGTTTCTGCGCAGTCGCGAAACACTTACGCGAAAACACACGCCTTCACAAAGTGACCCCGTACACAAGAGCATACACTATGACACACATAGACACAATTGTGCATCGTCTCCATTGAGTGAACTCCGTGGAGGTCAGGTGTATAGAGTAAATAGGTAGAGTGGTAACTCCACATTTATTAAATCCCCAATGTGTATACACTTTCGATTTTATTAAATGAATTCAAGGGAGATAGAATCGGAATTGTTTCCAAATGTGAGATATGCATATTTATGCAGCTTTGAAGAAATTACAACGGAGTCGACTGATCATGATAGCATAAAGCAGATGGAAATTATTTTATTTTACAGATCGTCCGCGTCATGACAGCCTTTGAGAGGTCATGGCAACTGACTAAATTAGCAACTGACCTGCTATTGCTTTCATGCTGAACTTCAAAAGAATCTTCTTAAGCGTGATCATATGAAAAGCAAACCTGCCACTGGTACAGCAAAATAACAGAATCATAGACAATGATTTCAATCAACTTTGAAAGATGTAAATGGGTCCACATCACCATTCAGATTCAAGAAATGAAGCATGAATTTAGTGAATCACAAAATCATGCCGGTGAAAATTGAATTAAAAACTTGAAATTTCAGCCAAGAAAGCACGAATAATATCGTGACTTTTTCATGAAGACTTCCATAATACAATTCATGAAATTCCCTTGATAACCAGCTTGATTTCAGCTTTGTTAGGATGCTTATTAGCCAATATTCATTCCTCTTGATATCCAACTTGTTTCATACTATTTATTTAGGAGAGTCATCTCGGTAGTATATAAATTAGTAAATTTTGACTTTTTTGAAAAGTGCTCAAATAATTTTTTGGACCACGGGAACGTAATCTCCGCAAAAAACTGAATCTTTTCATATAAAAATTTTCACTGTATACAGATGCTTTTTTGAGTCGACACTCTAAATATCCCTACTCTATGGTCAGGTGGTTGGATGTGTATGTTTCCTACAGTGGATTCCAGTTCCTCGGCGGCAGCTGATGTTCGACTTTTTCAGTATGGAACTCCTCGCACAGTGATCGAAATGTCAAACAGAATAAATAGTTCAGCAGCCAAAACAAGCTTCTGCAGGGAACGAGGCCGAAAATTAGACTTTCATGGAATGATAATCTTTCATCATTTTTTAGTATTCAAAGTATTTTCAATTTCAGCAGTGTAATAAAATGATAATTATAAACATGCATTGCGTATTTCAGACACGTGTCATCATGGTCTGCCAAGCTTTTGTACGAGCAGGATTATTGATTCTCATTACGAAGGTAAGCTGATTCCATAAAATATGTTCACTAATTGACGAAGGATTTTGAAAAATCCTGTCGTGATATTCTAGGTCACATATTTTTCTTAAAAGAACATTATTACAGGCGTGTTCAAAAAAGCAGAACAAAAGATATGGTATTCATCTGTATAATTTTACTGAACCAAATAACAGATGTTTTGCAGTTAAAAGGGAAAGGGCCTTCCATAGCAGCTTTCTAACAGCCAATGAAAAATGTTAAACTGTAACTGGTGTGAAGTTCTATAAAGAGGGGATTTCAGGTCAGTTTTTTTTTTGTTTAACTCAATAAGTAGCACACGAGACACAACATCGACTGAATCAAAACCCATCAAGCAGCTTCAGTACAAAATCAACACAAAACTTGACCGTCCAAGACCGGGAAACAAGTCTATGCAGGGAACGATGCGATAATTAGACTTCCAGAGATTGACACATGTCCTCAATGCCTACTGCGAATCCGTACGTCTGCCGAGTTCGACCCGACTCTTCTTCTTTTCAGATATGATCAAGGAAAACGATTTTAGTGCAATGGGAAGCTAAATGAAGCATTCTGTGGAAATCAGATTTTCTATGTTTAAGTGGAAAATACAAGTCTGAAGCCTTGTTTTCTGGCATGGAATGCCTTGAAGTCAAAATTGTGGCTATTGACTTCGTGCTTTTCACGTAATCTGAGAAAAACTTAGAAAATCTAATTTCTGACTAAAACTGCACTCTGGCTCCTATTGAATTTGCATGTATTTTCTCTGATTCTTCTGACAAGAAGAGTAACCGGGTAGACCTCGCGCAGATGTAAAGATTCGCAGTAGCCATTGGGCGCATGTCATTCTGTGAATGTCTCATAATCGGCCGTGTTCCCTGCGTAAACTCGCTCTGGCGGCCTGACTAAGGTTTTTTCAGTCAAGTTAGTCCAAAGCGCAATCTATTTAGTCCTAAACGCAATCAATTTAGTCCCGCAAGCAGTCGAATTACTTAATCCTGTTTTGTTATCACATTTCACTTAACAAACAATTAAAAATGGGCTTCAAAGTTACTTTCAACAAAACTAAGCATTCGTGCTAATCACACGTTCTAATGTACATATATGTGTATGAGTGTGTGTTTGTAACTATGCATGTATGTTTGTGTACACTCGATGAGTGAAAAAGTCACTGAAAAGTGCCAAATAATGCATCAGAGTCTCAGACAGCGATCCGTAGCGGACAAATTATTTTCTAGATTGCAGGCTCTAGTTGGGGAGACTGATCTGATATGCTTCTATCCCTAAGTCTTCATTTATTCTTTTTTCTTGCTTTAATTATTTATTATTGTATTTCCAAGATTCTACCTAGCAATATCTACCACCATTGCTGTAATTATTGCAGCTTATTGTATGTAGTTGGTCTTTGATATTTTACAGAGAAAATTGAATTGTAATGTTGTAATCAGTATATGTTGTACGTGTAATGAATTTGAAGAAATATATTTTCAACAGACTTTCTTTGGAATCGCAAGCAGGGGTCATCAAAAATTAATTGAACCTCAATTAATTGATGTCAATTAATTGATTGCGCTGAATTTCATTTATCAATTAATTTATTGCATTCAACTCAATATCAATTAATTGATTGTTTTCGATTCCAATTATCAATTAATTGATTGCTGTATGTCTCAATATCAATTGATTGATTGATTCATAGTCAATTAATTGGTTCAATTATTTTATCAAGCTTCACTCCATTGTAATATATAGCACTACAATTCACCTAAGATTTTCGCTTCTTCCTGCGCATCCACTATACAAAATTCATTCTGCTGACTCAATCTGACACCTCTCAACTCTCTGATCTACTGTATATTCTTCAACATGATTGCCCTGTCTTGTCAAGCTTCGAAAGTCATTATCCATGGTATTTGAAATTATGCTGATAAAGTAGCCCAGTACTATTAAGCTGAGAGTTCATAAAACGATGATAATTATTGAAATCTGAATCAGTAAAATCAGTGAACATCAAAACTATGGGGATGCACAATGATCATACAATATTAATACCCGCATTTTAACTGATTGAATCGAGTTTCAATATGAATACAATTATTCTTGGGCTAACTCTATTTTATAAAAATATAGGCCTACATGTTTTTCCATTGACTAATTAATAATTATCGATCAGTTAATTGATAAACTCAATTATCAATTAATTGATTGGGTAAATTTCAATTTCAATTAATTGATTGTCTGTAATTCCAATTACCAATTAATTGATTGCCCAGGAGTCCAATGCCAATTAATTGATTGGTCAAACTTTTACTTAAAATTAATTGATTGGTAAAAATATCAATTACAATTAATTGATTGAACTGGGCAATTCAATTGCAATCAATTTTTGATGACCCCTGATCGCAAGTGGTACGACGTTCTATAATTCGACAAAATCGAAGAAACAAATGTAAAAGAATTCTTCTTTGCTTCCTGTTTGATGCGAAAAGACTTTTTGTCTTTCTCTACTCGGTGAATTTCAGAATCCGTGATGAGTTTAACCTTCTCCGTAACTTAACTAGTGCATAAATGGATTTCTAGGAATTCTGAATAAATAGATGAATAGCAATTGATTTGAAAAGTACATAGGCTATATTAGAATGCTTGTTGCTGGCCAAAAAAAGGAAGACTCAAAGAAAACATCTGTTCCCCTCTCATCCAATGCACGCTGCAATGTCACTGTGCATAAGAAAAAAAGTGGTAAGAATACAAATGCATTTTTGGTTGAAACAAAAACGAAAATGATTTAATGTAGAAGTTCAGATCAGAATGCGGAGTCGGAGTCCCAGAGTCCTATCAAATGATAGGACTCCGGACTCCGGCCTATAACTGGACCCGAAACATAATACAAACAGATTATTTATCCTCGTGCATAGCTGTCACTGTCTTGATGTCAACTTTCTCCGTCAAACAAAAGTACAGAGACACTGCTGCATGCAAAGCTTAGAGAAGACAAGCCTTCCTAGCCTCGATCACGCCTACGCACCAAAGGTCACATCAGAGACAAAAAATGAAATACTAGTTTGTTTGAGAACATTACCTCTTACCCTCACGTTGATCGTGTGTGATTTCTCCTCCAAAGCACATCAAAATCGAAAGTGTACTCATATTTTTTGGAGAAGGATGGGGATTTTCCTGCCTGGTAGAGACTGGAGAAAACCGTGTGAAGCACACATCAACAAGATGGGAGGAGCAGAGTCGCATGCATCCAACTTAAAGCAACATTTGATAAACTTTCATCGAAAATAATTGATAATTGATACTGCAATGATCACTAACGATAAGTTCAGGTAAGCCTATAATGATCTGTGAGTGATGTAGGTTACCAGTTTTTTTCAAAAAAACTAGGCTATATATACTTGCCACCCGGAGTCGGAGTCTATCAAAATGATAGGACTCCGCATCCCTGGTTCAGATACAGTTATCAAAAAATAAATAGCTAAATTAATAAAAATGGATAAATATCTCCCGCTTATCCGGATTGCACTGTATCATAATTGTTCAAACAAACGTAGTAATACCACTTTCAAACTTCATCGCAAATTTAAACGCTTTAAACCAGGGGTGAACAATCTTTTCATAGTCGCGGGCCATATCAAGAGTCCAAAAAACTCCGCGAGCCGCAAGTTTTAGTATACTTATTTAACGCTGAAACTATGCTGTTGTTTGAGACTAGGCAAATGATGAACCCGCGGGTCTGGTCAGACCCGAGCTCATCATTTTCAGGATGAAAGTTGGTTGAAAGATAATATCGGACATCTGATTTTGTTTGTGGTGAAGCAATATGTTATATTCATAGATTTGCAGCAACCCTGCATTTGAGACACAAAATGCTATCTATTTAATGCAAAAACATGCAACGCGTGTCCTATTTAATGCGAACATTGTGTCGCGATGTTCTTCGAGATTTCTTCGATGTCTGGTATGAAGGAAGACGTTGGCACCCTGAGGCCTAAGGACCGCATTTGGTCCGCGGGCCGAACGTTGCTCACTCCTGCTTTAAACAGTCAATATAAGTGATGTAAACGTGGCAGTGTTTTTGAATTTATTTACTAAAACGAGCTGCTTTCATTCATAATGAATATCATAGAATTATTGTTGAGAATATATGACTTGACATAATCGATAGGCTGAGAGAAGCCCTTGCTGCTGATAAAAGCTTGCTCTGTTCAGACGGTACTTTCGGACACAGCAAGTGACCATCATCAGGTACATGCGAATGATCTATACATTAGAATATCATGCTACAAGTGAACGAAAGTCAAATACACGGTCAAATGGAGCGAGACGGAAAAGTTCAGCACACATATACACTCCGTACAGATGTGATAATATTTTTCATCAAGTGTGTCCCTCTTACGGCATTTTGTAAGATAACTTTGACAACTTTGTTAATGTTTTGCAAATTAACACATAAAAGATTAAACATGATGCTGACGCTGCCTTTCAAATTCATTGACAAATGAATGATTGAATCCATATCAATAAAATGCAAGAATGTAATCTACTCAATGTAGCAATGGAATGAAGGGCTTTGTTTCTGGCACAGAGCATTATCAACTTCCGCTTGGCAGGGAGTGATGCTTGTATATTATAAGTAGCACATTTCAGCTATCCTATAGCTTATCATAACTTATACAACATATTTTAACGTGCGCCATATTCCCGTTCTCATCTCCAAATCAGGGACCCCATCTAAGACGACCTTTGACAATAAGAGACATCCTATTACGGTCAAGCGCAATGGTCCTCTGGCTCATCCTTACATACTCCTTCCATCCGTCCTTATTACCTAAGTTCGTTCATTCCGTAACAAGATGGACGAAATGCACAATCTAGTTTCTGTACATAAATCTGTTATGTCTGTACTTACTGAATCTTGGTTAGGCGATTCTATGCCAAATAACTGGCTCTCTATTCCGAACTATGCTGTACTTCGTGCGGACAGAAGTTTTCACGGTAGTGATATTATTGTCTATGGTAATGACAAACATGTTTTTTCTTCTTGTCAATGAATGCCAGACAACATTGAAGATTATAGCACTGATGCTTTGGTCAAAAGTTTGCGCGTCTTGACTGTTGCAATCTGCCATCCATACCTGGGATCTTCTCCCTCCAATGACCTTGTCATTGATAATTATTGAGATTGCCAAACATGGTAGAGAAATCCATCATGCTTCTTTAGTAGTTGTCCGTGGTGACTTCAAAGGGTTATCAGCGTGTATCCGTCAGTTGAATGGCCTTTTCGGTGCTGAACGCCTTTTCCAACTCGATCATATCTTTTGTGACTACAAGCCCCTGTTCCCGAAACCTACTAAGTTACCACCAGTAGGTAGAACAGACCATCTTACTGTTTTCTGTCCAAACATCTCGAAACCTCCTCCTGCCACAGCTCGTGAAACTCACATCCGGACAAAAATTCACGCGTCTTGCGCTGCCTTTTCCGACGATCTTCCGTCCGGTATCTTCCATCAAGAGGTCACTTCCAGTTACTGACGGCAATGAAGCAGCTTCCTACTTTGTGCAAAATATCCGATCCCCTGTTGCGCATTTCTCATTCAGAAGAGTTACGATTCACAGCAATGACAAGCCTCGGGGCAAGCCCTCACTCAAGCTTCCTGTCAATCAACGTGATCGAGCTTGCTCACAGGACTAGACCTTGAGTACTTTCGGCTCCGAGGAGAAGTCATAATTCATTGTCAAAAGTTCAAAGAAGACTTCCTCCGTTTACCAACCACCAGCTCTCCCAAAAAACAATGAAATGCATTAACAGCTTTATTTCTCGTGACAAACAAAATCCTGTCCCTGAGGATGTTTATGAGCTCGAATCCCTGTCTACTCTCTATCTGCTCTGTGAATCTCTATCTACTCAGCTTCTGAAGATTCTATCAATATATCAGTTGACCACCTCCGTTCTTCTCCTCTTACCCTGGACTTGAATGACACCATTGATACTCTTCAGTTTTTGAAAAAGGGTTCCCCTGGCCCTGACGGTATTCCGATCTGGATTCATCGTGACGTTTGTGTGATTTTGGACCCAACCATCTTGTGCATTTGCCTTTTGAGCGTCACAACATGCATTGTATTGTCTTGCTTCATAGTCCGGTAGCCAGAATGAGCTTCTGCAGGGAACGAGGCCGAATATATGACTTCTTCAAACTGATGTACACCCAATGCCTGCTGTGAATCTGCACACCTGCAGAGTTCTAGTTAGTTCCTCTTCCTGAAGCACAGGGTCAAAGAAAAATATATGTTAATCCAATAGGACACAGATCGCAATTTTTGGCAAAAAAGGAAATCTTCTGCTCTTATTTTCTGAAAAGTACTAAGTATAGAGCCATAATTTTTAACATGGAATGTCATCACATCAGGTCATTTCATATCATGCTCATGAACATTTACCTATGAAGCTGTATACATTCATATTTGGCACCAACATGCTGGTCTACTTTATCCACATTCAACCCAATTCATACATTGCCAATCACACACACACACACACATATATGATAGGAAATGACCTGATGACATTCCATGTCAAAAGTCATGGGTCTAAACTTAATACTTTTCAATTGATAACAGAAAACATGTAAAAATTTCATTTTTGCCAACATATCTGCGTCCCATTGAATAAATATGCGTTTTCTTTGATCGTGTCTGCCAAGAAGAGGAACTAACTAGAAGTCGGCAGACGTGCAGATTCGTAGTAGGCATAGGGTGCGCATAATTCTCTGAAAGTCTTATGTTTGGTCTCGTTGCCTGCAGAAACTCGCTATGGGTGGCGGACTATCAAGTTAGCCCATATTTCACCTATCCCAAGATGTATCAACCCTGTTACCGATTATCGACCGGTCTCCCTTCTCCCAATCATCTCTAAGGTTTTGGAAAAACTTTTTCTTCCGCAAGTGGTTCCTCCCAATAGTTTCCAGAATTTATCTTTCTCAGTTCGATTTTGTCCCTCGCGTTGGACAGGCCACCGTTTGTGCACTGACTGTCGTACCACATATTGAGTTTCCTCGATACTCCTGGAGCGGCTGGATTTGTAGCATTGGACTACTCTAAGGCTTTCGGCGTTATACCTCACGTCTGGATATCCTCCTACTTGTCTTCCCGTATTAAGAGGACATCTTCCGGTACTAACTTTTCGAAGTATTACGGTGTCTGCAGCGGTGTCCCGCAGAGCAGTGTGTTAGGTTCGATCCCTTTTGTCTCATCAATTGACCATCTTCGACTGAAGTTTGACAACTCACCACTCTTTAAATTTGCTGACGATGAAACCTTTTGCATAGGGTCCGTGAGGCTGATGAATATCATCTGGCTGAGGAGTTCTGTCATTCGGTCAGTTCGGTCACGGCAGTTCGGTTTGCAGTTCGGTCAGTTCGTCACGGCCTTCTGTTGAATATCAAGAAAACAAATCTAATCGACACTAAAACTAAAGTCTGCCGTCAGCTAGATCAAATTGCTGATCCTGTAAGAGGAGCTCTAATCATCCGTGTGTCAGTCATCAAGTTGCTCAGTATTATTGTCGACCATCAGTTGTGTTTGGAGCCTCATATCGATGATCTGCTCGCAAAACTGAGTAAAGGGACTTGCATACTACACACTCTTCGACAAGCAAAACCTAAACCTAGTGTTCTGAGGATGGTGTACTACACTATGTTCATGTCAATTACAGCGCATGCTTACCCTGCGTGGTGTGTCGTTCCGAAGAGCCGCTTTCAACGGCTGTTGACATTTGAGAGGCGGGTCAAATGTATGTTCGGTTTCCAGTGTCCAGAATTGTTAGCCTTAGTGGCAGCAAGGTTGACCGTTAAGGTCGCCTCAAATACTCACCCGCTCAATCTAATATATGAAAAAATCCTCCAGTGGATAATAAAACGGTTGCTGCGACGTCGCAGAGGCTTGACGGCCAGGACGAAGCACTACCAGCAGAACTCTTTTTTAAGATTCGCGCGTTGCTACTCACAATTAATGCATGCTTTTCCTAAACTTCTTATTTCTGTCACATTTTTTGTACTCAATTTTCACTTGTTGGCTTCTGTACTTCAGAATTTGTATTGAAATATAATATAGGAATCATTATTATTGTCAATAATTAAAAGGCAACAATTCAGTTGAAGATGTGATGGCAGACAGCATCATAGCTACATAAAATCAGAAGAAAAAGTAAATTTTAATTTACATCACAAATGGATTGCAAATTTTTGGGATATTTTAGGATAAAAACGAGCTTGGAAAATTACAAAAGCAAACTCAATGATCATTGTTTATACTCGGAAGCACATGCGGCTTGAATAATTGTATAATTTATGGGTGGGTCAAATCTTTAAGTGGGTTAGCAGCTGCCCACCTTTTGTTCTTGGTAGTAGACATTTGCGTTGACCACATGGGTGTCCCAATGGATGTGGATAAAAGTAGGATATTGGGAAGAATGGAATATCGACCTCTCTATGCTGTGATGCCATTGTAGACAGCATCCAGACGGCCTCCTTTTGTGCCGAAACTTTCAACTTTGATGATGTACCTATGAAAGTATACCTTTTCCCGGTCAAATTAGCATAATGTTCAATCAAATTAGCACGCGTGCAGTGAGCGCACGCAGAAGAATCATCATGAAGTCAGGGGTATAATTGAATTCCCTATTTCATCTAGATTTACTCTCATTATATTTAGATATCAGTATTTAATTTAAGCCACAATTAATTGATAATGAACACTTGGTTTGTGGATTATCAGAATTTATTTTGCTACAGGTAATTAAGACAAGTCAGAATCCCATATTTATCAATTACAAAATGTTTCTATAGAAATGGCATTAATCAAAAACAATGACTAGGTCTGTCTACCCAAACCACAAATGCACTTAGTCAAAAATATCGTGTTTCTGTAGACAATCTGGGGCATAATTCAAGGTATATTTGAACCATGCTGAACATTTCTCTCGCGTTATTTCCACATACACGATTCTATGGTTCCTTTCAAGATGGACGATCTGTGAGCATGGAGCGTCATTCCCTGCGCAGCTGCAAATTGATGGCTAGATAGTCTCACTTGTATTGATGGTTCACTCAATTTCCTCTTGCAGTGAGCTTTTAAACACGAAATGGCCATCTCAGTCATATTTAGAAATGGCGAATACCTGAGAAGAGGTTTAGTTTCATGCTCAGACAGCATAACCGGCGGCTTTCGATGTGTGGGATCGTTGTCAAATATCAAAACAATCTCCTCGTTCTCAAGTAAAGCAGAAATTTCCATAACGAAGTAATTGAATATTTCTTGGGTCATTCCACCGTCGAAAATTTTGTAGTGCACCAAACCAAACTTCTCCGAAACTCCAAGAACAACAGTAGTGTTTCTTTCTCGCTGCCCACATAATGAGCGAACCGCACGCTGTCCTCTCAATGATCGTCCTTGACTTCGACATGTCCATATATTGAATCCACATTCATCGAGATAAACAGTAGATTTACTGCTACAAACAGGAAGAAGCCATTCCATGAATAATTTTCTGTCTTGTTTCAGCTCTTCGGTATTCCAATCGAAAGGCACATTTCGCAGAAGCTTTAAAGTTACAAGTTTTCCGTCGAGAAAGCGTGATACAGTCATTCGTGACACCATTGGACGATTTGGGAATTTTTCATGTAATTTTGCCGACATCTCGAGTAAAGTTGCTGCGGGCTTCTCCTCGACGAAAGTTATTAAGGCATTTTGCATTTTAGGAGTCAGAATGGTCAGTGAACCTCCTCTGGGTAAATTTTCTCGCCTTCCAGTTCTTTGATATCTTTGAATTATTCCATAAGCCGTTCGACGATTAATTCGCAGGGTATCGGCAATAAAAATAAAGTCACGGCTTTCATCAAAAGCATTTATAAGACTCTCACGAGCTTCGGCGGATATCCGCATGTACGGCATCGTGCGAAATGATTGGGTGCTGATAACGCGCTGCTAATATCATTGTGAAGCGTGCTAATTTCATTGAACATAGCAGATCCAGTGGAATTCACAATTAGAATGCGTCACACGGGCGCTAATGTCATTTCTATAAATAGCTAATAATAGGGATGACGCTGAAATAACGTCAGCAATCCTGTGCGCCTCTCTTCCCTCGCGTGCTAATTTGACTGAACAGCTTGCTAATTTGACCGGGAAAAGGTATAGTATTTTATCACAATTTGTTATATAGCCATATGAATGATTTAATTGTGCTTTCATGGACACAGAATAAAATGAAATGAAAATAATCATGACCGCAATGGGCAAGTGGCAATAGTGTTGTCCGCAAATTTGGCCGGCGAAATAATCAGTCTCTTCGGGCAGCTAGCCCTATAATAAATCCATAGGACTTATAATGAAAGTTATGGGCGCAACTAATATGTGGAAGCTTGTATTGAATTGTGAAGAATGTGACCTTCTTTCATCGAAAAATATTGGCCTGTGCGTGCAGCACATATTAACCTACATGCATATGTCATGCAATACAAAATAGCACAAATTAGTTCAACTGCATGTGCGAATGCATGCGTCACCCATGCAAAAACAGCTTTCAAAAGCGTTTTTATAAACTGTTGCTAGCATCAATAGAATGATCCTTGACCTTCTGTGCCTGAAAATGATGTCGGAAGGTATTCGAAACAAATTCTAGTGCAATGATTTGATAACTATAACTTATTGCTCGACGGACGATAAATGACTTTCATCGTGCAGAAAATATTATCGAAGAATCTATCGCTACATGTCAAGATTTCTTATTGCACTGCTATTGTATACAATGTATTCGTTGTATGTAGACGCATATTTCAGGACATAGGAATAGAACAATTGATCGCTACAATGGTCAAGCATATAGTTATTCTGAAGCAATTGCCAAATATCAAATATTTTGATAAACAACACTGTGAATACGCTAAGGCAGCGTTCACTTCAAGAATTCTATAATGGAGCGATTGGTAAGTGAGCACATTGCTATTTTAAGCCATGGAAAACGAATAATTATTGTCAATGGTTTACGCTATGAGAGCGCTCATTTAGCGTTATATCGGTAGCTCTGTTTCAGATTGAATGACAATATTGACAAAATGAATAGATTGAACCGCATTATTAGAGCTAGAGCTACTGACATTTTCTTCCTTAATTCGCGCACGAGCTTCTTAGTGCGTTTAATATATATAGTCACCCAACATCAGTAAAACGACGATTCTTAAGTTGTACCTCCAGTCGTCTTGCAAGTTGCAGAGCCTCAAACATCGCAAAATCCCATTTATTTATGTAGATCTGTGCAGGCCAATTTCCGAGTTTCATCTACTCAATAACATAATGATCCAGCATACATTGGAAAACTCAAAATGAGATTTGTCATTATTTTAATGATTGCACTTTTTGGGCAGAATATTCCAGCATCATTTAGAAATACGACATTTCTCATTACCAGTAGCTTGACCGATTTGCTGCTAAAGATAATGAAAATGTCATGAAAACCTATGTTATTGTCGCAGATAAACAATGATCTGCATTGAATTGGTTCAATATCTATTCAACAAGAGTTCCATTTTCAGTATTTAGTTCAACCGACAGACTTATCCATGGAAATCCGACTTAACGGGTTGCGCAAGTTAGTGGGAATACAATGGACAATAGCTGTTTGTTGATGGCAATTTCAACTGCCCGGTCAGACACCGATCTATTTAAATGTTGCTAGATCTCATGAAGAATCAAAACGTGGTGCGCTTGCAAAAAAATCTGTGAATATCATTTTTGTGATCAGGAGAGAAAGTTTGTTTATCTGCGACAATAACATATGTTTTCATGACATTTTCATTATCTTTAGCAGCAAATTGGTCAAGCTACTGGTAATCAGAAATGTCGCATTTCTAAATGATGATGGAACATTCTGCCCAAAAAGTGCAATCATTAAAAAAAATGACAAATCTCTTTTTGAGTTTTATAATGTATGCTAGATCATGACGTTATTGAGTTTATGAAACTCGGAAATTGGCCTACATGGATCTACATAGACAAATGGGATTTTGCAATGTTTGAGGTTCTGTAACTTGCAAGACAACTGAAGGTACAACTTAAGAATTGTCCCACTACTGATGTTGGATGACAATCTGCATGCTAAAAATATTAAGAAGCTCGTGCGAGAATTAAGCTAAGGAAGAAAATGTCTGTAGCTTTCAAACTATATGTAGTTAATTTTCCAAATGATTAAAAAGTCAAAGTATGACAGCGTGCTAAAATCATGTAATTCGTCACCGTCGTACTGTCAAAGCATAAAGGGAGTTATCGTGCTGTGGTTGTATGCATTGTATTCGTTGTATGCAGACGTTTATTTTAGGACATAGAAGTAGAACAATTGATATTTGTAATGTTCATTTATGGAATTATCTTGAAACTCTTGCCAAATATTGATGAACAGCGCTACAATAACGCTAAGGTAGTGTTCACTTTGGGCTTTCTATTTTTGAACGATTGGTAGGCCAGTACATTGTTATTTTATGTCACTATCATAACAGAAAGTTCTTTTTAGAACTCAGTCTAATTTATGTAGCGTCATTTCATTAAGAAATGAGCCAAATTCACTTTCTATCGGTACCCTCCTATGTCGACAACGTGCTGAAACTGTGCAGTTCGTCTCCGTCGCGCTGTCAAGCAATAAGGTAGTTGTCGCATTAGACTTCGTCTCGACCTTCGATCTCGACGAAGCCTAGAGTGCTATAGCAATAACATCTTAAAAAGCTCCTTATTCCTTCCAACTGCAAAACTAAAAGTCAGAAAGAATCACTGAAGGAATATTGGTAATTCACTTATGAAAATAATAAACCGGAGTTATCGAAGAGACCATTTGTCTGAAAGAAATAGGCTGCGGTCGAAACTCAATTGGAATTCAAGTAAATAGAAAACAAGGAGAAAGACAGTATTGATAGAGTACGTGTATGTTGTTAATTTCTTATTTTCAGTGCTTACTTCTTTCCGCATTTCCAAATAGATGTTCTTGGTATGGTACTAACAATGTATCACATTTCAACAACGTATACCACGGACCTCCAGTGACTTTTAATGGTACAGCTGAGCAAAGCGAGCAATTGAAGAAGATTTGTCCTGAATATTACAACCATTCCGAATCATTTCCTAATCCAATGTGCTGTAGTGGCGATCAAATTTCTGATTTGTATCTAAATTTAGGAACCGCGGAAAATTTACTTGGAAGGTAAGGAAAAGTCAAGTGAAACAAAAACAAAATTTGATCTTTTTATCTTCTTATTTTTCAGGTGTCCAGGATGTTATAACAATTTTAGAAAAATATTCTGTGCAATGACCTGTGATCCAAATCAAAGCGACTTCTTAGTCTACAACGTTGGAATAGGACAGTATTATATCAACCCGGAATTTGGTAATGTCTTTTTTAATAGTTGCAAAAACGTTGTTAATCCATCAACGAACTTAAAAGCATTCAAAATTTTTTGTGGAGAAGCTCCATTGGAGACATGTAGGTTGGAGGATGTGTACGCGACTTTGGGCATCACGTCCCCATTTACCGTGAGTTTCTTATACGTTACATTTGTTGGAACAGTAAAGGTGGATACTCAACAGAGACACACTGTAGTCTACGATTTCAGGTCATGTGCAACATCACTCAAACTGGAAACATATTTTTACTAAAATTACCACAAATTTTGAAAGTTATGGCATAGCATTCTCGGCATGCAGGCTTCTCTCAATTTTGCTAGTCCTTTCGACATGTTTAGCTTCCACACAGCTAGGTAGGGTCAGTCACACAGCTAGGCAGGGTCAGCTAGGTAGTGTACACTGTAAAGCGCAAAGTCCTATTTAAGTATGAATCTTATTACTAAACACATGAGTACTAGAATTGCTGAACTTAAAGTTACAGAAATAAAAATTTTTTTAAGTACCAATATGATGAAGTATCAATAAATGACACGACACGAGGCCAAATTCGGTGAGTCAGTGTGCAGTTGATAGTGACGGCGCACGCTATCCGAATAAGTATTTCTGTTCCCAGCTGAGAGTACATTGTCGACGGAAGGACGGCGTTAATCAGCTAGTCAGCACAGTTGTTCATAGTTCCTGTAACAAAATCTTCACTCGGGTCGCTTCTTTCTCATGTAGCGACTGCTGACTACTGGAAATGACGGTTTTACATGTTCCTGCATATCGAGTTGGGTACAGTGATAACAATGTTAATGATCCGGCAAACCAACCTGTGACATTTTATCGATATCCTCTTAATGAACCTAAACATCAATTTTGGTTAAAAAGCATTCTCACCAACACTGCTTTGACCGCTGCCAACGTCTATCATTTTCTCCAACTGCACTTTAAATCCTGTCAACGTCTGCCATCTTCTCTGACTCTGATTTGAGTCCTGCCAAAGTTTTCCACCCTCTCCGACAGTGCTTTGACTCATGCCAACGTTTGCCCACTTCACTGAATGCGCTTTGATTCTTGTGCATATTTTATTGATTTATCAAAATGCATTTGTGTATGTGATTCGACCTAAACTGCATAATCACAGTAATTGAATAACCAAAGAATACCATGAATCTTATATTTCATAATTTAATATGAAATTTTATGTTCAATTTGCAATTCAGTGTGTTCCGATCAATTATAAATTTTGTCAATCTGGCAGAAAGACCTGCTAAGTAGCTCATGTGTTTCACTCACAGAATTAAATGTTTTGTTTATCTGCTTCGGTTTGCTAGAAGTGTGATTAATACGAAATGGATGGCACATTGAGGAACCTATTAGGTGGGCAAAAAGGAATTCCTAATACCTTACAGAGATAGGAAAAAAAGTCGTGCGTCGCTTGCGGATTAATGTGAGTTCCAGCGAAATGCTTCGATTGCCAAAATTCCTTCAGATTCGAAGAATTCAGATCATTGCCCACAAGTTTTCTCCATAATGTTGACCCTTCCGATCATTATTAAAGAAAGTAGCAGGCGTACGAAAATTAGTGCACTTGATGATCCTCTCCTCGGCATTGCTCAGTGTATAGTGCATACATTGAATCGAAGCCAGGCATCGATGTGTGTTTTGGTGTGTGCGAAGTGATAGCACAGCACGCACGCATCTCTCACTGGCTCTGGTGTCCTTAGCTGACATCTTATTGTTTGCCATTTCCAATAGCAAGCGATACACGAATTATCCATTCGAGAAGGAGCAAGTTGTGTGATGTGATGTGCCATTTCGATATTAAGGTTACATACAATTCTTCCTTTCTAGGAAACCGAAGCGCGCGCAGATGAATCTAATTCTGTGGTTTCACTACTCTCTTTCAAGACGATCACTTGAAAAAGAAATGCATGGAGAAAGTTGAGCCAACTTTCATGGCTTTCCGTTGAAATCACATCTTGTAGTCTACACAATCTACAGCGATTGTGGAAAACTGTCTCAGCCAGCTTCAGAGGAGCAAAGGCTCATAAGACCTTAGTTCGAACGACTTTTTTAAGAATTTCTAGAATGTCAATGACAGATTTGGTAATAAATGTAAGGATCATAGCACTACAAAGACGGTTCCCACCGCAACCGCCAGCAACCATGATAGCTCAAGATCAACAGATCAAGTCAGCTAGCCATGTATTCTCTAGAAAACAACCAAGAATAGTGGCAGAGTGAAATAGCGGTCAGAGATATAACCAGCTTAAAGGATGAGGGATGAGATGAAAAATATTTTCATTTGATAAATACCTTTCAGCAAAAACACACTAAATGTTGGACATTATTTCCTCCCTTTGATGCAGCGTCATTTGCCAAGTGGACCATAAATTATTCAATAAGAACAGTCAGTGTGTCTAACAAATGTTCAAGTCCAAAAAGTAGTACAAAGTAGTACCGAGTAGTACATTTCCTTGCCAAAAGGTGGTGCAATTGATAACGTTCAAGTATAGCAAGAATGCATAAACAGCCTACATGTAGCTGTTGTTTTAGTGCCAAAACGTATCATTTTGACACGTAAATTAGGTGATTCATCTTCATGTCTTAATTCCAAATGCCAACTGAGCGCAAAAGAACTAGGAATTCAACTCTTTGTTTAGGGATTATAGATTATTTCAAGAAGTTATCACAAGAAACTAACAAAATTAAGTTGCTGTTTACTAAATAGATATAGTTAACCAAGGTGTGCATGTAGAAAATATTAAGAAGATTGTTGATACAATGGGTTGATGTATGATACTACATTGTATGTGCTAGCAAAAAAATGTACATGCACACGTACGTTCTTGTAGCACCAAACAAAAACAATAAAAGACGATAAAACTGATCAGTAGCCAGTGAAATGGCAGAAGCATTGAAAACGTAGGCATCTAAAACAATCTAGGTCGATCAATGATAAGATATCACCGACAGACTGAGAGAACAGATATTAGGTGGGTGCACATGAATGTGCAATGTACTTTGGATACGTAGTAGCATGAGAATTAAACATCGAAAATCAAAACTGGAAAACCGGTTACACAACTAGTCAATTTGTCGCCTTCGGTTTAGTTTCGCCAAATCATCATGGTTATTTCGGAATCTTCTATACATACCGCGCGCGGTACATAAACGGATTGTCAGTTGAAAAAAGTACTAGTTCTACCAGCAATTGAGTTCAAAGGACTTGTGACTTACTCAAGTGACGTGATTGGTAAAGCGATCATATGCTGACGGACTTCATCGACGTGATGCGTAACCGTCTTTGAAGATCGGCGTTCGTGCTTTCACTGCTTTGTAATCAGATAAAAATGCATGTAAACAGAGAAAAAAAATCGTGTTGTCACGGAAACTCCTGTCCTGTCCTGCAATCATCATCATCCAAGAAATCTTAATATGGTCGGCATTAAAAGTGTGTCACTTTTTCTGTCATTGCCTACTGCATGATATGTTTCCTCTTTAACGCCAATATTCCCTCGTCAAGAGTCTCCCTCTCCAGGTTCAACAAAGCTCCTTTGTTCTCCATCTCCTTCAAGAACTCTAGTTTAGCTTTTCTCTTGGTACCCTGTTGTTGTTCTTTCGCTTTACGAGCTTTCCCTTCCTCCAGGGCCAAGTGCCTCTTACTACCGGCACTTCGACTAAAGGACAGAAATTCCTTCGTAATTGACACATTCAATGATCCTCCAGCCTATTTGATGCCCTCGTATGCATGGCGACTCGCAACCACTGAATCAGGCAGAAGATTGGGTTCCAACAGTGCTTTGTTCAAGCTGAATCCTCGTTCAACAACAGCGTTCCCATGTTAAAGGACAACGATCTTCTTTGTCACATCGAGAATCGTGGACAAGTTCTCTTTCTCTTTCATAGCAGAGAAATAGAAAGAGTCAATTCGGAGACAAAAAATGGAAGGAATTCATCTTCTCGTGAACGAATTTATCATTGATGAATGACTTCCATTGCTTCAACGCTCTCTCTTTCCGTCAATACCATCCAAGTGGGCAGCCGCTACTAGGCTTTCAATTGTCTTTTTCACACGCTTAAGATTCACTGACTGATTCTTCATCACAACTGGAGAAAAGGCACTGATACAACGAGTCAGGAAAAATGATAAAGGAGAACGCTCTCTCAACTTTTTCACAATCAGGATTAGAATCTAACGACAATCTTTCCGAAATTGTAGCACCTCGCTTGTGCCAACGTTTCCCTTTTGCAGTATCTGTTGAGCTCCAATTCTGCTTTGAAACAGAAAAGGTGCAAGACGTTGGTCACTTTGGAATCTTTGAAGGAAATCAGACATGTCACTTGAAATAGAAATGAAGAAGTGAATACGAGCTTCCATGATCGCCGAATTCTTCGCAGTTTCCGCAATCATCTCAAAAGACTTGATGGCGGGCCGCTTCAAAACCGTTTCAACACCATTGATTAGCATAAGTGTTTTGCTCTCAACAGCATTGACCCATTGATTGAAATACGGAGTCATCTCCAGCGCTCTCTTTGCCACACTGATGTTCTCGCACCACCTAGTTGGGGAAAACTTCAGAGGGAACTGTGTGCATCCGTAGCCGCAGTGGATTCTCCACAACGAGCAGGCGAGTCGTGCAATGCGTAGTATACGAGGTGTGGCTATAAAATAACGAGACTGCTTCCAGTATGACTTTATTTCAATACATATACAGGATTTATCCGGTTGCCCCCTCAAAATAGTCACCATGGAAGTTCACACACGTGTTCATTCTCTTCTCCCATTTGTTGAAGCAGTCGTGAAACCCCTCCGTCTTCGTCTTCAGGCTTCTCAGAACGGCGGTCACTCGAGCGGTCACTCAGAACGGCGGTCAACCGATTCGAATCGGGTTCCCTTGACGATGTTCTTCAGCTTGGGGAAGAGCCAAAAAATCACAGGGAGCGAGGTCAGGTGAGTAGGGCGGGTGCTCTAGCATTGCGACTTGTTTCTCGGCCAGGAACTGCTTAACGCTGATAGCAGAATGCGCTGGCGCGTTGTCGTGGTGCAGCATCCAGCTCTTGGTCTCCCAGAGATCGTGTCTGACGCGGCTGACTTGGGAGATGAGACTTTGAAGGACTTCCTTGTAGAAGTGCTGGTTGACAGTAGCACCCTCCGGTACGAATTCGTGATGAACCATGCCCCTGTGATAAAAAAAGACGATAAACATTGTCCTCACCTTTGGCTTTGACATGCGTGCCTTCGTCGGCAGGGGTGATCCAGGGGTCTTCCATTGCAGACTTTGTCGCTTCGTCTCAGGGTCGTACTGGAACACCCAGGACTCGTCACCAGTGATGACAGACTCCAAGAGTTTCCGTTGACCGCCAGCTGCTCCAGCACGTCTTGACACACGATCATGAGCCGAGACTTCTGCTCGTCGGTCAGCAGTCGGGGCACCATCTTCGCGCAAATCTTCCGCATCCCCAGATCATCCACCAGGATCAGCTGCCATTCTGATGGTCAATCGGCGATCGCTTTGTATCCGTTCCTTGACTTTTTCAACGTTGTCCGAGTTCCTTGATGTTGATGGGCGTCCAGGTCTTGGGTCATCATCCACATCTTCACGACCACTGCTGAACCTCTTGTGCCATTCAAACACTCGAGCTCGTGACAGTGTTTGATCCCCGTAGGCAGCCTTCAACATTTCGAATGTCTCGGTCGGTGTTTTGCCGAGTTTCGCGAGGAACTTGATGCTGGTCCGTTGTTCGCTACTCATCGTTTTTGCAGTGACAATGTTGTCAAACAGAAATCAGGTTAGGAATCGCTTTGATCTGGCTGTGACAAGGGTTTTGAACAATAATCACTGGCTGTGACAAGGGTTTTTTGAACAATAATCAGTGGCTGTGACAAGGGATTTTTGAACAATAATCACTGAAAATTGTCTGGAAAGAAGAGTAATCACATTATCGTGGTGTCGTTTGAACCATATGATGGCAAGACGATATAGATCAATTTAACATGTATCACTGGTCTATGAAACCGCCACCATACGTGCAGCATGGCCAGTCTCGTTATTTTATATCCACACCTCGTATTGATTTGAGGAACTCGAACAATATCCACGTCGGTGCATCTTTACTCTGAAAACCAAACTGGCAAGCCCCGTGAACTGAGTGCAACCCACAAGAACCAATTCAGAGTAGCTCTTTCCCTTCAGGTTTCATTTTTTCCTCTTCAAAGATCTTCAAAAATGCCATCCATCGATATCTGGATCACTTTAGACCACCAAACACGTGGTACCGCATCTGCGAAGGACCGCAAGAGGTCTACAGAAGAATACAGAAGTCATGAATACAGAAGACAAATACCGAGTTTCCACCAGGCGAGGATTCTCCTCCTCGTTGATGAATCATACGTAAATGTCCATTTGACTTTTCTTGACGACCTTATTTACTGCCCCGTCAAAGAAGACAAAAAGTGACTTTGCTGCACGCATGCGATCTATGACCTGCTCTTTCAGTAGGATTTCAGTAGTACAATTTTCAAAGAAGTAGTACAAGTAGGACACTCGCGCAAAAGTAGTACATGTTAGACACCTTGACAGTGAAATACCAGTTACGGTTGCATGCCAAATATCAAGAACATCATTCACCAACATAACTTGTCAATCTTGCAACCTCAAAATTTAGAACTAGATCAATAAGCAAAGCTGTGCAACTCCAGAATTCAAAGTTTCTGTCCATTAAACGGAAAATGCCTAGAGAAATATGTCGTATATCAATCAAGCAATGAATGAAGAATTTACATAGACCAATGTGAAACTGACTTTAAAACGAGATATGAAAGCCATGAAAAATCTTTTACACAGCTTCAATACAAAAAAGAAACATCTCTGTCAAAATACATTTGGAATCTTAGTTGACAATGGGCCTAGTACTATGATGTAAAATGGAAAGTATTCAGACAATCAGTGCCATATACAGAGGTGCTCGAATTAATAGAGTAAATGAAAATCAGCATCTCATAATCGTTTCTCTGACATAAATGCTTGTTGCCTGATACCATTCCATTCTCTTTACTGATGCGACTGCTTAAAGTTAATAAAGATTGCACTTTGATAGATATCTATGCAGAATGTTGATTCAGTCTTGCCGTTCAAATTTTCAAATTCAAATTGGAAATCAAACGAAATCAACAATTCTCTGTCACTTTACCAGCGTCGCGTCGAGATATGGGACGTGTAAGAGATCTGAATGAATCCAAGAAGGCAGAAATACTAACTTATCTCAAGTGTGGCAAGACTCAATCTGAAACTGTGCGATTGTGCTCAGTAAGTCAGCAATCTGTTAGCCGCAAATCGCGCAATTTTACGGTTCATGACCTCTCGTCACGACGAAAAAATATTTGCGGGAGAAAACCGGTTCTGAATGATAGGGCGAAGAGACTTTTAGTGAAAGACGTGAGAAAAGACAGGAGAATAACCAGTGCTCAACTTAAACATTCTCTTAGTTCTTCAGGAATTGTAGTTGGGTGCAGCACAATCCGGCGAAATTTGGTTAATTTGGGATATTCTGCTCATCGTCCTCGCTGCAAACCGAAACTTACTCCTACCATGAAAGCTAAACGGCTACAATGGTGTCTGGATCATCAGCACTGGTCCATAAAAGACTGGTTGAATGTAGGCTTTAGTGATGAAAGCTCATTCCAAATCCTTGCCGACAAAGCCCAGTATATTCGTCGTCCACCATCAGAAGAATTCCATCCAGACTGCTTGAAACCAACGGTCAAACATCCAACTTCCATCATGGTTTGGAGTGTCATTTCTGTTAAAGGAACCGGTAGACTGCATTTGATCGATGGTGAGCTGAATGCTGAAAAGTATATTGACATTTTACGACATTGACTCTTGTCACAAGTGATTGATTGGTACGGCAGTGAACATTTGACTCGTTTCACTTTTACATGTATGCAAGACTCTGCTCCCTGTCATACGGCCAAAGTTGTTGTGAAATTTCTTCAAGCAGATCTTAAAGTGAAGGTTTTGAAGTGGCCGGGAAACTCTCCGGATCTTAATCCGTTGGAAAATCTGTGGGAGATGTTGAAAAAGAAAATATCAATCGACCAACCAACAACAAAAAGTGATTTAATCGCTTCATTGATTCGCCGCTGGCACAGAGACCAAGATATATGTGATGCCGTTCTTCCTTTAATTTCTTCGATGCCCCGGAGAATTCAGGCAGCTATCAGTGCCAAAGGAGGCAATATAAAATACTGAAGCATTTCCTGTTACTTGTTCTGAAAAACTTTTGCTACTCATTGATACTATCTATTCAAATATACACACATTTTGGAAAAAATCTGCTTACTCTATTAATTTGAGCACCACTGTAATTGCGGTACAGAACAGTGTAGACTGTACCTTGGCGAAAAATACTACATAGGCCTACTAGCCAACAAAGACAAAAATTTATTGAACAGTCAACATGCAGACACAGAAGAAAATTCTTATTATGTGGCTTCAATTAGCGCATCCATTCCTTTTATTTATATTTCCATATTTATTCCCACAGTGACCATTGATGCATTTTCATACAATTCATTTCTCAGAATTCACACTCTACAGCAATCTTAGCTTGTAATTTCATTCTACCATTGCAGTTCTCTATACGAATATTGATTTGTCATTCCATGTTTTTAGTTAACGTTGTTCGCTTCAAAGAATCAGATTAGTACGAATTCAAGTTGTCGTCTCGTTATTCATCGTTGACAATCTGGTTTAACTGGAGCAACGTGTGGAGCTAATTCTGCTTTGCGGAAGGGCTGGTCCATGTAGCACGTTGCTGAAGAATTGAATAAAAGACATCCGGATTCTCGAGTTACGACTCTTAGCAGACTGCTGAATTAGACAAATGAGACCACAGATGACGCTCTTCGACTCTGGCGCCCACCAATCTTCGACGAAGAAAAAGTAGTTGTAATAGCCGAAGTCCCAAGACGTCGGTCCGCAGATCATATGTTGAATTCAATTTTCCTCGAACAACGATGCGACGCATCTTGAAATAAAGATGAAAAGCTTCATTTCTATAAACTTCAAAATCTGCAACGACCAACCAAAGGCGACCCAGATAGAAGAATGGAGATGTGCTGTTGGTTTTTGGATCATCGAAATGAAGATGAATTTTCGAAGCCATTTTCGTCGTAAACGGACAAGTAAACCGTCACAATTGTTGGTATTGTACTCAGGAAAGTCCCCATTGGATGGAACCAGATAGATTTCAGGTCGACAGTGTGACAGTCGGGTGCGGGATTTGGAACGGCCATGGACAATGAAAATAATAGAACGTAGTGGACATGTTATGACACGGGTTGACGATTTTCGTTTCTGTGCTGACTGCTTCCGTAATACATCAGTGTGCTATCTATGATAAGGAAACTTTCTAGTAAACAAGTAAAAGAAAATTGCGGCATGAAAGCATAGATTTATAGATAGTATATTGACGGAGATAGCTAGTTCCCTACCACGCGTGCCCGCTATGTCAGTAACCACATAACACACAACATATAGCACACAATTAGTGTATTGTCATTGCCATGAAGCGCATAAGAAGAGCTGTTGTCATTCTTTTTTCCATGCAGCGGCAAGTATTGCGAAAGTGCGCGGTTTCATGACACTGTGCGGTTATAGTACAAGAGGGGAGGGGGAGGTCTGCGAAATTTGCCGATGTTGCACTGGACGCGCTTGTTTAGGATCGGCTCGTTTTGCTTCGAAAATAACTTAGAAAATTTCAGAGTCTAGGGGGGTTATATGTTCTGAAAAATGTTTTCCAAGTGCTTGCCACAGTTTGAAAACTTTATTCATTTTCTTTGACAGTATAACAGAAAAATTGTGAGAGGGGTTATGTTTTCCAAGTATTTGCCAGAGTTTCAAAATTTTCACTTTGTGTGGCAAAAAACGTAGTAAGAAATTCTTTCGTAAAGTAACTTAGAAAAATTTCATGTGTCCGATAATCGCGCACGATTCTCATTGGATATTGGTTTTTGTCCACCGCTTCGTGATGCGCTCTTCCAGTTTTGAAGGATATATAATAAGCGGCATTTTTCGCCCTGTTTCAATCTTTTACTCACTTGTCTGTCTGTCTGTGTAACTAACTTACAAACTATAATGTATTCTGTGACGAAATCCGTGTCCGCTAAAGGTCTGACTATTGTCACTGGTTAAACAAGTTGGAAACTTCTGGTATTGTTATATTTCGCTCAATGGACTTTATACTGTCTTACCGATGCGATCTTTCTTTAATAATTCGCTTTCCTTATTCATTCCCAAAGCTGCTCTCCAGATATCTACTGTGGAAGCATTCGCCGAGCAGTCATTTCAGCTACCCGCTAACTCACCAATTTGGCATGATAAATACGGGAATGGTGAATTTCTTTTCCGTGTTTTTGATTATACGCGGGACCGGGTGTTTCTGAAGATGGCGGAGGATGTGCTCATTTTTTATTCTCTGCGCAACCCGTTAACTGTGGGCGACTTGGGGTATGGTCGCTACGCATGTTTGGGGCACGTACATTGGGTCACATGGTGAGAAAGTGGACAAGTATGCCTCGCTTCAATTTGCCATTGCACAAATAATGTACACTAAACTACCACCGTCTCAGATGTGTTTATTTCTCCCTTCGAGTCCTCCTCCTCCTCCCCCTATGGAAGCGGAAGTGGAGATAGTGTCAACAGAACGGTTTTTGTTTGATGAAATTGAATTTGACCTGCCGGATTCAGCATTTTCAGTGCCGAAAGAGGTGCTGGGTTCTGTGAATAGTGGTGGTGGTGGGGCTGCAGTGGCGAAGCGAAGTCCTCCAAGAGCAAGAAGCGCCTTAGTTCTCTGGAGCTGGAGCAGCAGCCACTAATTGAACGGGCGGAACAATCACGGCCCCGTCATGTTGACAGCGCAGGCTTCCTTGCCACAGTTGAATAACAAGACGCCCAGCGTACCAGTATAGTCGCGGTCAATCACACCGGCACCAACCATTCATTTGTGGTTTATAGATATACCGGAGCATATTATTGACATGTCCAACGAAACGAGACCATTATGACTTGACTCAATTCTTTTCTTCTCCGCCGCATACACATCCAATCCGGCGGCTAGGTAACTGCCGCGCGTTAGTAGTTTCGCGCGCGGTGACAAAAGGTGGACCAATTTCGCGGTGTAGTTTCTAGTTTAAAGATGACCCGCTTTTTATTCCTTTTCAACTGCTTCTGCTTCTGATAGGGAAACCTGCCACCAGGAAACGGGAGTGAATGATGATAGAAGACACCGCTGTAGTTGGGGAAACGTGCTTCGAGGCAGCGGGAGAGAATGATGATAATGCAACAGAAAATACAAGAAACAGAATACTACTGATGCCCAAACAACAGCGTTCGGATGGCGCGAATGAGAGAAAGAGAGAGAGAGAGAGACAGACAGTTATTTCGTTGACACATGGGAAACTCGTCAATGACCTGACCCCTGGCCTCATCTTTGAAGCATAGTAGCTGTGACTTATTAGTGCTACTGAACAGCGGATGGCCCGGCTTGAAGTTACTACTGTCTAATTTATCGAGCCACTCTGCAAACACAGCATCCCTATCCATGCCGGGGTCAACTTTCATCTCGAGAAAAAATCTGTACGCGCCCCCTGCCATAACTGACCGATCAGTGGAGTGGTTTTCAAAGTGTAATAATACATTTCCAACTTTCAGGTCCAGCACAGCTTGGCCTTTATAGATGGGTTTGTTCAACTGCACTGTGGGCCTCAGCATTTGAAAGCTGACTGAATTGTCATCTATGATTTCCCTGCACCATAGAAGAGGCTTTCAATATATTTCAAAGCGACGACAATGGATTGTCCTCTTTATTGACACGATAGCGTCATGGTGAATATTTACAAGCAACATTTACTCAGGGCTACCGGTCAAGAAATTGGTCGGACACTGTATCACCAAGTGTAACAAGGGCTGCACTAAGCGCGACTTGACCAGTAACTGCTACGATTCAAATTTTGAACATGCATTTATCAAACGAATGAACATAATCATATTGTAGCATTTCAGAGCAAGAGGTAAAAACAACATAGACATCATGAAAATATCGAGGAATGCATAAAGTCTTGCTACTAACATGATGCAGTGCATCATCATATCTACGAGTATGTACAAATTCTATCACTATTTTGACGTGATGCCAGAACAGAGGCGAAGCTAAGGCATTTTAAACATCTCCCGGGGTCAATTTCAGTTTATTGTTCATACGCTTGCGAACATCCACCATAGTTTTGCCAAACAGACTTGTAGAACTTGTAGAAATCTTTCTCAAACTCCTTCTTTGCCTGCTGTCGCCGGCGGCTGTTAAACATTATGTAGGGTTTGAGGAAGGCCTTTTGGTTGAAGCAAACTACTCGTCTGGTGCGCCGTAATTCCAGTCCCATAGTCAGATAGAATTTAAGAATGTAAAGTGAACAATGTAAGCTTTCTTGTCGCGCTGGGTCAGCAACAGTTTGCGAGACAGTGTATATTTGGCATGTGAAATACTGCTGAAAGAGTCGTCGTCCGCTGCAGCAACTGGAAATGAAATTACAGTCTGGGCAAAGCGCGTGGCGGTATGCACCTGTTATGTGACAATGATCAGGTACTCAGCGGCGCGCGGCTATTCCTGTAAAGGGACTGTTGCATTTGGTGCAGTGCGTGCTAGTCCTGAATAAAATCTCATCTTGTGGCCGCATCCGTATCTTTTTCCGGGTCATTTCTGTGAGGTAGCTTCACTCTCAATGAATGCCAAACTTGCCGGCACGCCACAGCGGCCGGGTGATGCACCTTGAGAGTGTTGTCAATGAAACACTATATCTGCATAGACAATACGTAAGTAGTAATAAAAGGTCCATAATAAACACAGCGCGCCCCCCCCCTGGAACGGCAGAGTGTCGTGGTCGGCCGCCGTGGTGCTTCGGGTCTGAGTCCCCCCCCCTCTGGAACGACAGAGGTAGTAGTCTGTCGTGGTGTGCCGGCCAGGTGGGTTCACATAATGTTCGCTGACGTCCCCCCCCTCTGGAACGATAGAGTGTCGTGGTGGACTTGGGCGACCGCCAGGATTAGTCTTGAGGCTATAGTGTGTGATGTTTTTCGTGCAATCTGCTGAATGTTGGGTTGTAAAATGGGTTGTTTCGAGTGGAAGGAGTGGTCGGATGAGAAAACGGAGGTCGGATTCGGATTCAGCGTGAAATTCTGCATCGCTATGGTGAGTTTCAAGTCAATCGGAGAGAAAAAATTTTCGCTGACGTCCCCCCCCCTCTGGACAGCTTGCTTCGATTTTGGCTTCCAGTGGACGGATTTTGTCGTGCGATAGCTCGTTTGAAAGCTAAGAGTGAGACAAATTCAGTGAAAGAAACGGCTTGTTCCTATCTGTCTTCGTTCAAAAGTTAGAGCGGTTACAAGATTTTAGGTCGGAGCTCGCTCACCTGAAAAAATCCTAAGTGTCAGAGTGACTTTGTATGGGTAAAATTTTGAAAATTTTCCAAAGTGTGGAATTTCGACCTGGGACCGTCACCAAAACATTTTTCATCCAATTTTGAAATTTCACTGACGTCCCCCCCCGTCTGGACAGCTTGCTTCGATTTTGGCTTCCAGTGGACGGATTTTGTCGTGCGATAGCTCGTTTGAAAGCTAAGAGTGAGACAAATTCAGTGAAAGAAACGGCTTGTTCCTATCTGTCTTCGTTCAAAAGTTAGAGCGGTTACAAGATTTTAGGTCGGAGCTCGCTCACCTGAAAAAATCCTAAGTGTCAGAGTGACTTTGTATGGGTAAAATTTTGAAAATTTTCCAAAGTGTGGAATTTCGACCTGGGACCGCCACCAAAACATTTTTCATCCAATTTTGAAATTTCACTGACGTCCCCCCCCCTCTGGACAGCTTGCTTCGATTTTGGCTTCCAGTGGACGGATTTTGTCGTGCGATAGCTCGTTTGAAAGCTAAGAGTGAGACAAATTCAGTGAAAGAAACGGCTTGTTCCTATCTGTCTTCGTTCAAAAGTTAGAGCGGTTACAAGATTTTAGGTCGGAGCTCGCTCACCTGAAAAAATCCTAAGTGTCAGAGTGACTTTGTATGGGTAAAATTTTGAAAATTTTACCAAAGTGTGGAATTTCGACCTGGGACCGTCACCAAAACATTTTTCATCAAATTTTGAATTTTCACTGACGTCCCCCCCCTCTGGACAGCTTGCTTCGATTTCAACATTCAAAGTGATTTGATTCTACCTATTTCTGTTGGTGAGAAAAGAATACAGTTTACGTGATTTCATTCATGATAAAGACGCTTCATATGGAATAGTCGAGAAGATGTTTGAATCTATTTTCTATCATCCCGTCGTCAAACAAACTATACCCTCTATTGCTATCAAAATTACCAATGGTTTACAAGAGTGCATCCACGTGAAAGATACTAAATCCCTCATAACGTTAGTGTTTCGGAAAACAAAGTGAAGTCTTTATACAACATTTATTGAAATATGTACATGAATGTGAAGCAATAGACTTTATACAACATCCACTGAAAATATATACATGAGCGCACTTCAATAAACATTGCTATATACAAAAAGTCTTTTTACTTCGTGAAGGGTGGAAATATACAGGCATAGGAAAAATGTCTTTCAGTGGAAAAGTCATCACATGGGGAATGTACAGATGTGGACACATATTCACAAGGAAAAAACAATCTCATGCGATACATAAAACAACAATGTTTATCTACAGAAATCAACATCAAAATACTAAGTTAAGGATGATTATGCTAAGACGTCTCCTGAATGTGGTAGTGTGAGTTTAATTTTTTTGGGTGGTGGTATGTTTGTGTCAGGATGTCCATGTGGAAGAGATATGTTGTGTTCTAGCCAGCACCTCTTATCCTCCCATGCTGAAAGCGCCCGTTTCCTAAAAGTATGAGTTTTGATCTCATGCGACTTAGATTTTAAGATTGTCATATTGACAAACGTTATATTTTTATTTCTATAGGCTTTCCTGAAATTCTTATGTTTCATGTTAGAGACCAATGATCTAGATATGCCTTTAGCACGCTTAATACTATCGTCGCTATCCTTTAATTTCATACTGTACATTTTTGGACGGAGGAGAATCATTTCATCTATTTCCTTCCCTGCTGTCTCATCCTTAAAGCAGCCAAGTTTTGCCTTATTTTTGATGGAGTAGAGTGGGTGATCAGTAGGATAATTTGATGTATCAAAATATCTTTCTAAAGATTTTCCTACTTCATTGAAATTTAAATCTTTTTGAGTGGTAATACCTAAGAAGAAACTATCTGTATCACCACCCAACAAACGAACCCCTTTTACGAGAGGACATGGTTTTAGTATTTTATAAAAGAGTTGGTACATTTCAAGCTTAGAGTAATCTAGTACAGCTTAACCAATATAGATGGGCTTGCACAACTCAACTTCAGATTTTATCATTTTAACACCTATAAGGTCCTCATCGATAATGTCTCTATCGATGAATAGAGGAGATGAGACCAATTTCTTAAATTTTGTAACATCATTGACTAGTTTATAGTTTACACGTTTTCTAACATCCTCCATCGTCTTACCAAATAGACTATTATTCTTATACTTATAAAAATCTTTTTCAAAATTATTTTGGGCTAGTGCACGTTTCTGGCTGTTGCTATCAATATATGGTTTGAGGAAGGCTTTCTGTCTAAATTTAATAATGCGGTGAACTCTTTTTAAAATCATACCCATTTCTAAATAAAATTTTAAGATGCTAAAGTGGACTAGATAGTTTTCCTTATCATACTGGGTGAGTAAAAGTTTGCGACAAGGCTTATAGTCGGGTTGACCGCATGATTCTAAATATTTATGAAATTGTTTCATAAAGTCTGAAAACATATCTTTACTCACTTCACCTGATTCGGGTGCGAGTGGAAAATCTACGGTTTTATGTTTAATATTATTTGGATAGATTAGATCTATCTCAAAATAATATCCCCAATCACCTTCATCTGGAATTGCTAGTATGTTAGAAGGGTTGGAGAGATGCTGAATTTCACTATCATCTAACCAGCTAAACTCAGAGTGAGGGAGTGGTTTGGATAATGAACTACCATACAAATTATTTTGGTCATAATACTTAAGATGGATATGATCATTACCTACTGTTTCAGATTTTAACCTATGTTTATTTACAAATGTGAGACCACCGCGAATTCCTCGCTCAAATAAATTATACATCTCTGGATCTTGTAAGAGATGAATGGTCTCACCAGTCATTTTAAAAGCAGACTTAAAGGACATGGCTGGCAGACTGACAAAGTGGACGGGATCTATCTTATCTTCTTCTAATGCCACTCGTCGAAACTCCTGAAATACATCAGCCAGCAAAAATACATCTAACTTAAGGTAGGCAATCATATATTCACCAAATGTATGGCAGTCAAATTTTATCCATGCATCTTGTGCATGATCATAATCTTCGGTCTTACATTCTGCACCGCTCAAATCATTTTTAAATTTATCTATGGGCGGAAGAGAAGTCTCGCCGAGTTTACTAATTGCATCAAAATATGCATATGGAAAGACTCCTTTCCGTGTGATGACTTCATCGGTTAGATTTGGATATTGTTTCTTAAGATTTTGTGTTAGTGGAAGAGACTTCAGATTTTGTACGAGAGAGGCCAGTGATGCAGTCATAAATTGGTAGGAATCTAAAAATTTTATATCAAAATAGACCGTCTTATTTTCTTTAGTTTTATCGACAGGCACTTTTGCTGTCATGGCCATAAACTTCTCTCTCGTTTGTGCTATTACATCAAGCTTCCACTCTTTCATTTGACCTAAACCTCCTTTTATTATCATATGGCTATCGTAGCCCTTGAAATTATGGAAAATGACGGGTAATGTACGCCGTTTCATCCTCAGCGAAAAATTGCATTTTGAACAGAGTGCGTTTCTAAATTTACCAGTGATGTGATCATGGTCGCGCACTTTCTTAATCTTATCATCGTCAAATGTTTTCCTACATTTGGGGCAAACGTTGCAACTATCAAATTTTACTTGATCATCTGCTGTCATATGCAATGATCTGCGATAGAGTTCACCATCATACTTTTGCTGAAATTTTACAGCCTGTTCGAGGAATTGTAGGAATTGGTAAATACAATCCTCACCTTGCCAGACGCGCATTTTATTTTTTCTATTTTGGAAATGGTCATGCCATACTTCATAGCAGGAAATGGCTGCTGGTCGATGGATGTTATCATCGATATAACATTCGATGTCAGCATAGATGACACGAAGAGGACTTAGTTCATCGCCATTCTCTCTATATGAAAACTCCTTATCTTTGGGCATGCGTTCCATTTGCAGTTTACCTCGCTTACACCACTCATAATGAGTTTCAAATTTGTTTTTACTCCTAAAGTTCCGAATGCATCTGTCACAGTAATAAATCTCTGATGAGGTAGAATTTCTTAAGTGGTGGTATAAGCGAGAAATTTTGGGAATGCCGCAGTAGTGCCATTCCTCACTATCATCCTGTCTTACTAACAAAAGGTTGACAACGTGGTCATAACAACTTGAACGCGAGTTGTAGCGGACACCCTTCAATCCCTTTTCCCAAACATGGAGAACTATTTTGATGTTGTTCAATTTTTCAAATTTTTCTATATCTTTAATTTTCATATCTTCACTATTGCAGTCATCAAACTTTAATTCATTCTCCCACTGTTGATACTTACTCTTACGGTATCGGCTATTCTGTACATCATTATAGTGGAGAATGGAGAGGACGGCATACTTAAAACATTGCGATTCGCAATCTACAGAAATGACTGCTGCTTTATTTCTTAAATTTTTCGGAAGTTTAAAGGAGCCTCGTCCAGAATAGTTTTCTAATAAAGTGATTTTAAATAAGGCGGACTCAATACCATCAAAAACGAGACCGCTATCGCGCTCGTTAAATTTATCTATGTTTAATTTTAATCCTTGGATATGAAAATTTATCCAAGACTCACAGTCTACAACTTCGGTTGCAGGAGAGGAGGGTATGTGAAACTCCAACCTCTCTACTATTTGACCAGTATGGTGGTCGATTTTTACATATTTTATTTTAACATAGATGAGCGCCTTCATCCTAAAATTGTCTAAATTGTTGAAGAGCGCTTCTATCAATGATGAATTTTGATGAAACCATTCCTCAAAGTTAGCAATGGTTTCTGAGGAGTCCATCTGGTAGTTCCTCACTAAATTATTTATGGACACTTCAGTGAGTCGGATAGAGGAGGTGCTGTTAGTATAACTATCGTCACTGTGTGTATGTTGAAGTCTGTGCGAAGATAGTTCAAAACGTGTCTCGAAAGACTGAGCGCACAAGTCGCAAGAAAAGGAGACGACGTTAACAGAATCATCCCCACCTTCGGAGTTTGATGCCGGCTTAGGTCGACAAACACCTCGCTTGATGTGTCGGGTGAGATCCCGCTTCCTCGTGAAGATGTGTCCACAGTCAGCACATTCCCGATCGTTGCATTCCCGCGACAATGTTGACATGGAGTCGCTGTTGTTATCCGACTCGCTCGAGATGAGACTGGTATCACCTGAAAGAGAAATCATTCTATCATCTCTGTTCAAGTCTCAGTGTATTGTTACAACCTACCTTGACTCAATAACTCTAAACTTTCCTCGAGAAGGGAGGGTGTTGGTGATGAAGTTGATGCCTGAAATTGAGGAAGATGCTATTAGCCACACGTTTGAGGGAGATGAGAGAGGAAATTTTCAACTTACCATTTCAACGAAATCAAGTTTAAGGTTGATACTTGAACAAGATAGAGACTTCACTCAAATTTGGAATTCACTAGAGAGCAGTTCACTTGTACGCCTCAAATACAGAATTCGCTAGACAACAGTTCACTTATGCGTCTCAAAGACAGAGTGAAATGATACGGATGTCACTTTGCATATATACTTTCATATTCATCATTCATTGGCTGTTCATTCTGATTGGTTGCTTGTTGATACTTAAGAATTAGAAAACATTTCAAAGTCATTATTCACAGTCAACATGACAAGCTCTCCGACAACACCAAACACAAAATTCTCTTCTCCATGCTCAACACCAAAGGCGCTCGTTGCACCAAACGCTCCAACGAAGGGGAAGGTAGAGAAGGTGTACCGACTGGACAATATCAGAAAGTTATCATTACCAGCGGATGAGGAAGAGGAGAGTGTATGTGAGAAGGAGTGTCCCGACTTAACAGGCGTGAGGTGGAAGTATCTCCAGTACGATACTGACGATGTGATGGAGATCACCAGCACGAAATTCCTCCACCAATTATGGGAGTGGTACACCCCTAACTCCCAGCCACGAACTATGGCAGAGTGGGAGTATATTGATAAAGTGATGCTCGCAGTGGAAGAACGATTAAAGCAACTGAACTGTTTTTGTGATCTATGTGAAGCCAGACTCTGGGACGATATTGACGATGAAGACCTTTTGAAATACATGCCATAATAAATTTTTATTTCATATTATCTTTGCTTTCATACTGACTTACTTGAATGGGACTTCAGTGGATGATTTAACCATGTATACATTTTCATTTGGAAATAGTAGCACGCTTAGTCTAACTTGTAAATCTTAAAACATTTCATATGGACGATGATGATAGATGAAATAGTGTCAAATAAAATTAAGATAGCTTACACTTCTGATACAGGGATAGCAATCGACTGCGATCCATGTGTAAAGAGCTTGTTAGACTACGGATGGGCATAAGTGGATGATTTAACCATGTATACTTTTTCATTTGGAAATAGTAGCACGCTTAGTCTAACTTGTAAATCTTAAAACATTTCATATGGACGATGATGATAGATGAAATAGTGTCAAATAAAATTCAGATAGCTTACACTTCTGATACAGGGATAGCAATCGACTGCGATCCATGTATAAAGAGCTTGTTAGACTACGGATGGGCTTAAGTGGATGATTTAACCATGTATACTTTTTCATTTGGAAATAGTAGCACGCTTAGTCTAACTTGTAAATCTTAAAACATTTCATATGGACGATGATGATAGATGAAATAGTGTCAAATTAAGATAGCTTACACTTCTGATACAGGGATAGCAATCGACTGCGATCCATGTGTAAAGAGCTTGTTAGACTACGGAAGAGAGAAGTGTGTTATGTTGCGTGTGGCGCGTGAGTGTCCTCCCGTTTCATTCCATTCATCATTTTTCTTCCCCTCTGCATTCCATATCCGAGGATATGTGGCGGGCTTGGGACCGCTTTAGCTGCATTAGAAGGTTGGCCCTTAAAAGAGCCCATGGGTCGTTCTCCGTCCACCGACACTACTACTGCAAACACTGAAAGAAAAATAATAGGAGATTAGATGAGCTACAAAAATGATTATGTTGAATAGACTTACTGGGAACCTTCTTTCTGACTTTTCTGACGACGAAGTCATCAAGATCTCCATTGATGTTCATCGTCATGTGGAGGCAGCGAACTCCATCCCCCTCATAACACAACTGTGTTTCATTTAAGTCGCTGGAGATTGTAGGGGCATCGCATACGTTATTCTCAAAGAGGGGAAGATGAACCTCATATACTCTCCTTTTTCGACACTTCAAACGCTCATGCAGTCGCTCCACTTCACCCGTCAACCTCTTATTAATAACCTTCACCTCCTCCGTCTCCTTCACCACGCTTCGCATCCGCTCTATCTCTTCATCCTTCCTCGACACACTCGCCTGCAAACTCTCCACCAAACCTGCCTTCCTCATCAACTCGCTCCTTTCCGCCATCCATTCCTTCTCCTTCTTTCTCAAGCTCTCCAACTCTTCCCTCGTTGCCCTATACCCCTCAACCTTCACCTTCAGCTCTTCATTCTCCTTCAAAACTTTTCTATTATTACTTTCGAAAGCCATCACACGATCCTTCATTCTCACAAATACCTCCGTATCATACGCCTCTTGCTGCCGTGGCGATGACGCTGCCATCGGCTTAGCCACTTCCTCCCCCTCCCACTCTTCCTTCAAATCCGCTATGTCCCCAAACAAATCTTCCATCACCGCATCCAAATCAACATCATCCTTCTTCTTCATTTTCGCTCTCAACTCAACTTCCTCATTCGAACTCCCATCACTCGAAATCACATCACTCGCATTCCTCACCACTTTCTCCCCAATCACGTCCTGAATCGTTGCCACCGCCTTTCTCACCTCTTCCCTTTCCAACAACTCTCCCTCAAACCATGCCTTGAACCCCTTCTCTCCGATGTTCCCACTCTCACACTGCAAATGCGCCTTCATAAATTCCTTCTCATCCCCCATCACACATTTCCGACAAGACACACACAACCTCAACATCACTTTCCTCTCATGGCCCATCGTCCCCTCTTTTTCTTTTAAATGCTTCTTAAGTTCGCTACCTCTGGCAATCTTGCCACAACTGCACTTGCCAACTAACATCTTTGCGTTATTCGGTTTTGTCATGATAACTCTGTAAAGATAGAGTAAAATTTGATAGCAAGTGTCTATAGGATACTACTTGCTGATATGCATTGAAAGACTAAGTCACCAAACATTTGATAGCAAGTCAGCAACCGTTTGGGTGTTAAGCTCTTGAATCCGTTACAGGCATTACTCAGAGGGGATCTTATCCCAGCTCTAAGTCCTCGACCCACAAATCCAACCTCGATCGGACAGAGCGTGCGTCATATCACTGTGTTGTTATCCGGGCCCCAGTTTTGACATGAAAACCGGTGGAGTTATTTACAAGAGGAAACGACCCAAGTCACAGAGACTCATAAACGACTGCTTTTTATTCAAAAACTTTAATTATTATCATTAAATATGAATTTAAATTTTTCAGTATTTTAGTACTACTCGTAAAACGTTTATAAGTAGTCTGTCACCTTCAGCATAGCAAACGCTGTCGAATGTTTTTTGAATCAAGTCTAAAGGACTTGTAGAAGCAAAGTTATAGCCGTTTGAAGATTTCGGCCTACTATCATCAAATGGTCAGTCATGCTATACTGACTAACCTATAAGTCTGACACCTTAGCTGATATCAGCAATGTAAAGTCAGAAGTCCGATATCGGACCTCAAGAGAAACGACTTACCTGTAGTCAGTTTCTCAACTTAGTGAAATTCCTCTCCCGATCCCGTTCTTATATACCCTGTGAATATGCAATCGATAAGAGGGGGGGACGTCAGTGAAATTTCAAAATTTGATGAAAAATGTTTTGGTGACGGTCCCAGGTCGAAATTCCACACTTTGGAAAATTTTCAAAATTTTACCCATACAAAGTCACTCTGACACTTAGGATTTTTTCAGGTGAGCGAGCTCCGACCTAAAATCTTGTAACCGCTCTAACTTTTGAACGAAGACAGATAGGAACAAGCCGTTTCTTTCACTGAATTTGTCTCACTCTTAGCTTTCAAACGAGCTATCGCACGACAAAATCCGTCCACTGGAAGCCAAAATCGAAGCAAGCTGTCCAGAGGGGGGGGGGACGTCAGTGAAAATTCAAAATTTGATGAAAAATGTTTTGGTGACGGTCCCAGGTCGAAATTCCACACTTTGGAAAATTTTCAAAATTTTACCCATACAAAGTCACTCTGACACTTAGGATTTTTTCAGGTGAGCGAGCTCCGACCTAAAATCTTGTAACCGCTCTAACTTTTGAACGAAGACAGATAGGAACAAGCCGTTTCTTTCACTGAATTTGTCTCACTCTTAGCTTTCAAACGAGCTATCGCACGACAAAATCCGTCCACTGGAAGCCAAAATCGAAGCAAGCTGTCCAGAGGGGGGGGACGTCAGTGAAAATTCAAAATTTGATGAAAAATGTTTTGGTGACGGTCCCAGGTCGAAATTCCACACTTTGGAAAATTTTCAAAATTTTACCCATACAAAGTCACTCTGACACTTAGGATTTTTTCAGGTGAGCGAGCTCCGACCTAAAATCTTGTAACCGCTCTAACTTTTGAACGAAGACAGATAGGAACAAGCCGTTTCTTTCACTGAATTTGTCTCACTCTTAGCTTTCAAACGAGCTATCGCACGACAAAATCCGTCCACTGGAAGCCAAAATCGAAGCAAGCTGTCCAGAGGGGGGGGACGTCAGCGAAAATTTTTTCTCTCCGATTGACTTGAAACTCACCATAGCGATGCAGAATTTCACGCTGAATCCGAATCTGACCTCCGTTTTCTCATCCGATGCTTCGTTTTGACGCTACACACCAAAACGTCACAAATTCTAACTCTGTCGTTTTTCGAAAAATGTTGAAAATTTTTTCTCACCGATTGCCTTGAAACTCACCATACCGATGCAGAATTTCACGCTGAATACGAATCCGACCTCCGTTTTCTCATCCGACCACTCCTTCCACTCGAAACAACCCATTTTACAACCCAACATTCAGCAGATTGCACGAAAAACATCACACACTATAGCCTCAAGACTAATCCTGGCGGTCGCCCAAGTCCACCACGACACTCTATCGTTCCAGAGGGGGGGACGTCAGCGAACATTATGTGAACCCACCTGGCCGGCACACCACGACAGACTACAACCTCTGTCGTTCCAGAGGGGGGGGACTCAGACCCGAAGCACCACGGCGGCCGACCACGACACTCTGCCGTTCCAGGGGGGGGGGCGCCGGTCGAGTGTTCGCCGTTTTCTTACTACTTACGTAGTGGCCGTAATTCACAGCCGGTTACTTCATATTTATAATCCAGCCTTTCCGACATCAGCTCCACCTGCGGTTTTCCTTACAAGCACCAAGCGTAATGTGTGTCATAATTCTCCATGACCCTAAACGAGTGACAGCACCTGTCACACACACACACTATGCGTATGATGATGACCGTACAGAGCATGCAGATTCACTATTGCACAGTAATGCCATCTGCTGGAGTTGTTAAAGAGCAATACATTTGCAACACGACCCATATCTGTTTCCCGTGAGCAGTGAATAGGTCCTTGTAGTTAACGGTCAAATAAGTGTACGGTCATTCACTTTGATCTTATTACGTCGTTCAGTGTGTGGTATGTCACTCATTTCCACTGCCGAGCAGTTACCCAATGTGGAAAAATCTAACTCGTTTTCCCATTTAAAGTGCCATCCCGTTCATTCACGGTGGTGCGGGTCATCTTTATGGTGCAAGGCAGCAAGTATTGCATATGAAAGCAGAAGCTGTTAGAGCTAACATTGATGAGGCATTTCACATGCGCTAACTCGGGCGGTAATTTCACAAACGCACTATCCACCTCCACTGCCAAAGGTGCTCGCAATGTGCGAATAACTAAAGAAACGATCCTATCAAATTCTAGAGCGCTGCCACGTTCATTCAATGCTTCTAACTTGAGCAAAATTGGCCGAACATGCTCCTCATACCATAATAGAAATGAAGTTGTCTTAGATGGCGCTATGGACCAAAAAGAGAATGGAGAGTACCTAACTTCAAATGGCGTCTCCTCCTCATCCTCCCCAACCAAATTCGTTCGTCTGTACCTTTACATAAGCACCAATATAGCCTTCACTATATGCCTATTCCCAAAACAGAAAATTACGTTTCTAGTAACGTACGCTGTGAGTGGAGCCACTGTGAAGGTTCAATTGGTGGTGAAGTCAAACTATTGTAAATGCCGTAATCCCTTGCTAGACACTAAGGCGCACCTAATCAAACGGAATAAGCCGTCATATTCATCCACGAAATCATATGTGGATCTGTATGCATGAGATCATGCTCAATGAGACAAGTTCTAACGGCAAACACTGGAAATGTTTCACACACCTGGCAGTAGAAATCAGCACTGATTTCTTCTATCACCGCGGGATCAGACCAATCATCCTCCCCCTCTTCTCCGGATTCTAGACACTGTATTTTAGCTGGCCTAACCTCCTCCTCTTCAGCATCCAAATCCACGTGATATTCCTGCCATGCCTCCCTCTCCACCAGACTACCTGGCATATCAAAACTCTCTGTGGAGTCCGAGATGCTAAAAATTTGTCTCGGAAGCAGTAGAGGAAACAAGATGAATTGCCCTCAGATGTCAATGGACTCTCCACCTAACTACCACTAGTTCTCAATGACTCGTCATCATCATCAGGTATAATCGTTTCTTGTTCACTGCTGCTATCATCAATGCTCACCCTCTCATGTAGCTGGCTTCCATCAACCACAGCCACACCATTGTCAATTGATGACGAAAAAGTTGAGTCCAACGGCGTTTGTGGAGGGTGAAGAAAAGCACGAGGAAAACGGCGTAAGTGGTCACCTCACCGCAGCAGTTTCGTCATCTGCTGCACTAAATTTGGATAATTCAAACTGTTGGATACGGCACTGTGTCAGTTACTGCTGCTTCATTGGGGTCAAACGGGAGACAAGGCGGCAAAAGAAAAGTATATGTGGTCGAACAGTGGGATTCTCGTAAGCCTAAGTTACAATTTCCCGCATGGCATCCGGATGACGAGTCCAAATTGGGCAACAAGTAACCCGGTGCTCGCTGATAGACGGAGAGATAGCGCTGGCATTCATAGAAGTAACTATTAGCACACACATAGCGACATAGGACCACTGACATCCGTTAACCGTGATGGCACACACGCATTTTGCTGCTTCCCTGGCCAAACGTGACCTTCAAGCAGGTTCAGCAATTGCAGAGGGACAAATTCATACCCGCGACGAGAATGAAAAGATGAGCGAGGAATTAGAATGACTAATAACTTGTCAACAGCATTCAAAAAGAATGTTCAAGTGCAGACGAGATGACGCAAATCGTATTTCATTGAAAGTAATTTCCCATCTGAAATAAAAATTTGAAACATTAGCAAATGCGTGAAAAAGCGTTTGGTCAGGATAAACTCTAGCTTCTTTCCTATCAAAAATGAAGACTTTGACATATTTCATGGAAAAAATTTCAGCCCTCCCCCGAAAATACGCGTAGCTCTAATTTACCTGCGTCTTTAAAGTAAATAAGTTAACTGGAAGAAACGGACAAACCAGCTAGTGTAGGAATAAAACAACAGGATATATAACGCTTTTTGTATTCCTTTCAAAAAGGGAGAAGCGCATCTTCCAATGAGAATCGTGCGCGATTGTCGGACACATGAAATTTTTCTAAGTTATTTTACGAAAGAATTTTTCTGCTGTTATTTTACCACACAAAGTAAAAAGTTTGCAACTTTGGCAAATACTTGGAAAAGATTTTTCTGTTATACTGCCAAAGAAAATGAATAAAGTTTTCAAACTGTGGCAAGCACTTGGAAAATATTTTTCAGAACATATGACCCCCCTCGTCTCAGAAATTTCTCTGAGCTATTCTTGCTGCAAACCGAGCCGTTCCGAAGCAAGTGCTTCGAGCGACACTTATCGAAATATTCCTTCAAAAAGGGAGAATCGTGTCGTCCAATGAGCATCGCCCGCGGTTTCCGAACTTGCGAAGTTATTTTACCACACAAAGTGGAAAATTTTGAAATCACTGGCAAACACTTGGAAAACATTTTCCAGAACATATAACCCCCCTAGACTCTGAAATTTTCTAAGTTATTTTCGAAGCAAAACTAGAGTTCCTAAACAAGCGCGTCCAGTGCAACATCGGCAAATTTCGCAGACCTCCCCCTCCCCCTCTTGTACTATAACCGCACAGTGTCATAAAACCGCGCACTTTCACAATACTTGCAGCGGTCACGAAGGCTTTGTGTAGGCAAGTGCACGCGCTTTGGGGAAATCATCAATCTCCTGCTTTTAGATCAATGCATGAAAGCATCACGATTTCTAATCTCCGATCAGTCTGATGACGAAGGAAGCGTCACCTGTAGGGTGACCAACACCTCAAGAAGAAAATATATGACAAAACTATTAAAATTATATGACAATATATGACAATACGTGCTCGTCAAACTCTTTATTCAGTATTCTCCATCCGGATATGATTTGATGCAGGGATAAGCCAATCACAAGCGAGTATGGGAATCGCTGTGTTCACGCGTACGCACGCGTCGTTAGGGACAACCATATTGGGCCAAAAATATTTTTAAAAAGTTTACATTTCGATGAGTCCATTCAGCATCAATTAGATTTGAATAGATTTCTCATCAAGATTTATCTGAATGTTTATAATGCATATCAAAAGTTTAGAATGCAGTGATTTTGTCGGTGGATTTGAATTTGAAAAAATTCTTGTGTTTAAGAGAAAATGAGCCGAAAGTGTAAGTTTAATTCTGAATGGATCGAGAAAAAACCATTCTTAAAAAGAGCATCGACTGACAATGATGCTTTCTGTACTTTGTGCAAAAAGACATTTTCTATTGCAAATCGAGGTCTCAACCAAGTTCTTCAGCATGAAGAATCAAAATTGAACAAGGACAAAGTTCACGAAAGAGCTACAACAGTTTCCCTCACATCCTTCATGGTAAGACCAAATTCTTCTGATGATTTGGTGACTGCAACAGAAGTAACTTTTGTATATCATACTGTTAAACATCATCAATCTTTTCGCTTATGTGACTGCATTAATGAGCTGGTTCCAATTTTGTTTTCTGGCTGTAATAGTGGAGAAAAATATGGCTGTGGAAGAACGAAAGCAACAGCGATAGTCACGGATGTTCTGGCTCCAGAATCAGTTCGCGTTCCTTACTCGTTGGCTACTGATGCTTCTAACCATGGAAACCAAAAGATGTTTCCGCTCTTGGTTCAGTATTATGATGTTAAGGAAGGAATTCAAAATAAGGTTCTCGATTTCCAAGAACTGCATTGTGAGACAGCTGACGAAATATACCTGTTCATAAAAAATTCTCTCATCACACTTGGACTGGATCCGCATTTATGCATTGCTTTCTCTGCAGACAATGCTCCTGTAAACTTTGGCAACGCAGTAACAGTGTCAGAATCTGTGGCAGGCAACAATGTCTACCACAAGTTGAAAAATCAGTTAGCTCCAAACATCATCCGACAAGGATGTCCGGCGCACATTTTGCATAATGCCTGTTCGCATGCCGCAAATGCTCTTGCATTTGATCTCGAAGTCCTTGTTTTGAAATGAATTCCCACTTCAACCTTTCCACTAGCCGCGTTTCACGTTTCAAAGAAGTTTGTGAGATTCTTGGAGTTCAAAGTCGAAAATGATAAGTCACAGCAAGACACGTTGGCTGTCTTTGCTTCCCGCTTTAGAGCGTATTCTTCAACAATACGCAGCTTTAAAATCTTGCTTTTTATCTCTGTCACCGACAGAATGTCCGAAGCTGTTACGCGATTCTTTTAACTTGGATGATAACTTTGGTGAAATGTACCTGCTGTTTCTACACAGCGTTCTTCCTTTATTCGACAAGGCGATTCGAGTGACAGAAGGAAAATTTACCACTGTTGCTCAAGTGTACTCCGTTCTCTCCGACCAAAGGAACACGCTACGTGGCCGCAAACATGAGTGTTTTGTCGGTTTCTTGTGTCGGTCTTTGCTACAAAAGTGTACAAATTCTGAAAGAGTTAATGCATTCAAAGAAGAAGTTGACAAATACTACACCATTGCGCTCGAATACATGGAACGATGGTTTGATTTTTCCGGATTTACAAGTAAGCTCAAATGGCTGGATCTCCAAAGCAAGGAAGATCACAGCTTTGAAAATTTGCTCTCTGCCATTGAAAGCTTGAATTTCCAGGAAGAATTAAAAAGTGAGCTTGTGAATGATTCGCTTTTTGATGAGCTTATTCTATTGAAAGAGAAATTCGACAACTTAGCTCCCAATTGGGAACAGAGTGCTGGACAATCCATCCCTGAGAAGTGGTCTTCTCTTTTGCAAGGGAATTCTCTCCCCGTTATTACAAAAGTCGTTGCCTTGTTTCTCTCCATTCCTTCTTCAAATGCCATGGGTCGAGAGAGTTTTTTCGTCCATGGATATTCACTGGGCTGATGAACGAAACCGACTTTCTCAAGGAACATTGAAAGCAATCTTACAGGTCTTGGTGAATTATACCTCGATCTCATGCAAAACTTTTTATGAAAAAGTGCGAAATAATCACACACTTCTCCGAAAAGCACGCCAATCAAACAAATATTCATTCAAGTAAATGAAAAGTTGTAATTACGTTTTGCGTTTTACGTGTATGTGTAGTAAGATCACAGAATGACAATATGATGTTTGCCGACAGACTCTTTGCCGAGGCTGAGTGCTTACGAGTTATGTAATTCTTTCGAATTCAGAGTTAATTTCTTTTTGTTCTCAACCGCTGTTGATTTATTTGGACAAGTAAAATAAATTGACGATAATCTTTAACCTTTTTTTGTCTGAGAGCAGGGAAAGCGCCACCACTGATGAGGAATGACTTGCATTTACGTCATTATCGGATGACTTCATGTGCGTAGCCTATGCGTAGTGTAGACATGCACAATTCATTTTGCCATCTTAATACAGTGATGTAGGCATTAGTAGCGAAAAGCTGGCAGTAGGCATTGCTTAACGGTACAGCACCGCTAGTGAGATAAGGGATTCCCGTGAACAATAGGTGAATTTCTTGGAAATAGGGAATTCTGAACAAAATGGTTGACTTTGACCCTAACCTGTCTGAGAAGCTAAACAATACAAATGGACAAATTCATTAGTCTGTTTATCATCATTGAGAAAAAATTATGACACACGATGAATAATGAAAATATATGACATATATGACATTTTAGAAAAAAGTATGACATACATGTATATATGTCATATATTTGATGATGAAAATATATGACTGTCATATGAAATATATGACAGTTGGTCACCCTAGTCACCTGCAATGAATTCACTATTGAGTGCAAGGTACTCTTGATGCTTACAGAAACCAATCACAGATAGGCTTTCATGAAGTCTGCGATCACTAGCCAAGACCGTAACTTAGAATGACTTAACAGTTGTGCTTCTGTGCGATCCCCAATGGGTTAGTGATTTTGTTAGATATTTGTTAGTCAGACAGTGTTTCTAAGTGCTCGCCCTTAACTTAGGATGCAACTCAATATAATTTACTATGATTATTGCATCTACATTGTAGTTGGCCATTATATCTACGGACGAACCTGGACAAAACCTGACCTCGATGAACAAACCTACCACTCCATGTTCTGGAAACGTTACGAATAACATCGTTTCATGCAGCTGTATTGATTGTCCTGAAGTTTGCGCACCTATAAAGCCCCTTCCGCCGCCGCCTCCAAAGTTTTTGATCTTCGGCTTCGATGGCTGGTGGGTTATCATTATTATCCTGTTTGTCTTCATTTTGGTTGTCTTTGTCGTATCCTTGCTTATTGAACGCCGAAAGCGGACAGGTAGCCGAGCTATGTCAATTAATGCCAATGATGAAGCCAGTTTCTTACTTCATAATGAAATTGAAGTAGGTGTATTGGAAAAGGCTGGAGCTAAAATGGATCGTGTTCTTCGTAAGGTAGGTGTATAAAGACAATACAGTAAGATTATGCACTTTTGCACTTTTTTCATGTATCTCTCAACGATTTCTTTTTTAAAAGCTCTTTTAAAGCTCTGTTTACTTTAACTACTTCCATTGATACAATTTCGATGTTTTGTTCAATTCTGAATATAAGATACACGTACATAATTCCAAAAGATATTCAGTTCATTATTTCGACAATTTACTGTCCAAATCAAATAAAATGAAATTCCAACTTTCGGACGCTTCGTCCGTCCTCAGGACTTGCATTAAAGAATGTGACCAAAGAACAGGACATGGATTCAAGCAACAATAAATGATGAATGTTCACATACAGGTTGCGGCATAAAAATGTGACTGTATTTCAATGTAGCATAACTTTCTAATCATCCAACAGATTTAACAGATAAGTTCTGATCTTGATGCCAATACACGACTGTATTGACACAATCAGCATTGCAATGATTGTATTTGAGAGTATAACATGCACACAAAGCAGAAGAACTCGAAATCCAAAAAACTGGATGAAAAGAACAACGACTGAATAGAAAAGCTAGCCTACTTCCAATTCTTCACTTAAACGATAATCATCATAGCGAAGTCTTTCTGCTGCAGATGATCACACAACATCAATTGTGTAATGATTGGATCAACCTTCAGCAATCACGCCTTGTAACAGAACGCCAAAAATTTTGTGTTTTCCAGTCTTATGTCTTCCAAAGTCTCCACATCTGCTCCACATTTCGTCCAAGTTGAACCCCAAACATTTTCATTTAGAAATATGTCATCGCTATGATGATTATCGTTTAAGTGAAGAATGGGAAGCATGCTAGCTATTCTATTCAGTCGTTGTTCTTTTCATCTAGTTTTTTGGATTTCGAGTTCTTCTGCTTTGTGTGCATGTTATACTCGCATCCTCAGATACAATCATTACAATGCTGATTGTGTTAATAGAGTCATGTATTGGCTTCAAAATGAGACCTTATCTGTTAAATTCTGTTGGATAATTAGAAAGTTATGCTACATTGAAATTTAGTCACATTTTTATGCCGCACCCGGTACGTCAAAGTCACCTATCAATGTGACCGCCAACCTTAAACTTTGACAATAATCAGAAGCTACTTATAAAATTGACAGCAGTACATGTTGAAACAAAGATTCATGAAGAGGAGAAAGTTTTACGAATGATCTATATCCCCTCTTGGAAACTAGAAAACATGGAAGCTCGGGTTAATGATTCCGGCTTGAGTTAGAAAATCTCAGGAGTTTGGGCTATCACCCACTTCTCACCTGAACAGAATGCAGCACGCACTACACCTGCTTCGACTAAATCTTTCTTTTTCTCGACGGACAATAAATATCATCGAAGAATTTATCGCTACATTGCTGTTAAAATTTCTTATCGCACTGTGGCTGCATGCAATGTATTCACTGTGTGCAGATGTTTATTTCAGGACATAGAAATAGAACAATTGATATTCGCAATGTTTAAGTATGGAATTATCCTGAAAAACATGCCAAATATTTTGATAAACAACGCTGTAATAACGCTAGGGCAGCGTTCACTTTGAGTTTTCTACGATGGAGAGATTGGTGAGCCCACGGAATTCTGACCGGTCCGGCCGGTGATGCGGTTAAACAATCTAATTCTGTGGGTAAGCCAGTATATCGTTTTATGCCATTATCATAGCCATATTTCAAGCCATAGAAATCGAATTATTGTCAATGGTATTTATCTACCTCAGTTTTGTAAAACTCAGTCTTATTTGCGTAACGACATTTCATGAAGGAATGCGCTAACTTAGCGTTCTATCCACAGAATTAGACAGGTCGTCTCTTCAGTGACTGGTATCAACCGGATCACACAGGAAAGAGACGCAGACGATATCAAGTTCTACAGAGAAGTTTATGAACGTTTTTTTGGTGCGCCTCTGTTTTGGTCCGTTTTTTCAATAATGATCCGTGCAATTGATCTCCGCCTCGCTGTCAAACAATAAGGTAGTTATTGCACTATAGGCTTCATCTCGACCTTCGGTCTCGACGAAGCCTAGAGTGCGATAACTATCACCTATGCAGCAGACGTCTTGAACCGCTTTTAGTGAAAGTCCAACATCACAAGCTTATTAAAACGTCACACTCTTACTGAGGTAGGAGAGGCTATAAATCAAAAGAAAACAATCTGAGGAAGTTTTGAATGTGCATAAAATTCAAATTGGTTCGCTACGGTCAGTTTCGAATCGAATAGAATCTAAGGTTTCCCAGGTCCTCATCAAGCATCGCACTCTGAAGTGCGATACTTGATGCTCTGCTTCTGCTCATTTGAACTTAAAAAAACACAACGCATTAACAAAGAAGTAATGCTACCGTACATGAAAGCCTTGTAACAAACTTATGCATGAATAGAAGTTCTGAACGAAATTTCGATTTCATGGAAGAGTCACATGGCCTTTTAGTTTTGTCGTCATCCACAGTTGAATAACTACACTGATTTCGAGGTAATACATCAATACACAGGGCTTTTCTAATGATCGACGTTTACTGAAAGCATGTTAAATGTCGTTTTAAGGAAACTCAAGTGCTCGAATCATTTGGTATAATATGCACTGGCCCAGGATCTAACACGAAGTTCTGCGGGGAACGATGTCGCACTTGAGGCTTTCATAGAGCATTGTGCACCCCTTGACTCATAGAGTAGACATGTCTTGCCTACTACAAAATTGCCGGTATGCCGGATCAGATCGTTTGGTTTTCATGCATAGCCTGGATTGAAAAAAACATGTATTCCCAATATTGAAGTTTTGACATATGGGTTATAAGGCTAATTTTATTAGTGCTTTCTTCATTTGAAGAAGGCATACACCAAAGCTTGTGTATATTCATATGCGTGGTTGCCTTTATTCGGTAGCCACTCAAATGAGAACTAGCCAAAACTTAGAACTAAACATAACTTTGCCAAACTAGCCATTAGACAGGGAACTAATCCTATACTTTAGTATTAAAGGCTGCCATATCTTGTCTTTATAAAAATATTACTAAAATAAGAAGTCCAATGGGAAAATTGAAAACGAATCAACATCTTGACTTCTTGAAAATTTAGACCTGATGCTGTTGCTCCGAACTAACCCTAATAACTAAGAACCAACCGAAATATTAAAAAGCTCGGTCACTCTTGCTTACACTTGAAGTAAGACACAAGCAAAAGGAAACTTTCCACTGCTTCTCCTCAAGCGTAATTTTATCACTGAGAACCAATCCCAAATTATAGAAAATTATGATGCATTTTATCTACAGAATTATATATGACAGCGCAGTCATTTCGCATCCAACGCTTCATGCTTTCATAATTTGAAAATGAAGAATCTTCTTCAGGACCCTAACGCCTAACCTTCTGATGACACTGATGCAAAAAATATAGGCTGAGTGGAAGCCCCAAATTCTAAGAGCAAGAAACACCCTAAATATATAAAAAATATAATATAAAAAAATTTATATACATAAAAAATATAAATAATCTATGCATGAAATTAAAAACATTCCACTTAGATGCTAAAAAGTTAGTTGACTTTGTGTCAACATGAAGAAGTGTGAAAACACAATGAAAATTTGCATCTGAACTTCTTATGGTTACCATATACCATAACTGTCACGAGCCAGCTTCGAATACTGCTAACAATCCAAATGATGAAAGCACTTATGTGGAACTATTGCTACAACACAACTTTGACGGGAAGAATTTCCCATCAAACAAAATCCGCAATTTTGAACCAATGGAAACCACTGGGAGCCAGTCCCAATCTCTGCGAACCACCAAAAATGTGAAACTTCACATCAAACTTAACCTGAAAAATGCAAAATATGTTGTCGAATGCATTTGAAATATGGAAAAGCAGAAAACATCCAAATTTCACACACAGTCATGAAATTTGACTTGCAGCCGTCTAGAACCAAGCGCAAATTATGATAGTTATGATAATCTTATTTCATATTACGTCACTTCTAATCAGTCATCTCATCGCATCAAAATGACAGGTTCAACATGTGTTGACTAAGATGCTGCATGCATCATGCATCAAAGGATAGGAAATCTTCTGCAGACATAAGAAATAACAATTTCTATATCAAAAAGTTTGCATTAATGACTTGCAAGTCGATTGATGTAAACGTGGTCATTGAGGTGAGCGAGTTCACCATATCACTGCCAACATGCAAAAATATGCCTCAAATAAGACATAAATAGAGACAGAGTTATTATTGATGCAAGAATGTTGTTAAATGTGGAAAAATCAGCCAAAAATCTGTCTGCCAACAAATTTTTGCTTTTTTGCAAAAAAAGCACCAACAAAGGGTGCTTACAAAATTTGTGTGTCTTTAGCAGACGAAAATGAGCACATCAGTTTATGACTAAAGGATGAATATTCCATGCCAAAAATTGTTTCTCTAGTCTTAGTACCTTTCACTTTATTTGAAAAAGCATGTGAAATCGCATTTCTACGGAAAACCAGTCTGATTCCAATTAGATTTACATTTGTGTTTTACCCTGATCTTGTCTGACAAGAAGAGGAACCCGGTGGAACTCGACAGACGCGCAGCAATCGTAGGGTGCGCATCATTCTGTGAAAGTCTCATAATCGGCTGGTACGTGCATTAACTTAGTTCAAAACTTATCTGCCTCACTGAGAACAAATCGGTGGGATTTTATTGATGGCAATGTCGTGAAATACTTTATCGTTCCAATGTTTTTGTTGAGTCTCAACGTGTTTTGCAATGAAAAAATTTTGAATTTTTCGGATTTCTTTCACATCTTTGATGTAATGAGGAATTCATTTTCTTTACAGTCCTTTTACATCTGGGGAAAAATTGTTACCGCGCATCCTGTTTTTGTGATAATTGCTGGTCTGCTAGCTTGCATGGCCCTTAGTTTAGGCCTCTTGAAATTTACTGTGACAACAGATCCTGTTGAACTATGGTCAGCCAAAACAAGTACAGCCAGAAATGAAAAGGCCTACTTTGACACTCATTTTTCTCCGTTTTATCGAACTGAGCAGATCATAATCCAGAAAAAGGTATACTCTCAAATGAAGCGTACTGGAGCTCTACTCAAATTAGATGGAACACTTTACTCAAGTGTTTTGGATCATGATTTGCTCGCAAAAGTAAGTTTACGATTTAATATTATATTCCGCTATCATGTTTGAAATTTCAGTTCCTGATATCAGCATTTCATGAAAAGCGAAAAAGTGGGAGCTAAGTAATTATTTGTAGATTATTGATTTACTGCCAAGTAATTTTTGACAACTAAAAGTAGCCATCCATACTGTTTACCAATGCAAAATCAGCCCAGTGATCAGCATATGACATCAATTGGCTCCAAAACATTAGATACCAGCAGTTACTTGCTCTCCCGGCTTTTCACTGTGTCTAGCAAAGGCATCCTCACTCCATATTCTATACTAAATTCTAATTCTATCCTACTTCTTCTATCCTACTAAATTCTCTATACTAATTCTAATCCTACTACTAAATTGGCCGCCAAATTTTGGCCAAGGGCATCGCTCCAATGAACCAGAATTACTTAAAACTGCAGATTGGTCACGCCATAGAAAAAAGATAAAGATCAGAAGGGTCTTTACTATGAGTAGGGACAAGGTCATTGTGTATCTGCATGAGGTGGGACAAGGTCACTGTGTGTAGGTGTTAGGATCAGTTTGATCAAGATCATTTTAAATAGAGAGCTGGGGATATGCGAATAGGATGACATGTGTCTCAATTTTTTGATCTGGGTGTAATGAGTGGTGCGCCTCATTACATGCTTAAGTCATTTAAGAAGAAAGAATTTCTTGATTTTAAAGCAGTCGAGTATCATTATTGGCATAATGTGAAAAGTCTAGTTATCAACCGTCAGTGTACGTACACTATGCATAGCGGAAATTCATTTGAGAAAAATAACCCTGTGTTTTCGATGACATCGTCTGCTTAACATAACTGACGTGATCTACTTTATTCAATACTTTTTAGTCAATGAAAAGTCATTGGATCAAAATGAAACTTTGCCTCGCTCTCACTGTTCTGTGCTATTACTGAAGGTGGCGAATATTATTGAATGAATTACACCTGAATTAAGTCAAGTATTTTGTGAGTTACTGAATGATAACTTTATTTTTTCCAGGTACTGAAATTTCAAAATGAACTCACAAATATGGAAGTCTACAGTAATGCAGCAAAGAAAAACATTACTTTGTCAGACATTTGCTTCAAGCCTCTTCACCCAGATAACGACAAATGCGCAGTAATGTCACCCTTGAACTTCTTTCAAAACAATGTGACCCACTTGGATAAGAAGATTGAAAATACTATTTATAATCTTACACTAGATGCATGGCTTTCTCACATAGATTACTGCTCCAAGTCACCATTGTCTGTAACTGGCTCTCCGCTAGAGCTTTCATGTCTGGCAGATTTCGGTGCACCAAATTTCCCTTTTATCGTTTTTGGTGGATATAATGGCACTGAATACTTGAATTCTTCAGCAATTGTTATTACTTATGTAGTTAACAACGGCGTATCGGAATCGTCTAAAAAAGTTCAGATGGCAATGGATTGGGAAAAAGCTTATCTTAGAAAAGTTAAAGATTTTGTTGACGCGAATGATGATTTATCCATTTCATATCGTGCTGAGGTAAGAAAGTAAAAGGAAATTTCTGCGGGCTAGTTGATGGGAGTGGGGAAGCATTCAACATCAAAACTTTTGGTAATGGATAGTGATGTTAACACATTCGATCATGTATTGTCAACCTCCTGGGGAAGTGGTCTATGTAAATCTCTATTCTGACAATATATCAATCATGCCTGGATTTTGAAAGCATCAATGAGTCGTGCAGCTGAGGCCGCAAGGATCATTGATGCTTGAAAAAAGCTAGACATGATTATTATTGTATTGAATGCGTGGTATAATCCATGCACATGTAGAAGTGTGTGGTAGTTTCTGGCTACATACATAGATAGTGGCCTTTAATTCATGAGCCGGCAACAACGACGATTGTTGCCGGCTCCGGTACGGCATCAATGAAATAATACCGTATAGAATTCACTACAATTTGCATTGCTATTAGTTTGTGTATATTGCTGTATTCCTATGATTTCTATTCTACTATTATAAAAGTGTGCATCGCAATAACAAAAAGTGTGCATCGCAATTGCAAAAAGTGTGCATCGCAATGACAAAAATATGAATAACGTATTTGTTTATAACTATTAACAGCACTCACAAGAGGCCTATATAAACATGAAGTGTGTACAGAAAACTTCAACGAAATACACACTAAAATAGAAAAATAATGACCACGTATAGGACATAGATCACAGAAAAGAAAAGACGATCTTATTTGTGTTCGCATCTGCTTCAATTCTCATGCTCTTTGTCGCTGGTCCAGACACCGTGAGAGTTGATTCTGTCAGAGTTGTAGAACATGATGATGATGATGAAAGTTCAGCCGAACCAAATGAGAGAGTGTCCACTGAAAGAGCAGCGCCTAACTTTTTTTTTCTTTCATCAGAAGGGCGATCATACCGAGAAACGGTTCGTTCGTCTTTGTGACCAGTGATTAAGCAAACATCGGCGTTACTCAGACCATTTTCTTTTGCTCTCGTGATTGCTGTGCAACGAATAGAATGGTTGGAATAAGATTTTGATAATTTCAGTTTTGTGGATAACATTTTCAGGAAGTTGCCTAAGTAGTTTTGACCGCGAACCTGTCTATCACTAAACATATTATTACCACATCTTTTCCCAGTCAAAGGTCTAGGGAATAAATTTTCTGAATCTGGTGCATCGCGGTTGATCAGGAACAAATACTGTTCAAAACATTCTATGGTTTTTCTGTCGTAAATGCGATTAATTCTCTGACTTGAATATTGCTTTTGCTGGAGACTGGCTTTCACGTTTTTTTCGGATATTGTATGGCTCACTGTCTTTGTCCTTTTTGGTTTTAACACAAATGAATTTTTCACCATTGGAATCAGTTGAAATTTCAAGATCATTTCGTTTTAACCGTCTAAGTTTCTTCTCTACCACGAGCTCCTAAGAAATATAAAATTGAAAAAATGACTTCATTCTGAAGTTTTTCGCCTGATGTTCTGTCAAATGAAGCAACAATAGTTTTTAAATCATTTTCTTCTATTGCAGCGAATTCCTTGCATTCTCCGCCATGAGACAACCAGACGCCAGCCATAACTTTGAGCATTCTATTTGAAGAAGCAAATTGGTCTCCCTCGATAATGTTGATATTTCGCTTGAGTGTTTGTGTTACAAAGCGATGAATGGCTGCTCTGATGCACTTAAGGCTAGTAGGACTGTAATAGGACCCATCTTTTGCTCGTAATTCGTGATAAAACCATCTCAAATATTCATTTAACTGATTTTCACAGACATCTTGAAGGTTGCAAGTAATATTATTTGCATCGAAAAAATCTTTTAATTTTTTGATATGCTGTCTTTCTTGCTGAATGGTGCTGGTCGGTTTGATTGCCAATTCCGTTTCATCGAGTATTCTGTTTACTTCGTCGGGTAGGCCTATTGGTTGTTCATCATTGGATAACGCTGCCAATAAATAATCGCTTACGGTAAAATCACCAAAAATATTGTCAGTTTCATCAGTAGGCTGATTTACGTCATCTTGATCATTTGACTGATTTATTTTACTTATTTGTGATAAGGTTAGGCCACTGATCATTTGGTTAGGAAATTTACTAAAATTTAAGCATTTTGGCCAACCGTCTTCCATCTCACAGAAAAGAAAATATTCTGAATGAATATCTTCACTTTGCAGTATACTATATAATTTTTGGAAAATTTGAATTTCACATAGCATTGCGATGCATTCTTTTGACAACGATATCATAACTTCAAACTAATAGCAATGCGATATTGAACTCAAAATTCATACAGCAATCTCGTGCGCTGACGCGCACTCGATTGCTGTATTCATTTTTCGTTCAATATCCATACATTGTTAGTAATTGTTGCTATGATTGCAAATGGAAAACAATATTGCATGGAAATACTTATATCTAGTGCTTGCACGATAAATATCCATTAAAAATGCACGGTAACAATCCATGGTTCATAGACATCCCTGACTTAGTCCATGCATTTCTATGGTTCATGATTTACATGCAGAGATCATAGAATACTAGCAATAGGAATCATAGCATGCTCTACCATGCTATGATTCCTACGAAACCAGTGGTTACTTCCAGAGACATGCCTCCGTTGACGAAATTGTATCTCTGGCATTGGTTTCTGCTGGTATGCCAAATACAATTGAACCGGTGGGTTTTTTCAGGCGAGACAGCAAACGTCCTCATAGTCTAACCCTGCTTAATTGGGAACAGGGTCCCTGTCTTGTCTGGGATTTCAAGTGTAGTCACACCTATTCAAACATAGCCCTAAATGGTAAAAGAGCCATTGCCGATGCAGCAGAAGAGAGGAAAGTAGGGAAATATCACAAAATAGGGGACTGCTACATCTTTGTTCCCGTCAGAATAGAAACCTTCGGTTCCCATGGAACATGTGCTGCAAAGTTCATGAAACAGTTCATGAAGCGTCTTCGAAAAGCGACGGGGGAGGAAAGAGCCGGATCCTATCTCAATCAAAGGATCAGCACGGCAATCCAAGTGGGAAATACTAATTGCATTATAAATTGCATCGTTAGAGGCCCCACTTTGTTACATCTTGACATGCTGTAGTGATTTTTACTCTTCTTTTTTGACTTTCTACTTACCCTTGTACACGTACATGTATATAAGAATAAGAACAATAATAATAGCATCTCAAAATACTCCTCGCTCTTTCCAATCACAAAACTGAGGACTCATATATATATATATATATATATATATATACACGTATATATATATATAATATATATATATATATATATATATATATATATATATATATATATATATATATATATATATATATATATATATATATATGTGTGTGTAAATATATATATATATATATATTGTCTGTACTCATTTGTGTAGATGTTGAATAAATTATCATTATCCTTATGGTAGACATAAACCTCGCCTACGGCTCGGTTTATATCACGCCATAGCTAGTCAATAAAAAATAGCAGACCTCAAAAGCTAACTATGTATAGGATATCAAACGATATTTGAAAGTATTATCAGCATAACAAACGACGGCCGCCGGCCGGAGGTTGTTATAGAATAATGCTTGAAAATATTTTTTTTTCATCAACTAATTATTTAAATTGAATACATAACAAAAATAATACCATCGTTTAAAACACGCTCTAAAAAAGTATGACAAAAAGTAACAAGTGAAAGTCAAAAAATTCAAAAAGTCTCCTCTTGCCTCGGCGTTGACCACCATGGCAGGGGCCGCTGATGTGTTGTTGGCTGGTTGTCCTCGCCATGAGCGGTATCCCCTGAGGCACATCTCCATGGCCTGCACTAAAGCGAAGCTGACGCGTGTTCTTATGAATGCCACTTCATCGGCATAGGCAGTTTTCTTTTTTAAAGAATGGAGATGTGCAATTCTTTTTATCGCCTTTCTCGCTGCAGGCCCACATCCACCAGATGATGAAAAACCATTGGGAGAAAGCTGGCATGCTCCACTTCTCGCACCCTTTCCTCATATTGCCGACGCTTTTCCATTTCGTGAAGGGCATATGCACTTGACGGATGCTTGGGTGTTGAGGCGCTATGTGGACAGAAAACTCTGATATCCATGAATGTTTTATGGAAACGATTGTCGTAAAGGCCACTCGCGCAGACGTCCAAGTGTGCTTCATCCCCTGTTATAGCAGTTCTGTATTCGAACGTTTCTCCCGTGATTGGTTGAAGAAGTGGTTCAGTAGCCACATTGTGTGTTACATCCGACAAAAGATTTGCAAACAAATCACGATGAGCATTGTGCCTCAAGTTGATGAGGCCACCGACGTGGCATGAGAGAGCATGAGCAGGACTGAATGCCTTTCTGCAAACGCATCGTGCTGGTAATCGTGATGGCTGCCATCCATATCTCAAGCATAGCGCATCCCTGAAAGTAGTTTTGTCGATAGAGAAGCCATACTTTTGAATGGGAAGAATAAGTAGCCACGATGAAGCACCGGTTTCTCGAGATATAGTTCTGAGATATATTTGATTCTCATTGAGTCTGCTGTGCATTTCTTTAGCGATTTTTGCTTGCTTTTTCCTGTTTTCCAATCTCAGTGCTGACTTGATTTCAAGCTGCTGTCCGTTTACTTCAGATATATCATCTTGTTGCAGAGGAGAACTAAGTCGGACTGAATTTTCATAAGCAGATTTAAGGTCACTTAACTTTCTGAGGTCAATACCTCCCTCTCTCACTGGGAGTGCAAGTAGATCACGTTCAACTTCACCAAGTGGCCCTTTTCCTGTGATACTGGAATGAGATTTCTTGAAATCTGGTCATCAAGTAGCGTCACTTTAGAAGCAAATGTTGGTGTTGTTCTTGCAAGGTAGTTAAACTTTGGGAGTAATCCGCGAACAAAACCACAATAAGCTGGTTGAGGAGCACTGATTGCAAAACCTGAGAGTCGCTCAATCATTTCATAAAGTCTTCTCAATTTATTGGCTAGTATTTCATCACACACTTCGTGGGATCCAATTACCGATCCCAAAACCGTGTGACCAGCAACAATTTTAACTTCTGTGTCATGGAATATGTCTTCAGCCATCTGTTTGCATTCTTCTTTGACAACTAAGTGGCACTTAGCATCATTGAGAAAGTATCCATATTCACTCCCGAAATCTTTGATGCTATTCCAATAATGTTTTAAGTCATTCAGCTTTCCCAATGCTGACACATCATCCGCATACCATTTTTGAAGGATGTCAGTGTTCATTTCCTTAAGCTTGTGAATCAAAGGAAGAACAGCTATCCCGGCTAAGGGAGTATCCCTGAGTGATACCCTCTTTCGACCCTATTCGTCTTTGATCCAACAAACAACGGAGTCGCCGACTTGTAGGAATTTTTAATAGCTGTTGATAGTGATGGACATACTATTTCTATATTTTGTAGTGCAAGTTGCCGGTTCAGTGAATTAAACGTATTAGATGCATCGATTAACAGCATTCCTTCCGTATCGCTGTCTTGAAACCCTTGTTTAAGAGAGTGAATTGCGTGTTCGATTCCAGCAGTCTGTCCACAGCATAATTGTAGATTGCCTGCTATTGTGGACAAGTCTTGTTTAATGCACTGCAAAATCACTTTTCCTATGATACGTCGGCTCATTTCACCAATGCCTATTGGGTGAACCCTTGGGTTCTTGTCAAGGGGAATCAAGCGACATTCATTATAAGCTACAAGATATTCAGAAATCTATCTCACTTCTGCATAAGCGTCTCGCTACTGCTGCAAGTGCTTGACGTAGATCAGAGGAGCAAGCACCGAATCCACATAGCAGCCTCCTCCACGCTTCAGCATCTAGTCCAGACGGACCTGCTGCTCCTCGAGTGTGTAAAGATGCTTTCAAAATACTGTCTGAGTCAATAGAGTCTAAGATTGCAGGATGAAAATTGTAAGCTTGTGGCCATGTTTTGCCGACAAGTTCAGGATGCACAGGTCCAGGTTCTGGATGCTTTTCAATCAAAATATCTTCTATCGTTCTTCCGTCCACCACATCATTCAAATCATGAACACCATTTTGCATATTCTCCTCCAAACGTCGTATGGCTGTTCTTACTTGTGCGTTTGTCATCTTTTCAGCGAAGTACTTTTTGATATCTTTTCGTTTACGTGGTCTCTTGCGAATGCTTTTTCGCTGTTGTAATGCATTCGCCTCATGGAACAAATCTTCTATCTTTCCATTGCGCTTCCAGTTTTTGGACGAGTCATGGCTGCTATTGTCATCAAGGCACTTTAAATGATTGTCATCTGTCGGAGAATGTGACTCCAACAGTTTATTGTTGTTCCAACAGTGTAGGGGCACAATCTCATCATCCAAGATGATGACACAGCACACCAGCCAGGTGACAACAGCTCAGCAGTTGAGTAGGCCTGACTCCCATGGCCCTCACACTGTCCTGATCTTTCAACGAACTTGCGTGGGATGAGACTACTAGATGGGTGAAAAAGTCGCATCCACATTTTCCAACCAATTTCGAACAACTTTCCGAAAGATTGTCTGAAAAGTAATGAGAACGCATTGAGCAAGAGGGATCGTATTAACTCTATGAACAACAGAATTTGAGAATTGTGCAAGCGCTTACTAGGAGTAGGATTGCAAGCTAATGCAAAACGTAGATTTATTTCAATATTAAGAAAACATCATCACTTGGATAAATACTTAACAATGGAATTGTGTTAGATTATGATACATTTGCGTAAGTGGAAGCTAGTGGGAGCGCTGATTAATTGGCTTCTTGATCGTACATTATCTGATGACTAATTTGTAATTGGAATCAATTACATTTTTAGACATGTAATTGAGAATTTATTGCAATTACTTTACAGTCAGAAGTGTCAAATTTTCATATAGCACGCAGATCAAACTACTACTTCAATAAAAAGTTGCCATACTTGGACATGTACCCGATGTACAGGTGGCAATTATTTTAAAAAAGGCTTCATGACGAAACACATTGTCAAAATCAGAAACAAGCACCGGTGTAAAGATGTTCTCCTCCTCCCCCCTGATTCCATATTGCTGATCAAAAAATCTAAATCAGAAAATTAGCATAATTTCCCCTCGGGAAGAAGGCACGTGAATTCTTCAGGAGCCGCGCTTTGATCCTATCAAGACCGGGCCGGGGCACAAAGTGCCCCGCCCTTATCAACTTCCTTTTATATCTCCAAAAATAGGTCAGATAAAAGTTGAATTTTTTGTGACTTTTAGTTTTTTATGTATGTTGAAGCTTCAGCAAAAATTTGAGCAAAATTGACGTACTGTAAGGTCAGTTCAAAGGTGATTTTTAAAAATACTTTTTAGAAAACTGATGGTTTTCATTTTGAGTAGCATTGATTATTATTGATATAATGTTTCTGTGTCATGTTTACATGATGCCAATGCATGCGCAATTCAAGATTGTCAGCACATACATTCATCCTATCTCCCAGAATGAGTACATTTACATTGTACATGGAAGCGTAAAATGTGAAAATGCGAAGTTTTGATGTGAATGTTTGGATATGAAACCCACAAAATAATGACAGATAAGTATCACCATTCGAAAGATTGCATTCGGAATGTATCATAACCTTGTCTTTGTAGCGAATCAGTCATTACAACGAGACATTTGTAAAGATAGAAAATTGCAATAATACATGAAAAGACATTATTTACGTTCAAATTTCAAATTGCTATTTATAGTGCTAAAATTAACGCAGAATATTATGCTTACAACACCAAACAGATATACTTAAGTAAAAGTTTGCATAAATACTTTTGTTGTAATGAACAATTTTTGAACAGTCAAAAAATATACATAGATTCATGAAAAATGAAAAAAATTGAAAATACAAATTTGAAATTTGAAATTTTGGTATGAAGATCTTCGAATCATGCAAAATGGGCACTAGCATTTGAAAAAGGAGACTCGAAACATGTAGTAACCCTCTTTTCTAAAAGTTTCATCCATCGGAACATGGAAAATTTGAGGGGGCACAAACCCCCGGTCCTACGACGCTAAAAATCGCCCGGTCCTGATAGGGTTAAATCTGTAAATCAATCTGATTTCCAGACTGGGTGTAAGTGAAACTTAATAAAGTCTCCTAGAATCCATAAGCCTCAATATCTGAGTATAGTAGGCCTATATTCATCTTGAATCTTAGCAGATATGTAAGATGAAAACATTTGGGGAAAGAAGAAGAAGCGACAAGTTAATATAAACACCGAAAGCGCGGTTTGTTTTTCCGAGGAGCAATCGTTATCAGCCTTATCCTTGTAAATTGTCAGTCGCGATCCTTAGATAGAGCTGGCAGTTCAAAAGCCCGGGATCAAGAAATGTCTGTATTTTGTCAGCTCTGATCCCGGTTCTTCCCTTTACCAACCTCCGAATATCTCGTGATCATCAAAAGTCGGGCATTTGCCATTGTTTTCTGTTGCTCTTTACGTGTTGTCATTATCGAATTAGGTTTGAAACTGAATGCGCTTTAAATCTTGTCAATGACAACTTTTGGCAATCCCTCTACGCGAAAGTGATCGGAAACGGCTGTCGAGTGACCTGAAGTAATGTTATACAGGTGCTCTGAAATACGGCGCCGCAGACGTCGAGATGCTTCGCCGACATAACCTTTCGAACATCCATTACAAAAGATATGATAAGTGATTCTGCTACAAATACAATATAAGCAATTTAAAATAGAAAACGTATCTACAGAAAAGGTAAGTACAGAATATTCACAAACTTGGCAATTGGCAGACAAAGCATATGGATAGAAGCCAGGCTCCTAGGAGTTGGAAATGCGGTGAGCAAAATGCAAAATTTTCTGTTTTGTTTTCTTTGGAAAGATTCAAATTCTAGTGATGGAATGAACTTTATTTTCTTATAGACGATTAATTTCAGTTACTATCTATAGCTGTCTTCAGGTAATGAGTTCATGAAATACAGAAAAAGATCTAAAAAATGGCGTCAGGATATAAGTGATACAGAATTACAAATAATACAAAACCATGTGAAAAATATTTTAGGGTAGGAATGGAAGAGTAGGAGCTACGCGGCAGGTAGCTAAAGGTTACATGGACCCTCAGGAATTTTTTTGAATGACCCGACATAGAAGATGGAGAAATATGATGTGAATTAAGAAATCTGATTACTTACAGGAAGCATGTGAAATGCATCTGATTTAACGAAAGAGGAAATCTCTATAACTGTCTGACTCGTGTTTGGCATTAATAGACGACTTCAGTTTATTTATATACATGTATAATGCCTCACGTAATCGGAGATGATCTCGGCAGCGTATATGTAGGCATCTTACTGTGCTTCCGATGTAGCTGTTTTTGCATTTTTCACATGATATTTGATGCACGACGCATTTTTGGAAACACAGACTGTTGTTTTTGATAGGACAGTTTTGAAGTGTACCATTGTGTGTTATTTTTTGTTTCAATGCACTGCGAAAACTTCAATTTTTGGAATCCTACACATTGCCTTGAGCATTAATAATAATAATAACAATAATAATAATAAACGTTTTTATTTCATAATGAAAATCACGTCGTTACAAGTCACAGGTTGCGAATAATTTCAAGTTACAGGTAAGTATCATCAGTCACTAAAAATACACATGAGTTTACATCGAACACGATCGAGTAGGCAGCGCTTATGCAGAGCTTGAAAGACTTATACATTTGGAGATGAATGAAGCATGTCTACGTCTAGTCTTCATAAGTGGAACACAAAGTTTTCTAGAGAAAGGGAGCCGTTTGGGAAATAGTTCATGGAGAAAATTGGAAGGATATTCCATACGATAAAAAACTTAAGTGCCTGATTCTGCCGGCGCATAGATAGCAAAGGTAAACATTCGTCCTTGCATTCTTTTCCACAAATAATGCGATGACACTGCCATTGGATCTTTTCGATTTTTTCGCAGTTCTGCTTACTAAGTCCTATGAAAATTGGATTACAATGTTCAAGGATACTAACAATGAATGCCTGATATAAAGTAATCAAATCGCGTTTTGTTAAAAACATTTTCAATCGACTAAGTACAAAAATATTCATAGACGCTTTCTTGCAAATATATGTCACATGTGCATCCCATGACATTGAGGTTTCATAAATAACACCGAGAATTTTTACAGATGGTTCTAAGGGATACGAACAGCTAATATGGACAGACTGTTTCCTGAATGCAATAACTTTAGTTTTATCAGAATTCAAAAGTAACCCATTCCTGGTACACCACTCACTGATATGTACAATTTCATCATTGATTATATGGTCAACATTCGCAGTCTTGTCTTTGGATAATGGGAGAACGGTTATGACATCATCAGCATATTTAATAATCTTAGCAAATGAAGCATGAGGTAACAATGAGCTGACTTGGAGGCAGAAAATATGCGGGGACAACACGGAGCCTTGTGGGACGCCCGATGTAATCCTTTTAGTCGAGCTTACGCAACTATTATCAAGGCGGACACATTGGGTACGATTCTGTTAAAAGTTTGCGCACCATGCGATGAAACTGAATGGGAGATTTGACTGTTGGAGCGACTTGAGAAGGGATTCGTGGTGTAAGGAATCGAAGGCTTTCCTCATGTCAAACGACATAAGTAAAACAGCCGAAATATCGTCCGATTCTAGCTGCTGCGTGATGAATTCTTGCAAAAATACATGTGCATGAACAGTGGAGCAGTTTGGTCGAAAGCCAAATTGAGATTGCCCATACGATTTCACCAAAACATCTTCAATGCTGCCTAGCACACATCGCTCGAGGTTCTTAGAAAATGTCGGCAGAACAGAAATAGGTCTTAAGTCGAGACGTAGGTTAAGCGATCCTGTTCTTCTTTTGGGCACAGGGGTTATGGTGGCATGCTTCCATCGCGCAGGTATGGTACATGATTCTATGGATAAGGCAACGAGGTGGGTAAGTGGGCCTGCAAGGCAGTCACTTGCACAACGCAATAAGCTGGGCGGCAAATTGTCGCTACCTGTAGCTTTACAGTCTTTAAGGCATTCAAGGAAATGGCGGACTGTTTGGATTGAAACATCAGGTGACCAACTGTAGAAGACTCAGGCAAAGAGCTCTCACGAATTTCCGATGAGATACTGTCCCAATTTGGTGCGGCCGACCATGACTCAGAGAAAGCCTCGCTCATTGCATCAGCAGCATCTTCATACGAAGGGTAAGATCGAATCAGCGAACTCAACGACGAAGCTTTCCTGCTACTCAGCAAGTTGCTGGCGATTTTCCATAAACCTCCTTTCTTGTGTTTTGATTGATAAGCCCATTTCCTTTTCGACTTCTCAATCTCCTCCTTGACTTTAGATTTGAAATGGTCACACAAACCATAATCACCTGCCCTCAAAGCTGGGTATCTCTTATTTATTGGATCCTTTATCACAGGAGAGATCCAGGGCTTGTCACGTTCTCTGAAGGGAATTAGTGAAAAAGGAATGGAATTCAGCGAATCATAAATAACTGAGTAAAACCAGTCACACTTTTCATCAATAGAAAGGTCAGAACGGTAGAAAGTCTGCCAAGGATACGATTCTATTACATTGCAAAATTTCACAATATTGCTCGACCGAAAATCATAGACTTTCCTGAGAGTAGTATTCGAGGAGATTCCGTCCTTTGTCTGAATGTAAACAGATCTATAATCAGAATAACCAATTCCGGGACCAACTTGAGCATCATGATACTATGGAATGAGACACTTATCCATGAGAATTTGGTCAAGGATTGCATCTCCACGAGTAGGCTCGTTCACTGTTTCATCCAAATCAAATAGTTGCTGTAAGTTAGTAGACAGAAATCTATTCAAATCACCTGCAATGGCAACTTTTGCTTCATTGGTATCTAAGAACAATTCGATATTACTTGTCAAATAATTATGTAATTCATTATATTGAGATACCAATAGATTGAGAGGAATGTAGATCGATATCAACAAAATTTTCTGATGTGAAAGATATAACTAGACATCCTCAATGGAAAATGAGCAGGATGATTCAGTTTGAAAAACTTGGCACGAAATTGAGTTAATTACGTAGGTAATAACGCCTCCTCCTTTACGTCCGTCGCAACGATCATTTCTGAAGGGTGAGTGAAATCCAGTTAGCGAAATACAGTCATTTGAAATCAAAGGAGATAACCAAGACTCACATATGACAGCGATGGCAGGTTTCAAAATGGAAGTCATAACACAATTCATCGAATTTAGGGAGTAAGGATTGAGCATTAATAAGGAGAATTGAGGGCATTTTGCTGGGTAAAAACTTTATTGAAATTCCTTTGGGATCTTGGAATCACTGAGTTCCTGTAAATTACCACGTCCTCGCCATTCGCCCGCCGACTCTTGAGTTGAATACTCAGTTCTTTTCTAGATTGCTGTTGCAGAGGACTGAGGTCCTGGGTTATATAAACTGACTTGAACATAAGAGAGTTTCGCAAAACATTAGCTTTCTTGATCAATTTATACTTTTCATCAATGGATTTCACTTTCACCAGTAGAAGGCGCCGACCGCTCAAATTCGAGTTAGATCTGCCGATTCTACGGGTTTCAAGCACTTCAACCTCAGCATTCAAATCCAATTCAGTGATTATGTCATCAATTTTCTCCATATCGTAAGAACATCATTCATCAGGCGACCCGGTCGTAGTTTCGTCCAAGCCACTGATGATTAAATTCAATTCCCTTCTCCGAAGCTGTTCACAATCCTGAATAATGTTCTCAGATAGATGGGCGGGAAAATTTCGAAACTCGGATTTTATATTACCATACGATTCTTCCAAGATTTCAACACGTTTGGTAAGAGTGCCAATTGTGTCTTTCAGATCCTTTATTTCAGATTTCAAGGCAGATGTAACCTTAGATTCTGATGATTGAATTAGAGATCGTATGTCGTTTAGATTAAATGTGCAGTCATTTACAGAATCTGATTTTTTCTCTCGAGGCATGGCTGTAAAGAATGTTAAAAAGAAAAGTTAGCCAATAGCCGGGACTCGAACCAGCGCTTGAAATGCACCTCAGCACTGGATGACCTATGCAACCACTAGGCCACCGTAACAGCTGTCGACAACGATGATCACGATAACAATAATCCGGAATTTCGGAAATCACGTGCACGACGTAGATATTACGCAGCCAAGTTGCCACCGCGCCAACCAAGAGTGTGGAATATAACTCACGCAATGTCACTGATTCCAGGATAGATTGGCAAGAAATATTGAAGGATAGAGCCTTAGAGATGAATTATTCCAAAAACTGAATCACACAGTAGTACTTCCAATGACTAGAGGAGCAAGTTGATGTAAAAATTTCCACAGAAAACGATATATAACCAACACAGCGAAGCAAGAACCATTCATTGTAAATGAAAAAAGACAAGAAAATGGATGTGAATTAAGCGTTCTCGTACGTTTGGAATCCTTTGACCCAACGCGCATGTTTTCAAGCGCAGAGATGGGGAAGGCTTGGTTTGACAACATAGTCCTCCCATGGCTTTTCCTGAGCAGTTAGAGAGCTAAAGCACAATTATTTTCATTTCATTTGGATCCATAGTTTTTATAATCTTGAATTATATAACTAAACTTAAAGCTGAATTTAAAAAATGGTGTTCCATCAAAAATCTTTTGGATTTTCACACATTGCCCGCATGAAATAGTCTGAAGTAGCTTCAAAACTATGTTTTAAAAAAAGACTGGCTCGGAGGACTCGGTGTCGAAACGTGCGACACAGCTGCAGCTGCCTGGAAGGCGACCACGCGGCCGGCCCATGAAACGATTGACGCGAGGATCTACGCGCGAAGGGTCTGACGAAGAAGGACGAACTCGACCGGCAACCTTGGAGATCAATCCGTGTGGCGGACCCCGCTGGAACGGGACTCTAACGCCAGGAGAAGAAGAAGAAGACATGTTAAAAGCAAATTTATCTGCGCTATAATGACTATACTCGTAGTTCTGTGACGGCAAACTGTGACCATAACACGCTTCAGCTGCAGGTTTATTAAAGGATACATGTATTTCGATACATGTAGCACCCTTGTTTGCGTCCCTGCACGCGGGTTAGTTTAATAAAATGTTGAATGAATTTTCACTGCATGCAAGATCTTGCCAATAACGGCAAATGAAGCCATGTGTTTTCAAAAAGAATGTGCTCCACTCCATTTGGCTAGGACAGCATGCCAGAACGTGAAAATACAGTTCCCACGAAAGTGGATTCACAATTTTGAAAATGAAAAATGAATTTATGCTACTTCCTTTTAGAATATTTTTTTAATAGGGGATATTTTTTGAATTTTTGCTTTTTGAAACATAAGACCTAAAACAATTTTTGTTGCTTAGAGTTAAAGAAGTTTAGTATGTGGACAAAATTTTTAAGATAATTTGGATAGATTACCTGCACATCATCTTTGCGAAGAAAAAGTTTTCCCGAAAATGAGTAATTTCGTCATCTGCCTTTCGTGATCAATTTTGTGTTAACCTGGTAGCAGCAGCAAGCAGCCAATCACAACAGGGTGCATGGATGCGTTGGAGTGAGGTCACTGGAAAACAGGTATCGCGGAAGGACCTACTATGTTAGTCCCATGGAGAGACGATGTTCCTGATTCGGTCGACGTACGATCTGTTACCGACGCCAGTGAACTTGAAAAGATGGAAAATCAAATAGTATGATAGATGCGAATGTGGAGAGAGGGAACATTGCGCCATATTCTGTACGCTTGTCCGACCAGGCTCAGTGGTGGAATGTGCACCTGGAGACACTATGAAGTGCTGAAAGTGCTGAACACGACAATCGGGAGAGCAGTGGAGAAGAACAAAAGCCAAGTGAAAACCCAAGAGATTAGAATTTGTGAAGGAGGGCGAAGAGTTACCGAAGAAGCAAAAAGCAGTACCAAGTTCAAGTCGGCTGAGTGGTGCAAAGTACTGGGTCGTGTCTTGCGATGTGGTCGGCGGTTTCAAATTTCCGGCGGAGGTAGGAGCAGTGACACAACTACGTCCAGATCTGATCGTGTGGTCAGCATCACAGAGAGTGTGCATGTTTGTGGAGCTGACAGTGCCGTGGGAGGATCGACTAGAAGAGGCGCATGAGAGAAAGATGGATCGATATGAAGAGTTGGTGGAAGAGTGTAGGAGGAAAGGATGGACGGTCAGCATGTGGCCGGTAGAAGTCGGTTGCCGCGGCTTTGTCGGACACTCGATGGTGCGGTTTCTGAAGAGCTTAGGATTAGGGAGAGAGGTCACGCAAGTGGAGACAGAGTTGAGTGAAACGGCAATGAGAGGATCTGCGTGAATATGGAGCAGTGCAAAGCTTTCACCCAACAACGGCTAAGGACTGATCATTATTAGTGGACCCCGCCACCCAGGCAAGCGAGTTCCGAGGAAGGGGTCGAAAACTCGCGGGTGATCCTCTGCTGACGACGTTGTTTGGATGCATTCTGTAGAATGTTGTGGTATTTTTCCCTATGCATTTTGGCTGTCTTGTATATACATTGCGATTGACATTTAAAGAACAAATAAACTCATCTCTCTCATGCAATATCGAAGTGTACCTTACTTATCCAGCCATATTTCATTTTAACAACGTGATAAGAATGTTCAGAATTCATGTGGCCACAACAAATGGTTATAAAGCGTAAATGCGGTAAATACCTCAGATTAAAAGGAAAGATATTCGACGATTACTTCTGGCCCACCCGGTATATCAATGGTATGCAACAATTAACGACATTAGATCTATTTTAGGCAAAATATACAACGTAAAGCTTATTTGTGATCCTGTGATGTATGCAAAAGCGTCTATCTATTCAGATAAGGTATGTAGGCCTAGAAACAAACTTCCTCTTCAGTATCATTACATGTACAAGGCGTGTGTTTAAAATAGTAAGTCAGTTAAAAAGTTTCGGTCAAGGATTCTTAGAAAAGCAGCGTGATGCATAGGTGAAGGCAGAAGCTCAATCGACAAGCGACAATCAATGGCATGAGATAATTCATGCACTCACAGATGAATCAAATGTCTAGCAAAATCTATGCGAAATCAGTTATTTATGAGAAATGGACAAGCTCCAGCAAAACTAAACGAAACCTTTGAAAAGAGACAAAGCACATGCAGCAGAAAAACTTACAAGCAGAAGTTACATTAACTTGCTTGTTCTACGAAACAGGGTTCCATTTCAATGAATGTGATTACTTTCATTTAAACATAGAAAATAGTTTGAAATTGACTTATCTTTGAAATGGAGAGAGACAAGACACCAGCGATTGCAAGGGAACCCCAAGGCTACGCTATCAAGAAGAAATAGTGCAATGGTGGGAAGCCAAGTTGTAATAGCAAGCCACTAATTTTAAGCATCAGTAGTAGGTTTTGAACTATATCATTCTGTACTTTTGAGACATACATAGGGGCTGCTGAAGGCTACTATGCATTGTAGTAGTATTGTGTCCTTTTTGTGCAAGTAAATGTAAACTGCAGCATTGTACACAGCTAATTTGTTTACTATCAATGAATTATATTTTTCATTCTAAAATCTATTTCAATAACGAAAAGTGGATAGGCCTGTCTAGATGCGAAAGCTTGTGATTTGTGCTATTAAATTCTAGTAGTTTGACCCTATTAGCAATATGATAATATGAGACTTTCATCAAAAATGTTATTCTGCACCTGCAGCACATCCAACCACCAACATGTGCATGACACACAATGTAAAATGACACTAATTCGTTCAACTAAATGTAGGCCTATGTATATAGACCACGTCGCCCAAACAACGGATTTCAAAAGCCGGTCCCAGGCTCCACTAACAATGCTTGTGTACACGATAATGCTATTCGAGTAGTAAATACATTGGTGTAGTAAACAAATACTCGTACAATCTAGAAAGAGTACTTTAAAAAAAGTTGACTTATAGAAATCAGATTGTTCACCTTCCTGCAGCTGGGTTCCCTGATGCGTAGCCTTCTCTATCTATTTATATGCTTGTTTCAGCGTGGTGAAAGGCATGTTGCAGCGTGGTGAAAGGCTTGTTGCAGCGTGGTGAAAGGCTTGTTGCAATGTGGTGAAAGGCTTGTTGCAGCGTGATGAAAGGCTTGTTACAGCATGGTGAATTATGTAGTGAAACATAGTCATCAAAGTATTGAACGTCATGTGACTTAACATTAACTCGCGCAGATGATGCCTACTTACTTGCTCTCATAAAGAGAAGATTTTCATTGCGAAAGGCACATGGCTTGAGCATTCGAACATGAATTTTTGTGCCACATTGTTCATTTTTGAATATTGTATGCTAATTTATTAATATTGTTCATTTAGTTATTAGTTAATGACTTTGCAAAATCTAAGGAAGATCCCTCAACCTTAGATGAACCTTTCATAGGCTAAAGTCGGAGTGGGCGATTTTCATATGTATCATTTGAATAATGTCCGCGGGCCACTCGATGATGGCTGATATACTCCATCTCGGCTCCAACTCCCATCGATATTCCGGGGGGAGGCGATTCGACATTCTCCTCCATACCTTCTTAAGAATTGCTCCGAATCATAAGGGCTGTACGGTACAAAATATTCAGTGTGAACTTTCTCATGGTGGTGTCTATCTGATCTAACTCGTACTGTAGATGCTGGTTTTGACAGATGTTTAAATTTCTCGAAACTTTACCACGTTTTGGCTGTAAATGATCTTGAAGATTGCTGGTCACGATACTGAACTGATTGATTGTGCTGAGAGTTACTTACGAGCACAAAGGAATACAACTAAAACATGCATAAATGAAATGTGAAAGATTTTTCTCCAAAATTAGCAATTTCCAATATATCTGTGAAATGCTCTTCTACAATTTTAACTACCGGCAGCTTCAAGAAGATGGATGACTTGCAGATACCTTAAGAATTCAAATGATTTAGAGAAGACACAAAATGACGACTGATGTGCGATATTACTATCAAAAATTTAAATAAGTGGTATTAAAATTTCAAATACTCTAGTCGATGTCTATGGTATAATACAGGGATGGCCAACTTTTATAATAGTATATATACTATTATATAGTATATATATATATATATACACACTTTTATGTATGATAGTCCGCGGGCCAGATTCTTAATGCAGAAGTCGAGCCGGGCCGCATCCAACTTTAAAAGTGTTGCTAATTAAAATCCTACGTCTCAGGACTTAATTAAATGCTAATTGTTCACTTTCACCTCTTGAAATGATTCATTAGTAAACTCATATCTTCTCCTCACACCATATCTCCGAGATCCATATAATTTCATTCAACAAGTATTCCCAATAAACCAATCTCGGGATTCGAATTTATCAAATGTGAGCTTCCGAGCGTTTCTCTCGCCTTCAGGCAGACAGAGGCAAAAGTGAATCCAGAGGGCATCGCTATTCAATCACATCGCCAAGAGTGAAATTCATTTTGACTACGTGATGCAGCATTTGACACAAAGACATTACTTACGTAGGCCTACTCTATGCTCTATACTATTATGTTGATAAAAATTTGAATCTCGAGATTGGTTTTTTGGAAATGCCAATTAATTGAAACTGTACTTTTTGTAAATATTTTCTGCATTTTTAGATGTCAATATAAAATCAAATATTCAATTTTTCATTGAGATTTTATAAGAAACCTGACATTATATATATTATGTTATGAAAAACTACTTGAATATAGGGAGCCTACAAATAAGATGATAGAAAAGCTTAAACTCAATAACTTTTTGGGATTGATGAGCTCCAGACAACAAGCGTACAAGACGCGGCATCAAGCGTGCATAAATTTGTAGGAAAACTATCATAGGAAAATAGGATCATCATCAATGATATTTGAAATTTGAATTATCTTCTGACGAATAGTAGATGTTGTCGATTTCTAAATGGCGGTTTACAGAGTTACTGTTTGACAACCAAGCTTCAATGAATTCACGTTGTTTCTTATCATAGTTCAATTCATTTCATTATATGAATTTACCATGGGCCTCAATAAATATTGAAAAATCCAAAAAAACGGCGAAGGCTCAAATATTAGTGCTTTTAATAATTTAAGAGTTAATTAACAATAATAGTTAATTAATTGTTATTATTAGAATTTATTATCAATAGTAATCAATAATTTAAATGTGTCGCTTTTTGGATTTCTCAATATATACATTTATAAGTTTGGCATTTTGCTTGATATAGAACTGCTCAATTTCAGAGATCGATTGAGGACGAAATCAACAGGGAATCCGATTCCGACGTTGCCACAATTGCTATCAGCTACATAATTATGTTTCTCTATGTGACCTTGACACTTGGACGATACCATTCACGGTCATGTTCGCGATTCTTCGTAAGTACTCAGATTTTTGTCATTGTGTTAAATCCACATTTATGTGGAAATTTTGAAAGTCTACAGTAATTGAAATTAAATCTTAGAAAGAATTCATCCACTTATCCACAAAATATCCTAATTCACTTTCAATTCTCTCCTAATTCACTTCGCAAACTTAATACGCCTTTGAAACCTATAATCAGCATGAGAGACAGCATTCTTCCCAGAGATCTTTCAGCCTTACATGAGCCAATGCAATTCATGCGTTCATAATTCTGAACATGTTGTAAGAACTTTACAAGAGAGTGACATTTATGCACGATATTTCTTTACTATGGATGTTTCCTCGCTGTTTACAAACATTCCAATAAATGAGACTCTTGAAGTGGTCGAGGAATTGATTCGCAGTGACCTGACTTGACAACTGTATTTTCCGTTGAAGAATTGATGGAACTTTCTCAGTTGGTCCAAGTGTCATTTTAATCACATGGTGGCCTTTGCATTCAGACAGATGGAACAACGATGGGAAGCAGCCTTGGTTCGATTGCTGCCAATATTTCTATGTATCAGAGAATCTCGCTATGAGTGATAATCACAGCTTTGGCTTGGGAGTGCCTTCAGTATGGCTTCGATATGTTGATGATGTCAGGTTCTTTTTGTCCAACAAACAATAGTGATTTTTGCGAGTTCTTCGACTTTGTGAATTCGCTTTGACCTTCGATCAGATTTTCGCTGCTGTAGGAATCAGGTGATCAGGGTATTTTTCTTGACATCCTCATTAAAGGTCTCTAACACTGAGATACTAATACTGAAAGAGGACACATGCGCAAATCACTTAATCTCAATGGCTACCACAGAATTAAATATTTTTTTTTATCTGCTTCGGTAAGCGCGCAGATGAATCTAATTCTGTGATGGCTACACTGATGCTGAGATAAATCGCGGTAGGACTGAACCAGGCCCCTCTTCAGCTGCTGATTACTCAGAATGGTGAAGAGTTTCTTTGCCATGTTTCGGTAAAGTGTCAGACAACGTGGCATCGGTGCTTCGCAAATCAGGTCTCAAAGTGTCGATGGGTCCTCGCCGCACATTATAGTCAAGTTTGGTAAGAAAGTGATCAGTTCCAGCTAAATGGACATTGTTGGATTTGACCTGCCTATCATATTTCACTCAAATTCTAGCTTGTTGTAGGAATCAATTATGATGAAGCTGTTTGAATTTGAATCCAAGAAACGGACAGTTTCCCAAGACAAATCATGTAACAATAATAATGATATTGAATTTTCTGGATTTGATTTCTTTGTGCAAACGCGGAACTAACCAGAACTAACGCTCAATTAGCCGTTATTAAAAATGTGGAGTATAACAGACGATAACGACACAATTGTCGAGTACATCTCCAACTAAAAGTTGAACGCCTGCTTATCGTGGAATCTAACGTCTTACATGCTTGAAAACTGCGTCGTGATACTACAACGACAAATTCTCTCACTGTATGGCATTGTATAGTGTTTTTGTTGACAGATTCAGATATTCGACATTAAATTGCGCTACTACATGTATAATGTGGTCTTGTCACACTCATTTTGAATAGCTGTTCAATGTTATCATATTATTCTTTACGATGCTTCCACCAAATCGATATATGTTTCTATTCTTTCAATTGTTTCATATTCCCACCTCCTCAGAATTTTTTATCTCTTCCTGTTTCTCCCATATGTAACCTTTTTTGAATTCTTTGCCACATTTTCTTTTGCCGCTAGACTTGCATACCAAGCTCTCATCTGTGCATTTTTCTCAAAAAGATTTGGATTTCTGTGATTCTGATCTTATGACTTCTTTTACAGATTCTACAACTTCTTTTTTTAATTGTTGCAAATTTTTTTGTAGGTTTCACCTTTCTTTATTTCATTTTCCAACTTCTTTCTTCAGCACTACTGCGTTGGGGATTGATTCGTGATAGTGTAAATAATGCACCTTTGAATTCTGTCTCATTTTTTTCGTTCGCAAGTCTTTCTTGAGCTTATTGCCGTTCTCTTGGTCTGCACATTGGTCTAGCTTTGTTTCTACCATCCTCTCCTAATTTTTTATAAGCGCTCAATGCTGATTTTTGATTTGTATTTGAATTTGTGATTGCGATCAGAACATTACATTGTTATATTTGTTTTCTTAGATGCAGGACTATTTCATTCCATGGCAAGTTTTGAATACAGTTGAGAAAAATTCCCAGCATTTTTGTATAGGAAACGTTCTTTTTGGACTCCATTACAATTGGAGGTTGCTGCATCCGATAATCTTAATCATTTGTTCTCATCTGTGTTACCTTTCTTGCAGGTTGATTTTAAAGCTACACTTGGACTGGTGGGAGTATTCATCGTGATTCTATCTGTTTTATGTTCACTCGGCATTTTTAGCTACTTTGGAGTACCCGCTACATTGATTATCATCGAAGTGATCCCATTTTTAGTTTTGGCAGTAGGCGTGGACAACATCTTCATTCTTGTACAAAGCTATCAACGCGAGCAAGAACTGGGCAACGTTGACATCGAGGACAAAATTGCCAATATTGTCGGGCGTGTTGGTCCATCAATGTTGTTGACCAGTTTGTCGGAATCTATGGCATTCTTTTTAGGTGGACTTACTCCAATGCCTGCAGTGAAATCATTCTCATTTTATGCAGGAATGGCAATAATTGTGGACTTCTTGCTTCAGGTAAATTATCTACGAATCATTCTTAACATACGACTGCCTCAAATTTACTCCGATTGTGACTGTGGGGTTAAATAGGGAGCTGTACTGATGTTGAGGGATGTGAACTAGGCTTGCTGATGATTCCTGGCATTGGCTGAAATAGAAATTATTCAGGTCCATTCCCATTTTTTAATTGAAGATAAACTCAATATTTAGTTTTTCTACAGGGTGCCCCACAAAAACCCCAAATTTTACATTTACGAAGTTTTCTTACACTTGACGCTATATTTCATGTCAACTTGTCATGACTAGGTTTCAAAATTAACCTCTTAGTTAGGTGCAGTCCCTACTCGACAGATAAAACATACCGATTGATATGTTGGGTTGACAGAATGCCATAGATATCTGACTGCATAGATTATTGTGACCCTCAAAAAACCCAAATTTTCCAAAAGTACTTTTATTTTCGTACTTTCCTGTTAAATGCAAGATAACACTAACAGGTCGGTAAAACAAAATGACAATGAAGTTGAGAGTATTCATGCTGTACAATTACCTATACTTTTATGAGCAAAAAATTCGAAAAAATGAGTCAGCACCCTTAAATGTCACAATTTTACCCATTGGAAATATATACATTTTTTTATTATTCTCTTTTCTATTAAAAAAAAATGATGATCCCGGCAGACGCGAAAAGTTTTTTTGCAGTAGGTTAGAGGTGTATGCTATGTGAAAGTTTTATGTTATGTCTCGTTCCGTTCAATTAATGAAATAGGCAACACATGTTCAACAAGTTCGACATATCTGTGTAAGCGCTTGACCCAGGAAGAAGTACACTTTCGGAGGCAGTCAAGAGAAATATTGTCTCAAGCAATAGTTAGAGCATTTTCAAATCTCCCATTGTGTTGATATCGTCACGATTGGCTTGCAAATGAGACAAAAGTATACTCCATATTGAAAAGTCCATAACATTTAGGTCGGGACTCTTTGCTGGCCAGTTGGGCGGTGAAATGAATTCGGGCGTGTTCTCTCTGAGCCTTTGTAGATGTTCTCGAACCTCTCCTTCGTTTGCATGCAGCCCTTCTTGCCTTAACCTTGATACTAAGCCATCAAACAGATTCAAGGTGATTTTTCCAAAGAACTGGTAAAACATCAGAGCATTTTTGTAGCCCCAAGTGAAGTGTTACGATTACTTCTCGTTGGAAGTAGCTAAGTTGAGGCATTGTCGTATGATGTTCGATCGTAAGCATGAAGCAATGCTATGTGGCACCGTCACCAACGTTATTAATATTCATCGATGTTAATGTCATCGTGTAATCAATACGCATATACTCGCAAACAACAAAATAAGATATCTATGCAGTCAGATATCTATGGCATTCTGTCAACCCAATACATCAATCGGCATGTTTTATCTGTCGACTAGGGACTGCACTTAACTAAGAGGTTAATTTTGAAACCTACCCATAACAAGTTGACATGAAATATAGCGTCAAATATAAGAAAACTTCGTAAATGTAAAATTTGGGGGTTTTGTGAGGCACCTGGCGTTTGCCTAACCTACCACAGCAGGATTATTGATGCTTCATCCATGAGGCTCCTGCAGAATTCCCAAAATTTTAATACAATTTTACAAGTTCTAGATATTCGTCCATAAACACAAGTTCAAAAGAGCTAGATCGGGGTAGGACCCTGATATTACAGGCGGCATTTCTGTCATATATATTCATTGTTTAAATGTAATTCTGAAATGTTGGTTCCTAGAAAGAGTGCTTAAATTTGTCTTGAAATATTTAAGTAAATTATTTAAAATTTTATTTAAAATTTTCTTAAATGTAATTCTTGTAGAAGCTTGGACTATATGGCATCGGCTCGGAAATGGAAACGGGATTGAGTTTGCAATTTTTAGTAACCCGGGTTTGCCAATTAATGAGAATGAGTTTTCTGGACAATATATAGGCCAACTCCTGTTTGCAACCAACAGACGTCTTAATTTCTTTTTTTTCGGTAATCCACATTTCAAAGTTATTTCAAAGTTATTACAGCCTCACACAATATTTACAAGAAGAAATTGAAGAATCTCGAAGTTTCACAAGACTGTATTTGAAATGCAGATGACAATTAATTTAAAAGGTAGAATTCCTTTAATATTTTTTATTAAAGGTTTAGTCATCGACGAATGATAATGCGGTATAATAACATACTCCTTAATCTAAATGTTATATCAATTCGTTTTTTAGGTCATTCCATCTTATGATCTTGAAAGTGCAACATTAATTATTGTCTTAATATGTTCGCCCACGGTTGGAACCGGTCAGTTTTTGGTGGTGTGTTCATTGCCGACTGGTCGGCGGCTAGACCGGAGACCGACGTGGTCAACACCGGCCAGTTTGGGGTATTATCCTACTCATTATTACCGACCGGTTGGCGTACGAGAAATTAGACAGTTACTCCTACTCCAAACCAAGTTTCGCATAAACTACCTCATTGAAGAATACACAATTATTACAACATTCATGTTGCCTAGAATATGCGATTCTGGAACCTTTACTCAAGATAAAGTAGGGATTTAAGCCACATGTATAAGTCAACAATTTTAAATTTTTAAGATGCTGCTCACAACTCATGTCACATTTCCATACAATATATATCCTTACAATATATCCTTAAATTATGTTGCCCAAAACCACAGCAGGCTCGCCCGGTCAGCAAACAGTTCCACCCCTGGACTTCACCGACCTCATGTATTTATTTAAACATTTATCCATGGCCACAATTTTTCAAACAAAGATTTTTATAACAGCATGAAAAATTTGAAAAATGGAATTCACGTCAATTAGGAATCAATTAGGAAGGCCTACTCTTAATGCGAGATTCTGTGATACATTCTCCTGCATGCATAAACACATAGTTATAATGACTTGTTGATTACTGACTACGTGTTGTCATCCTTCCGGAATCGTCATTGATAATAAAACATTTTGATTTTTTGTAAATATTTAATTTCAGCGAAATCTGAACTTGCATAGTTTAATACACAGAAATTACACTGTTAACCTACATGCTGCAGATCAGGCATAGGGCGACGAACGTTTATGTGAACTGACCACTTACATATTATGATGTGCATTTCCTGTCTTTTGAATTATGTTCTTTGTTCACTGAATAATTCGATTATTTGATTAACGTTGAAAATGAAAGTAGTGTAGCCATAATTTCTATTATTTTAAAATTGGAAATCGAATCAAGACACGACACGGTCAAAAAAAATTCGAAGGATCCAGGAAACGGAAGATGCCAAAGTTAAACAATTACCCTAGTGGAGAATCCTGTAAATAACTAGGTAATTAAAAGTCATGAACGAATGAATATAAATTAATACTAACAACATAGAGTAACCTACTCTAGTATTGAGCAGGTACTGAAATACGTATAAAGGCAAGTCTACTCAACTGAAGACGGTAAGGGAAATAAATTAATACTTATAAACGATTTTATCTTTATCATATAAGAACTGAAATAAGAGTTCGTCATGGACCTGACGAGAAGCTAACTAAAAATAACAAAAGGTGAAAATTAGAAACCTAAAAAACCAAAATTAAGTTTTAAAAGTAGGATAGCAAAAGAAAGGCCTTTTTGTAAGTTTCATGAGAAAGCATCTTGATGAAAACGTTGTTAATTATGAATGCTTTGTACATTTTAGGGCTAGAACAGACATACATATTGAAAACAATATTGAGACTGTTCATTGACCAAAATTCTGAGTTTTCAGTACCGAAGCCAACTGAATATTCTGCATGTTTCGGTATTTTATCGTCGTTCATTTCAACTTGACTGAAAACTCTGCCGGGAGAAAATTTAAGCCGTTGATTTCTTTGCCGGCGAAATTTTAGTTGATGAACAGCTTTATTGCGTAGTGGGCATGCGTTGCCATGACAACAGTATCAAAAAATTGGCGACAATTACTAGGTACCGATGTTTTGTCAATGTACATGTTCTTTGTGAAGTTCACGATTCTCTTTAACTACAAAATCATTCAGATAAAATATGTGGCGAGAATCTAAAACTATTGAATGTTTTACTAACTAGGCAGATTCTTCGTAAGATCTAGCAACATTTGCACATGTCAGTGTCTAATCAATTGGCTGTTGTCTATTCTAGTCTCACCAAGTCAACCAAAAGCGGAAAGTTGCATCATTTGAAATTGTATCACACCTCGTCGATTATCTCACCTACGGTACTACGTGTTTCTTTGTTTGATATGAACATTTGTAGATGATTGAAGTGCTCTTTACATTTCAGATTACAATGTTTGTTGCTGTCCTGACTTTGGATGCCAAACGACAACGCTCAGCTCGAGCAGATTGTTGTTGTTGTTTTACATGTACAGACGAAACGTCTGAAATTTTTCCTTCAAATGAGAACGAGTTTATTTCTGAAGATAGGAAAAATAGAGGAATTCTTTTCAGTTTCGTTCATGACCATTTTTCCCCGAAGCTGCTCTCAAAAGTAGGGCGCCCTCTTGTTATGGTTGTCTTTATTGGTTGGTTTTTATTTACCATCGGAACTGTCCACAAGCTGGAAATTGGACTTGATCAAAAGTGGTCTATGCCACAAGTAAGTGTCGTGTTTATAATGCTTCCAAATTTATCTTCTGCTTCCTAGGTAGAAATGATTGCGAAAATTCGAAAATGTAGTGCAATCTTAGCATTCGCTCAACTGAAACAGTCGGGTCCTTTGATTTTAGATGCTAAAGATATAAGAATAAATGACCGACATGTTCACTGAGAAAAATGTCTGTTGTTATTATTGTGCCTTTGGCTCTTACTGCTCATTTTTATCACTATAGAGTCTACATTTGAGAGTCAATCAGACAAAGTTAGTGTGCTTTTACCACGACTGTGTTATCTGCATTCCGTGTGTCTTAATATTCAACATGCAGGTGTTCTATAAACGGTTATGCACGATCCCCTAATAAAAAAAGATTTCTCCCGGCTTAGATATTGAAAAAATCGATCGTGTTGTCGCAAATTTTATGAGCCCATGAAAATGCGCCCCTTATTACTTGTAGTGAGCTTATAAGTGATATTGTATAAGCGCTTGTCATCGAGCAGCAAAATCGAGGTTGGAAAGTTAATTTTGTCGATTGGAGCCTCGAAATTTCATCTACGAAGATGAACAGAGGAATGTAAAATACGGGGTGTTCGCGATCTTCTTGTGGACTTTCATATGTTGTTATTTTGACAAAAAGTTTTCAGGTTATAGGGAGCATAAGTCGAACATAGGAAGCAGACATAGGTGAACTGTTGTCTGGAATATCGAGCTGGTTGTAATAGATGCGAGGTAGGATTACACAAGAAAATGCCTTCCTCGCAAATAAGTATTTGTCTGAAGGTACTTCAACCTTCATCGGCATTCGTCCACAGCTTTTGGAAATCAATTAATTTCATCAATGCATTTTAATCACAAATATTTGACATCTGTTATGCGCTTGTCAATAGTCAAAGTTCTATAGAGTTCTAAATCTTCTCGCATGGAATCCATTTTTAGTATTGCATCTGCATGTCTACATTTCATTGCAGGATTCTTACATGTTGAAATATTTCGACGATATATCTTATGTCTTGCGCGTTGGACCGTCTGTATATTTTGTTGTCAAAAACGGCTCACTCAATTATGCAACAAAGGCTGGTCAGAATTTGATTTGTTCATCTGGAGGATGCCCACAAGACTCATTAACGTCTCGTATATATGAATTAGCTGCTCATCCGGATTAGTAAGTGTATACTACAGCAGAATTACAGCAGTTATAAAGTAAAATGCGCGTGTGGTCCAATGATTTTCATCGGTCATATTCATGAGCTGTAGACTGCGAAAGTGAACTGCAAAACGAAAGTAACAAAGTACCTGGAAATCTGTAAATTTATATTGATTGATTGTCAACCATTTATCATGAAATGTCTACGAAAAACTGCGAATGAGGGCTATGCTACAAATGATAAGGAGATGTCTAGCAAATTCTAGTATCCCACCCTAAATCATGGAAGTCTTCTATGGTATCGTCAAGGAAGTCTATGAATAACATGATATAAAACTATTTCATATTGTAGTGAATGTTATGCGGCATTAATTCATTGATGCAAGGTATGATATAATTTTCATAGGACTTCACCTGCTCTCTCTAAAAGTGGGGCGTCAGTGACTTACTGGAGATTGCATAAAATATACTTTTATTTGCGTTATCACAGCCTCTAAAAGTATTTACTCATGTTACACATCTTCATCCATCTTTCCGCATTTTCCTGTTGATGGAAATCCATAAACACACATTGCGGACATTGCTATCGCTCTTATTTTATCGCTCTTATCTTATTAAGGCTGTATCGAGCTAAAATAAAGCCTTTATATTATTTATTATTTCTGCACTTAAAAACATCCCACTGCATCCTGATGGTAGTCAAACATCGACGCGGCATATGTCAGACATATGTCATCAATGTATCAAGTAGTATGTATTAGACAGCAGTCTAGCTAGTGCGAACTCCTTATTCGAGTGCAATGACTTCAAAAACAAACTCACAGTGACACTTACCTGTGTGTGTGCGTAAGAATTCTTAATATACTGAAGAGGTGCAGGCACGTAGGGGCACGAGCATCAGGATGTGTGCTTACGGATGCGGGAGTTCTAGGCACTAGGACTTAGGTAGAACGACTTAGGGTAGCTACTCATGGGTGCGATTGACTTATTGAAGCTGCTTGCAAGTGTCATTGGGTAGCCACTCATGGATTTGATTGGGTAGATAGCCATGGATTTGATTGGGTAGATAGCCATGGATCTAATTAGGTTTGGGTAGTTACTCATGGGTGTGAGCGATCTACGTAATGGCAGCTACTTATTATGCGTATGAACGAGTTAGGGTAGCAACCTATGGATGTGACTTCGTTTTAGCAGCTATTGACTTATACGGACAGGTTACCCTTGAACTCTTTCCTCGAACTCGTTACTGAAATTAAATGCATGATGTTACAAGACTGTATGTCAAATCATTGGACTGTCAACGTTTGCTATATCAGAGTGTATGAGGATGTACTTCGCCGATTTTTATTTCATTTACGATCCTTGCTTGGTTTGCAGCTACAAAATAGCTCGAGCTCCGACCTCCTGGTTAGACGATTATTTTTCATGGACAGATACAAGCTCTCCTTGCTGCAAAACGCACAGCAATGGTTCATATTGCCCATCTTCGGATCCTAGCTCATCTTGTATGCCGTGTAATTTAACGTTTACACGTGGTCGACCAGCTGAGAAAGACTTTATGAAATATCTGCCATTCTACTTAGAGGATAATCCAAATACAGTTTGTCCTAAAGGGTGAGATACATTTGTATTTTTTACACTGCAAAGAGCTAGAAACCGCAGCTGATATTCAGTCAGGGCTTGCACAATTTTTATTCAGTATATATACTACTGTATGTCTTCCACATGATAATGACATGCTCTACACATGAGCATATTGATGGTGTGATTTGTCGAAAATATAATGTTGATTATAAAATGACTGGTATTGATGAGCTAGATTTACTCTCTTACGCAAAAATTGAAGCTTAATTCCAGATATGTTTTCACATGCATTTTGCAAGATAATACGTGGTTGGAATTTTTTTGTACTCTTCCACATCACATTTATAATTTATCCTTTAGTATAATTGATTGATCCTAATGAAGCCCATCTGTTGATACTTGTTTCTTAATTTAATAACAATTTACTCATCTGTGCATATTTTATGGTTGACTTTCGACAAAAAACCCCATTCAATTTGGAAAAAAGTTTAACTAGCAGGACATTCATGTTTAGATTTCGCTTTCTATTTTTTGTGATTATGTGAATATTGTAGAAAATTAAATGTAAGGTTTACTTCGGACATCTTTTAATCTAAAAGTCTTCAAATATATTTTGAACATGGCTAATTCTTGGCAGCAAAGTATTAGGAGGCTGCTCAAGATCCTTGAGACCGATTCTTTTTGTTGCCATTGAAATTGAAAATTGAAAACACTCTCTTGTAATGGCGATGTTTCTAATTTTTTTAAGATAAATAAAGTTACAATGTGTAAACCGCCCGACGTTTCGTCCGCCGCGGACTTATTCATGGACCAATACAAAATAGCTCGAGCTTCGACCTTCTCGTTAGACGATTATTTTTCATGGACAGATACAAGCTTTTCTTGCTGCAAAACGTACAGCAATGGTTCATATTGCCCATCTTCGGATCCTAGCTCATCTTGTATGCCGTGTAATTTAACGTTTACATGTGGTCCATGAATTACGCTACACAGGTCTATGAATAAATCCGCGGCGGACGAAACGTCGGGCGGCTTTTCACATTGTAATTTTATTTATCTTAAAAAATTAGAAACATCGCCATTACAAGGGAGTGTTTTCCATTTTCAATTTCAATGTCAACAAAAAGGAATATCCTCCCGTTCAAGGCTATCAGCGATCTTTGAGACCGAGACTAACAGAAGTTCAAATTCCATGCGACATTGTATCAAAAAGTTTTAATCAAAAAGTGTATCTAAAGGGATGATGGCAATCATCGTATATTATAATGCTGACTAAAGGTCCATTTACACCGGACGCGCCGTGCCTCATTCGGTGTGAATGAATCGCAACTAGCTGCGCGAGTAATTATGATTTTTACCACCCATGTATCCACATAGTCCAGTCACTTGTCAAATAAGTGCAGTCAATTGTCAAATGCAAGAAAGGACACTTCTGATCGTTGTGAATTGCAGCCATGTATCAAAATAAAGCAATCAAGAGTCAACATGTGCAGTCAAGTATCAAATTATCAGTGTAACTGTGCTGACGAACGAGATGATGAGGCAGCGAATAAGAGCTGATGATAAGCAGAGGCTTTTTCAGGCTGCTGAAAGAGGAGAAGACTTTTTCCAACTTGCTTCTCAGTTAAATATCAAACCGAACACAGCCTATGCAATCATAAGGAGAGCTCACTTACGCGATGGACAGGTTGTTGTTCCTCGAGGTGGACATACTCATCACAAGGTGGATGATGAGATCGGAGCTATGCTGGTGTCCATCGTGGAAGAGAAACCTGGGTACACGTTGCACCAAATAAACGCTGAGCTTCGTCTACGACTGCCAAACAAGCCTCATCTTTCGGTCACTTCTCTTTGCCGTTGTTTGACTGCTCGATTAAAAAGTTTCAATGAGAAAGTGTATCTAAAGGGATGATGGCAATCATCGTATATCATAATGCTGACTAAAGGTCCATTTACACCGGACGCGCCGTGCCTCATTCGGTGTGAATGAATCGCAACTAGCTGCGCGAGTAATTATGATGAGTTTTCTTGGGATCGCGGTCTTATTGGACGTGGTCCACCGACTTTGGGCCATCCTTCCTTGGATTGATGTCTCTAAGATCAAAGGAGATGTTGTTGACATTGGGGACAGAAAAGCAGGTTGCCGATCGGGTGCGGTAGTAGAAGTGATTCGGGCTGCAGGAGATGTCAATGTCGAGTTGTTAGGCAAACTCTCAAATACCTGCATCCAAGAGGGACAAATACTCGTACCTAGTGATTGGAATCTGTCGTTCATCATTAACTGCTGCTACGAAGGTAAAGGCGATGCTGTAGAAAAAGTGAACTACAAGAGGCCTCAAGTTGCATGATCAAGTGCTTAAAATTCTGGGAACAGTGTTTTAGTCATTTGCAAGTGTTTGAGTCATAGCCACACAAGTGTTCTCACTAACTCCATCTTAAGTATTGTTCGCAGCTCTCCGTCTGCCTGCAGCTTGCTCAATCCGCGCATCTTTGCTTTCGCCATACAGATTCTTATTCACACATCTTCTGTGCAACTTCCATCGTTCTTCTTGATTGAGCCAAGGTATTTGAGCCGCTCCACTTCCTCAATTATCTCACCTCCGATTGAAACGGTTCGAATATCTCTTTTTGCCGAACCAATTCGCATAGCTTTTGTCTTTCTTGCCTTTAGTTTCAGTAGCATTTTCTTCCCCGCGTTGTTCTCCTGCATTTCGTCTTGGTCTTAGACAATTAGGGCCGTGTTATCAGCGTATCATGCATTGTACACCTGTCTGCCACCAATGTTGATGACAGCATGGCAGAGATCAGCTTCTTATGAGTTGTTCGGTACACAAGTTAAATACCTTGAAAATGAGATGACAGAAGGAATCTGTGAGGCACACCCTTCTCAATAGTAGAACTCTCAGTTTGTGAAGAGGTTGATATGTAGTATCGCGTTGTACGGAACAGAGAGTTGAACATTCAGAAAAATGGACGAAAGGAAAACAAATGCGTTCGAGATGTCAGCTTGTTGGAGACTACTAATGATCAGCTGGTGTCAGTGGAAGACAAACGAAAGAATACGAAACAAAGTGAAAGTGCCAGAGAAAAATGGACTGCTGGAGACCATCATGCGGAGGAAATGCGCAAAGAACGCGCATTGCAAGGGGAGACCCGACAGCCTGGTAGTGGCGACGATCGAAGACGAAGTGGAAGGACGACTGAAGAGAGGAAGACGGAGAGGAGCGTGGATTGACGATCTTTGAGGGACGGCCATGGCCCGGTGAACGGGCTACGCCATTGAACCTGAACCAGTTTGTTCTCCGTTCCATCGGATAACTGCATGCTGATTGCTATTCAGGTACTGCAGTACATGCAGATAGATTTACGCGATGTGACGGGAAAACGAAGCCAGTTAGGATTTCCTATAACCGATTGTAGTCTACATTGTCAAAAGCCTTACTGTAGTCGACGAACTTGATAGCTACTCTGCTTGAAAATTTCATTCACTCTTCCTATAAGAACTTGCAGGATTGTTAGCAAGTTGGCGGTGCCTCCACCGACTCGCAAACCTGTATCTTCGTCAGGAAGCTCCCGATCGATCCTGGCTCTTAAGCGGTATAGCAAGACACTGAGAAGAATTTTGCTACGAGTGCAATAGTGCGATAACTGCTGCATTCTTTGGGATTGCCGACCTTATTCAAAGCAATAAGTTCCTGTTCTTTCCATGCTTTTGGCCAACGTTCTGTTTCCCTCATTCTACAGCAAAGTCTTCAGCATATTTGACGAGTTCCGCAGGTACACCTTCGAGACCAGCCGACTGCCGCTTTTTAGTTTCTTTATAGATCTTTGTACCTGTAAGAGCAATTGTAACTGGTTGTCACTTGCTCGAAGAGCTGTCCGCCGTATTTCTTTAGAAACTGCTTTGATTCCATGAGTGTTAAGTTGTAGCACTATTGATCACGTTTTGGATGTCTATGATTCTTTCCTGAGTGAGTGTGGAAATCTTTTTGTAGAGTGATCTTCCTTTGTTCTTTTTGTCAAACTCGTCAATTTCAGAACACTGTTGTTCTAACTAAGCCTTCTTGTCCTTCCGTGGACTCCTCATGATCTTTCTACCGTACTAATCTTTTTTTATTGCATCGGTGTCTGAAATACGCCGCATTTCTCTTCTTTCCTGAATTAAAGTGTCGTCGCAAATCAGTGATTCCGCTGCTTTCATTTTCGGGGCTAGACCTAACAGGTCTGTTGCAGTGTCTTTAAAGCTCACACCTACGTTCCGCCAAAGTTCGCTTGGTTCCGTCTCTGGTCCAACATTATTGCAAAGCAATTATTCGCTCCCGTTATATACAGGGTACACAGTCTTCCTGTTTCCTTCGAAGTGCGTACATTACATATTCCAAAGAGTAGCTGTTCTCCCTTCTTCTTCCTCTTCATGCTCTTGATGCGGCTTTCGTTCTTGATTCGTTTGACAGTCGTCAGATGAAGTCGGGTCCCACCTGCCACCGGAATCAGCCATCATTGACGTGGTCCCATTAACGTCGTTAACGCGATAATTGTAACTCAGTTTCATCTCCATATGGTTTTGTGGCAATATATTGGTCTGCCAATGCTTTCCGCAGACATGTGAAATCGGAGTCAGGTTCTTATGAATGAGCTTACCTACTGGGATGTCGATCTGCCGGGTGAAGACTATAGCCGGTTAAGAAACCTTCTCCAGGGATGGGTTTTCACACCCCCAAGTGCGCATGCTATTGCATTACCTTAGGACATGAACGTAAAGTCAAATCAGTCATCATAAAATTAATATAATTTGATGAACTATACCAGTAGATATGCACGCATAATTAGGCTGACTGCCAATGAGGAGCAGTAATAAACACTTTAATAAAATTTCTTTTCGGATAGCTTACAGAACGAATAATAATTTTAATAATATGCTAATCATCAACTTGGGATATTTAATGTATTTTCAGAGGTCATGCTTCTTATGGTGATGCGGTTGACTTAATTGATGGTAATAAAAATGTGGGAGCAACGTATTTCATGACATATCACACCACTTTGGTGAATTCCAGTGACTTTATCTTGGCATACAAGCAAGCTCAGGATTTCTGTGCGTCGTTCAACAAGGAAGTGAGAAACAAAACAGGAAACGACAACTTTGAAGTGTTTCCGTACAGGTAAGTTGACACTGTCGAACTCCTTTGTTAGCTCCTTTTCTGAGTCATTTAGCTTGTTTTAATTAGCAGAATTTAACGCCTACACTGCTTAGGTTGTGTTGAACCGACATATCACGGCATTTTACACATCTCTTTTGATGCATCCTGTTGATGCAAAGGCCTGACTGTGTGTATGCATGTGCTGCATATAATTGTTATTGTATTATACAAATAAGTAAGCATTTACATCAACGCATGTGCAAAAATCTTCTAACACCAACATCTTCAGTATTCAAACACAAGATCAAATGCTAAGCTGGATTCAACACGTCTCAGCGCTAATATGTGATTAGAATACTCAAGTCTGTTATTTCTGTACATTTAGTTTATAATTGTGTTTAAATCCCTCATAATGTCTGTGTTATTGCATGGTAAGCCCCTATTTTTCTATCTTTCTAAAGGAATTGAGGATAAATTAGACAAGTTTCATAAACGCAGCTATCGTCTAATTTGTGGCAATGACTACTGTTCTGTCGATTTCCCCTCTATAAATTCTGTCAGGCGAGATCTATGCATCAAGTATTTTAGAAATTGTGAAAGTGTAGTCGCTCACCCCCTACATGACATCATTCCGTAGCGGTTACCACGTAGCGTTATTTTATGTTTAACCGATGTGAGGACATCAAGACGTTTGCATTCTTTCATTCCTTGGGCGTGTATCATTGTGAACAATGTCTATTATGATTAGATAGTATTTGTATAGTTTGTATGATTGTGATACTCTCAATGGCTTGTTGTGCTGAATTTTTAGACAAAACATACCTGACTTATATGTAACTGTCAATTCTTGTATTGCGTGATCACAAGGTCGAATCGAATCTCGAAGCTTTGCAGGTCGATAAAATATTAATCAGTTTGGGAAGGAAATATCTTGGAACTTGTATTGGAAACACAGATTATTAGAGAAACAATATACAGAAAATCAGATCAAGAAGTGGATAAGTCAACTAGTGGTCTTGTCCATCATCGGACAGACACAGCCACAAGCTGCTTATTCCGCTCTTTCATTGCTTCATTTGAAGCGTCAGCTGTTGACGATCGAAGGAGGTTGACTTTCGATCCACTAAAACTACGCAGTTCGTGACACCAAATTTTTTTATTGCGGTCAGTGATGAACAATATGATAATCGTGCAAAATTTAACCTCAAAGTCATATTTTACCAGTGAGCTCCCTACTTCAGAATTTTCAATTAAGACACAATTAGATTTATTCAACACTATGATGCTCAATTGATCAATAATGAAAAATCATGTGACAATAAATTTACACTTGACATTTTCTTATCATTTGTAGTGTGTACTTTTTTGAGCAGAAAAACAATCGCTATAGGTTTTATAATCATCGAGTGCGTGCATGTCTAATGTTCAGAGCGATTACCGTATGATGTTGATGAGTAAAGACATTCACCAAACCGCACTTAGTCGACATTATTGGTGTCGTCATTACATGATTGATCGATAATTATGCATGTTATAATTTATTGCTTCTTGGATTATTGTTTACTTTACACTTTCAAATTTCTGATCGCTCGATTCGTCATTGAAATATGTTCTGCGTAACTTTGTTGAGGAGATTATGTACTTCGCGAGATCTATCGCAGAGTTCCAAATTCTCTTTTGGGTGCCTGAAGACTTTCGGACAAGTGGTTTTTATTGTGTATGAGCAATGACCTGTTTGAGTTGATTATCTTTACACCACTTGCTTTTGTAATAAGCACAATCTCTATCGTCAATTAATAGATTCAGGGAGAATTTGCACCAGTCAGGATCCGTATCACGTGCACGAATAGTTCGTTCAAGGGAAGCAGTGGTTATAGAAGTCAAAAAATACACTATGCAGCATGCAGATTTGCAGCAGCAACCAAGTTAAATCAGGAGGTCACTAATGCTAACCAATCTATACATGCACGTAATTGAAGAAGCGAAATTAACAAAGTTAGCCGCTGAAAATTTCCTTACCTTCTTTCTGGTAGCAGGACCTGAATTGACCATCGGATACCACTTAATTATGCTGTGATCAGACGTACTTAGTGGTGGAAGAGGAATAGGCGCATGGCTGGTTGCATAATTGCACGAATAGTTAGTCCGGTGTGTGTTAACCTCGTGTCTGGAAGTTGACCCCTGCAGTCAAAGATAGGAGGTCACAGATGAGATCGTAGATCTTCCGAACATCGTTGAAATATCCAGTCAACATGATTCGATTTTCAGAGCCAAAACACACTTTGACATAGTCGACTATTGTAGTAAGAGAAACAATTGCTTCTTGATGGGCCGGTATATTGCTCCAAAATGGATGGTAAATGACTATCAACACCAATTTTGTCTCATTAATATAAAGGCATGGGAACTCCAAACTGAAAGAATTGGAAGGAATGATCTTATTAACATCCAGTTTCGTAACAGATAAATGTCTGCGAATGTAGCACGCAATACCTCTACCAACGTCTGTGCTACGATTTTGCCGAAAAGTGAGTAATCCTGCAGCGAGATAGATTAATCAGGTATCGAGCCACTTAGCCATTATTCCGTAATCACACACAAGTCCGGAAGATGCTGCAATACCAATAAGGAAAATTCGACAAATTTGTTGAAAAATGATCTTGCATTCAAGTTCAAACGGCGAGGAAGGCGGTGAGTTGAAGATCTATTGACACTTCGCAGCACGCCATGCCTCTTTGTTGACTCTGCAGTTGATGCAGCATTCTGAGAGCTAGAAACTACTGAGGTTGATTTTATTACAGGAATGTGACTGATCTAAATAATCGACGTCGAAGTGTACTTGACACACAGGGGCAAGTAGAAGGATGCAGTTGCAAGATATCATTCATGCTGTATTGGTAGCGTGACCATCGCAAGGTCAGATGACTTACAGCATGAAAGGATGAATTTACTTAATCCCCAAGCCGCTTGCAAGATGTGGTGTGTGGAGAAGATAGCCATTCCGATATGATTTCAGCCAATAATGTAACTATCTGTGAAATCAACATTTTGGTGAATGCTTTGCAGACGAACCGCTTAGGGCAATTGAAACCGAAGCAACATGCAACCAGTTCAACCCTTGAACTTTGAAGACCCCGGCCGTCTGATTCTGATATTACTATGGTGAGCATCTTCTGGGCATCTGCTGCAAATTGATGGTGTATGGCTTAACTACACAATATGTTTTTATCAATTATAGCGTGAAAGCGTCTTAACACAATTTTGGAAATAGTTTGATGGCGATAGTTAAGTCGTGTTGAATACAACTCATCAAATAGAAATTTCTGAAAATACATGCGAATTATAAATAGTCTGCTACTATGCCAGTGCTATATTGGGCAGAAAAAATACAGTGACGGCATGATAATCTATTCATTTTATGACTTCGGATCCGCTATGAGTAGTTTAAAACTGATTCTACTATTCGTACTTATAAAGCATGGACTCACCCTTCTATATATCATGGGTAATGGGATATTTTTGTGAACAGTGTGGAGGACCTTCATGTCTTCTTGATTTCTATGTGCTTCCGGCTACCGTCTGTTAATGCGAGTTGTTCATATGTGAATATCAATGCTATCCTGTGTATCACTTCACTACTCAAGGGCAGATATTTCAGTTAGACCTAATACAAGGTCTTAGCAACTACGAGCTTTTATAAAATCCGTCAAATCTATTATGAGTAGTGTTTGAAGATTGTCACTATTATTCATGTAATAATTACATAGATGCTCCTATGGACTTAATGTATGCTTTGTCAGTGGCCTATGAGTAATATGAATTGATTAACATGCGCAATTTTGCAGGAAGTTGACAAAAATCCCCGATTTTCAAAACGTTCTAATAAAGGTCATATGCTTTTATGTTGCCATGGGCCAAATTTGATAAAAAATAGGATATGCTATCACAAATACGTAGAAACTAAAATCAATATCAAAAGATGTGTGGGGCCTCTAGGATAATTCCGGGTAAAATACGGTTGATTCGCAAGGGCATCAAGTCTAGCATGCGTCATTCCATAAGTGACAAAGACAGTCGTTCAAATACAAGTGCTCCCCTGTGAACTTTTATTCGCATTGAAAATTTGCATATGTACAGTTATGGATAAAACAATGTACATCATATCCACTTGCACATTTTTTTAATTTTCGGTGCGGATAAAATTTTCCTGGATAGTACTTGCCTTTTTGCTGTCTTAGGATGCGTTTACACGCGCAACTTGATTGTTGATATTTTCTACTGACACTGAGAGGTTATAATCTGATGAATCAATGCACTTCTCTTTGTCATCATTCTTAATTCATATTGTCTGGTGAAGCACGAAGGTCGATTATTGAAGAATTGCTTCTGCGTCGATTGTTTGTCCATTCTTTTCTGACTCATCATGGATCGAAAAGTGTCAGTAATTAAGTTACACGTGTGAACGCAGCCCTACTCATCATATGATGAATTGTCACTCGTGCGCCGCGATCACTTATATGCACAGAATTGAATATTTTGTTTATCTGCTTCGGTTTGCTAGAAGTGTGATTAATACGAAATGGACGGCACATCGAGGAACCTATTAAGTGGGTCAAAAGGAATTCCTAATACCTTACAGAGATAAGAAAAACGTCGTGCATCGCTTGCGGATTAATGTGAGTTCCAGCAAAGTGCTTCGATTGCCAAAATTCCTCTAGATTCGAAGCATTCAGATCATTGCGCACAAGTTTTCTCCAAAATGTTGGCCCTTCCGATCATTATTTAAAAAAGTAGCAGACATGCGAAAATTAGTTCACTTTATGTTTTCACATCCCCTCCTCGGCATTTCTCATTATATAGTGCATACACTGAATCGAATGTTAACCAAGACAGGGATGTGTGTTTTGGTGTGTGCGAAGTGATATCACAGCACGCACGCTTCTCTCACTGGCTCTGGTGTCCTCTGCTGACAGCTTATTGTTTGCCATTCCCAATAGAAAGCGATCCACAAATTTTCCATTCGAGAAGGAGGAAGTTGTTTAATTCTGTGATGTGCCATTTCGATATTAAGGTTAGATACAACCCTTACTTTCTAGGAATCCGAAGCGCGCACAGATGCATCAAATTCTGTGCTAATGTATGTCTACCTGTATGTATCACTTCACTTAGACTAAGATGCTATATGACTAGTGCCTCATGCCAATGTACACAAAAACTTCTACTTTGCTTGCACTGACTATAGAGCGATGACTGAGAACTTCTGCTGTTGCCGGGTCAGGGTGCAGCAGTTATCGTTTTCTTTTCGATTCAGCATTGTCGTGAAGAAATTATTTGATGCAATTCTCAAATTTATTTGTGATTTCAGCGTTTTCTACGTGTTTTATGAGCAATATCTTACAATTTGGAGGATGACCTGGATGAGTTTAGGATCTTGCATTGCAACAATTACAGTGGTAACTTTGATATTACTTGGATTGGATATTTACTCAACTCTCATTATTGTAATTACATTGGTGATGATTATGTCAAGTCTGGCGGGACTGATGTTTTTATGGAGTATTCCACTCAATGCCCTTTCTTTGGTCAATTTAGTCGTCGTAAGTATCTACACTACTTTTTAATGATAATCTAGTAGTTAAGCTGATAGTTTAGTAAAGAAATTCAGTTAAACCATTCAGAAATAGAAATTTATCTTTTAGACAAATGATTGATGCATCATTCTAGTTTTAATTAAAACCGTCAAAATATTGATTCTAATTGACAGTAGAGATAGAAACCGGACCCGGTCGCCCTTAACCTATGGCTTCCTTGTGAATTCAATCCATTAAACTAGATGTAATGCATTGTGTTAGACAGAATTTTGTATGTATCATTTTGTGTGAAATAAAACAAATAATACATGAAAAAATGCAACGCATGAAACCAATGTCTGTATAAAGCTTATGCTGTTAAATTGGTAGCCTACAATAATTCGTGGATAACTTGCTTCATAAAACCTCTTCCCTTGAAAGTTAGAAACTTCAGCCTGTATTGTTTATTCTACTATTAGGCTACATGTATTAGAAATAGAAAGATATCGGTATCATTTAATGCAGTGGCACTCTTTGCTGATTACTTCTTACGATTGGTAAAAATATCGTTATATCTGCATTTGTGCTATTTTCATCTTATACGAGGCCTATGCTATGTGTGTTTCGTTTCTCGATCAGATATGTTGTAAGTAATGTAGCTTAGTCATGCATGTTGTTCTAATCAGGAAATTATTAGGCTGTAGACGTAAACAGGGTTGATGATCAGAGATAACCTATGCCGATAATTAAAACTTTTAGCTGAATACATGGCTTCAATTCCGCAATAACAAATTTGTGTAATAAATAGTAATCAATATGAACATTAGATACATATGTATGTATTTTGGATGTACGTCTATGCTACCTGACGAGCATAAGTGAGTCTGATGCTTCAAAGTGAAATAGATTATAATGTCAGTACCGTCGCCTGCTTACTTTTCACGTATTTGCTGTTCTTTTTAATGATTGAAAAACATATTCGCTAAGTCGAACTGAGGGATTTTGTATGCATGGATCATAAATGGATAGATATAAGATGCGGTACATAGCCTCCATATAGGATAAATATGACTATTTTTCAAATATCAAGCCTGCGTATGCATGCTTGCTGTGTAAGAGAACTCAATTGGTTTCTCCTGAACATATTAACGAAAGGCATAAGATTGCATTTTTGTAGACATACATTTATTTTATTTTAAACCTATTTAGGAGTTGTTTTTTTACGATTATTCATCAGGATATATTTTTTATATTATGTGAAAACCTTAATAAAATCAGCATGCATGCGTCACAATAATTAATTTCGGAAAAACAGCTTCTTCTTCGATGCTGTTTATTTTGTATTTGTAGTATTTTCGATAGACAGAACGGCGGTCATCTCTCAGGGCAGGTGACACAATGTAATCGCAATGTCCAGACGCTCTGCATCATTTACTACAGCCGAACACATTTCATCACCTTAATTAAGCGGAACAAATGGAAATTAAAATAAACAAATTTTGCTTTGACATTAGTTTCATCTTATCTTTCTAATTCTATTTCAATTTTGTTTTAGCCCTATGTGTCTACATATTTCTGTTTGGCGCTTCTAGTTACGTTGTATTCGCTCTTTGGTTTCCCGCTCATTCTTATCATTTTAGCTGTTTACTTGATGTATTATTTTGTATCCTTTTTTATTTGAATTTGTTAGTATCTATTATTGATGAGAGTTTTCTTTCCAGATTATTTTATTTTGTTTTTCGATTATTTATACCAATAGCTAATTTGCCTTTATATATTTGTTGTGTTCTGATTTCATTATTGTGTTGCTTTTGTTCTGTCATTTTGTGCGATGGCTATATATCTCCATTTCTTAGTGCTGCATCTGTATGTTAATTTCCATTTGTCCCACTTGATTGAAGCACATTGCGATTTCATTGTGTCACTTGCCAGCATCGAAGAAATACTAACTGTTTTTTCGATGTGTCACCGATACACAACCAATCAATTTTCAAATATTTCATTTCTACGTCATTAGTTTAGAAGACAATGTATTCAGGGGGAAACCGACCGGGGAATCTCAATTAATGAAAGATTTCCAAAGTTTGTATGAACGCTTTTGTTTGTACAGGCACAGCAAGTGTGCATACGACACATGAGCCATACATGCGCAGGCTGTGTATTCAAAACGAGATAGTGATGTTATTCTATAAGTAGGCCTAGATTGCATCTTATGCACATATCAATAAATCAATATCAATTCCAAAGTAAGTAAAGTTAACACTTTGATCACCATGCGAAAATGGCACTGACTCAAAGGAAAAGTAAAGTACATCAAAAAAGAGTGGACGGTATTTACATTATAACCTAATTCACAGTGATATCACTTTGAAGCTTCTGATTCTTGACTGTGACTGTCCTCTGCAGGTAACGAAGATGCAAGACTTCGGTCAAACAAAAGTTAACATTGTTTAATCACGCAAATTTGAAATTCTTGATGAAAAATATTGGAAACGTGAAGTTAGTAGCTTCAATTGACTAAAAATGATCACTGATTCAATATAATTATTATATTGATTACTTATACATAATATAATAATATATTAATTATTATATGAAATTTATAATAAGGGATAGAGGAAGTTGCGCACGAGAACATGTGTCATTGATTAATTGTCATCTGCTCAAAATCAGCTGTTTAAATTTTCGATTGAGAAAACTTTTACCTAAAAAGGTGTCAAAGTATGCAATTGCAATGAGGATGAAATGCACAATTTTTGTCTTTAGCATGATTGAAAAAAGACAATTTGAATATCATAGCATCAAAGAAAAGTTAATCGTTTAATTGAGTTCCTTGTAGTAGTCCGGGAGCTAGCGTGAAGTTGTGCAGGGAACGAGGTAGTACATAAAACTTTCACATAGCATAGTACACCTCTAACCTACTGCAAAACTTCGCGTCTGCCGGATCAGATCATTTGCTTTTCAGAAATAGAGAGGTAAACACAATCCTATGTATTTCCAGTGGTAAAATTGTGACATTTATGGTGTTGACTCCATTTTTTCGAATTTTTGCTCATAAAAGTTACACAAATTGATATTTTGTTGAACTGGTTATTATAGAAATCATCTACAGATCATGATCTTTCAAATGAGCTATCATTCAGTGACAGAGGATGAAGCAAAGTGTGCAAACAGACACTTTTCGTTGGTGTAACTGCAAATTTTAACATAGAAATTTCAGGAAAATTGTTGATATACTTTAACGAAAAGTGTCTGTTTGCACACTTTGCTTCATCCTCTGTCACTGAATGATAACTCATTTGAAAGATCATGATCTGTAGATGATTTCTATAATAACCAGTTCAACAAAATACCAATTTGTGTAACTTTTATGAGCAAAAATTCGAAAAAATGGAGTCAACACCATAAATGTCACAATTTTACCACTGGAAATACATAGGATTGTGTTTACCTCTCTATTTCTGAAAAGCAAATGATCTGATCCGGCAGACGCGAAGTTTTGCAGTAGGTTAGAGGTGTACTATGCTATGTGAAAGTTTTATGTACTACCTCGTTCCCTGCACAACTTAACGCTAGCTCCCGGACTATAGTAGCAAGTCAAATGGAAATAGGCATGTACTGACTACAGATTTATGTTAAATTGGTGTACTAGTAAAAGCAAAATCGCTATCAAGATAGATTGTATAAAAATATATTAAAATATATCCAAGTGTACACGCATGCAACATGGGGTTTTTACAGATTAGTAGACGACCTTGCTATTGTTTAGTGAAAATAAGCAGATTTTTTTGAATTATGATGCAGAAATTTATAAATAAATTATAGTGATGTCATTAGTCTAGGGCGAATAAAAGTCCAAAAAGTACAAATTCTTAAGATAGGTCAATTTTACATAAGATCCTCAAATCTGGTCTTCAAATTTGATCTGCTAACCCCCTTGAGCAGTTATTAGGTCCAAATAAGGTACAAAAAAATCGTTAGGTACAAAAATGTTAAACAAGCTGATAGGCCTATTATGAAGCTCATCTTCATTTTTCCTATCCCTATTTGATCTATCGTTGCTGTTGTCATTCATTTTTTAAATGATCTGTCATTTTTACTCCCATTCGACCTCCCGTTCCTGATCCTCGCTACACGTCACACACAGAGAGCAAGAGCAGATAGCTGAGCCGGCTATGATGATTGTTTTCGGACAAGCTCGTGTAATCGTGAGATGACGTTGCTTGCCAAAATCAGACCACGAACCTGATTGGCAGAGAAGAGGTCCTATTGTATTTCAAGAAACAGAGCGCATATTTTCTCCGTGTGTGTGAAGATATCGACCAGCAAGTGCGTCATACTGACTGCTGAGGTAAACGTCTCTTCGCTCAAGTATTGTTCGCGTCTTCCACCATGCCGAAAATTGCTGCGACCAAGTCATCGAAAGTGAAAACATACACTGAAAAATATCCGAAGGAATTCAGTGCAGCCCCGAACAGCGAACTTTTCTGCAAACTGTGTGAGAACATTGTGAAATGTGACAAATCCTACCACGTTGAAAGTCATCGAAATTCTAGAAGGCACAGCAATAAACTTTCAAGCTCTGTTTCCTTATCTTCGTCGCAATCGTTCTTGACTTCAGAACCAGCTACATTTACCGCAATGATTACTAAGGCATTCCTAGAAGCTGACATACCGCTTCATAAGTTGCAGCATGCTTCCATTGAAGAATTGTTCGCCTACATGAAGAAGCCATTGCCCTCTGTTTCTGCGTGCCGACAACTTGTGCCGAAATTAGCAGCCGATGAAAAAGAGAATTTGAAATCCAGATTATCCGGTAGGAATATCTTTCTAGTTGTTGACGAATCTGAAGTTCAAAGAAAGAAGTTCGTGAATGTTCTCGCTGGAAGTCTGGAAACTCCAGACAAAGTATGGCTTTATGACTGCGTTCCTCTGATCAAGAGTCTTAACAGCGCCATGGTCTGTCAAATCGTCGACGACTGCACTCGTGACTTAAATGCGGCACGGAGCGACTTCTTCCTTCTTTTATCCGATTGTGCACGATACATGAAATCAGCCGGCCAGCAATTAAAAAGCTTCTACCCTCGCCTATTTCATGTCACATGTACTGCACATCTGCTTTACAACTGTGCAATGAAGGTACGAACTCATTATCCGGCAATAGACCGTCTGATTGCTTCCATAAAAGCAGCAACTGTAAAAAATGGTGACAGAAGGCAACAGTTTTCGGAAATAGGTCAACCCCCAAAGCCCGCACTAACCAGATGGGGTACGTGGTTAGAGGCTGAGTTCTGGTACGCAGAGCACTTACCGACCATTCGCAATATTGTGGAGACCTGGGAAGGAGATGGTGTTCTAGTCACTCGTGCCAAGGCTACGGTCATGGATGAAAATCTGCAAACTGAGCTTCGTAGTGTTTTAGATTATCGCTCAATTGCTTCATTGCTGCATACGATGACCTCGTCAGTCAGCACAATCTCACATGCCTTCGGAAGTCTTTCCGAGATCAGCTTTGGTCAAGATATCTGTGACATAAAGGCGTACATACAAGCGCATTCAAAAAAATGACCTGTCTGCAATAATAGAGACGACAATGCAAGATGTCTCTCCTGCTGATTACAATCTCCTACGGCACGCTCAGCCCTCGTCTGCTGTGGTTGAGAGGAGTTTTTCGATATTGAAAAAACATCTTGAAAGACAACAGAAATTTTTGCCTCGAAAACATTCGTTGTTATGTGATTCTCAATTTCAACTCATCAGTGTAAACAAGTGAATGCATTATTAATGCATGTATATCTTTTCAGCGAAAATACTTGGATAATATTCTGTTCATTTTTGTGAATTCATTTGAGATCGGGTCTTAAATATATGATGTAATATCGAAATTAATTAATATTATAGGTTCAAAAATAAGGTCAAAATTTTGAGATTTTGGGGTACAAAAGGCGGATTTTTAGGTACTGAAAAAAATCGCCCTAGTCATTACTGATTATTCCCTATAAGCGCCATGCTTCAAGGAATATTTGCATTAGTTCAGACTGATGAATTAATCAGTTTCGGTGAATTTCAATCTCATGATCATTTCATTTTCAGCACTTTTTACTAGTGAATGCAAAATATTTTCAGGCTATCGGTATTGGTGTGGAATTCTGTTCTCATATTGTTCGTTCCTTCGCCATGAGCACTCAAGGTGACCGTCGAGATCGTGCTCATTTTGCACTTTCGCATATGGGAAGTTCTGTTCTCAGTGGCATCACATTGACCAAATTGGCTGGAATCATTGTCCTGGCATTTGCGAAGTCACAACTATTCAGGATCTTCTATTTTCGAATGTTTTTGGGCATCGTGATTTTCGGCGCTCTCCATGGTCTCGTATTCCTGCCAGTTTTGCTGAGTTATGTTGGTGAGTCTGATGATTTTCAAATTATATTTCACACTCCGCAAGGAAAGTCCGTTTGAAGATTAAATAAATAAAGAAGATGCTATGTAGATTCATGAAGAAGATTTCTATTTAGTCATGTAATTAGCTTACTTGGACTATGACGTCATCAATTATCAAACTGTGACGTCATGAATTTTGTTTTGTTCCAGTCTATAGCCACGATTGTTCGACATTAACGGAACATCAAGCAATCAATGTGTTAGAACAATACATTCAGTAACATGCTAAAATCAGCGGTGGCAGTTTGAGTAATCGTAGCCTAGTGGTTACCGATTTGGCAAGCTACCACGATGGGCGAGGGTTTCAATTCCACCGATGAGCAACTTTTTCGATGTTTATCTACGAGTAGTAGTAGTTCGTTATCTGGCTCTTGCAGCTGCCCTCAGTATTTGCATTTTGGCAGTAGCGTCTACGATCAAAATTATGATCCTCTCGCTTTCTGTCATCACACCACGGTCTATGACTGCCAGGGAATTTTGCGCTTGAATTGTTCAAGTCTGTTGACCAAGGCCCAGTCGAACTGGCATTGTGGCATTTTCTCTGATTATCAGTCTCACGGCAAAGCCAGGATAAACAAACGCAGAGCAGGCTGATACATAGTCCTCCAGTTTGTTCAGCCATTCTAGTTTGGCTAGTTTGGGCCATTCCAAGCCTCACTGAAGAGCCCTTGCTGGACGAAATGCTGCGAAGCAGTTTTGTGTTTAAATTGTTCAAGTCTGTGGACATCTTTCTATTCTATGCCCAGGTGAAAGGTCAATCTGCAATCTTTGTGATTATTAAGTGAATAGCAGATAAAACATTTTTGAGAAGTAATTTTTGAAAGAAATAAGAACGAAATTTTTCCCAACGTTTCGCTCATAGTCCGTAGAGCATTCTCAAGGGTACAGATAAAACTTGAACTGATAACAAAATTTGAAAGTCAAAATTTGAAAAACATTAGAGTGGAAACTAGGTTAAAGGGACTAAAGTAAATCTTACATTTGCAAAGCTCACTTATATGTAAAAACATCTGGTAAATTGTGAGTAGTTATAGGTATGAGATCCGGCGCATCGCTTCGCTCAGCACCGGATCCCACACCCCAGGTAGATACAAAAATGAAAAAATGAAAAAATGAGGGTCCTCTTGAAATTTATAAAAAATTGTTAAAATTAGGGACCTCTTGAAATTTAGCAAATCAAAATGCAAAATAGGGTCCTCTTGAAATTTAGCCAATCTAAATGCAAATTAGGGTCCTCTTGAAATTTAACAAATCTAAATGCAAATTAGGGTCCTCCTAAAATTAACAAATCAAAAATGCAAATAAGGGCCTTCTGAAATTTAGCAAAAACAAAAATGAATATGATTAAAAATATTCATTTAAAAATGGAAGATGTAAAAACAAAAGAACCATCAGCCCCCTTATATCCTTCATTATCATATGAAATGGATAAAGCAAAACACAAAGATAGAGTCAGGTACATGAAAGATAAGGAAGCGCAATTATTACTTAGATTAGAACATTATAATAAATTAAGAAAAAGATGGACTATAGTGAAGAATGTAACACAAGGAGTTGGAGCATTTTTAACAATTTCTTTAGGCGCTCTCACTATTGTCATTTCATCTGGCGTTCTTACAATTCCTGTTGTAATGTAATTGTAATGTACATTCCTGTGTAATGCTGGCGTTCAATCTGATATGTTAGAAAAAATGCACCTAACTGAACAAGTGAAAACTGATTTTGAAAAAACTATTGCCCCACTCAAAATTCTTGAGAAAGAACTCGCAGTTCGTGATAAACGAATTGATATATCTGATCCAGTGCAGAAAACCATCATGGATGATTATGGTTTGTTAGAAGCAAACATAGACAAGAAATTACCGAAATCTATGCTATTTGAACATTCTACAATTTTTCTTGGTGCTAAGCCATCGCTTAGATTTTTCTTGGGTGGCGAAGAATTATTTATAAATACTAAAGAAAGTTTAATTTTTGCACCAGACAAAACACCTTTCAGTTTAGACAGAAATTTGGTGGATTTATTAAGAGGAGCGGATTTAGATAACTATCATACTGATGATCTACTGAAATACAAAACTATGTTAGACAAGGTTGGAACTGTAAAAACTCTTAAGCGTTATAAAAATTTGAATGGCTTATTATTCAAAACGTCTAGTAGCAGTAAAACAAGAACTGGTTATTCAACACCGCCTGGTTATTCAACACCAATGGCTGCTTCGCCAGCAAGAACTCCTTCTCCAGCAAGAACTAGTTACCCAAAAACAGGAACAGGTCTAAAAGAGACAACGGTTTTCCTGCCCGATGATCCGCAAGAATTAATAAACAGATTAGAGATTTTATTAGCTGCAACAAAAGAAGGACATAACTCTAGTTTTAACGAAATACATGCAATCTTAAAAAGACTATCAGAAAAGAAAATTATTAGTGAAAAAGACTACAAAAGCTTATCTAAATTATTTAGTTAAAAATGTCTTCGGCAGAACTAGAAAAAATTAATAAACATTTAGAAAATTTAACCGAGATTTTGTCCTCATCAAAATTTAGTACGTCATTAAAATTTATAACAACTACTTCCTCGCATACTTGTAATTTAGACCCTATTATTCACTTAGAACAAGAAAAACATTATGAAGTAGCATTAACTAGTTTTTCAACATTTAACACTATACAAAATATTATCAAAGATGTAAATGATCGATTTAAATATTCAAATGACAAAGGTAAAACTTGGAAAGATTTAACTTTTCTTCCTGGATCTTATGAAGTTGAATCGATTTCCAATGAAATAAAAAGACATTTAGGCATTCAATTTAAAGACAAGAAACAATTACATTTCGCAGTTGAACCAGCAGTAAATAAATTTTCTCTTACTTTAGATGAAAATCATCAAGTTGATTTTGATATTGACAAATCTTTATCAAGACTATCAGGATTTAAAAAGCAACTCTATGCACAAGGTTTTCATATCAGTGAAAATATACCTAAAATAACTGAAATAAATTCAATCAATGTTCAATGTGATATTATAGAAGGTGGTTATGTTAATGGAAAGCTAACAAATAATATCTTCAGTTATCCAGCATTTACAGTTCCGATTGGTTACAGTTTAAATGTAATCCCAAAATCATTAATATATTTTCCCGTGACACGAAAAACAATTAATTCAATTACTATTAGAATAACAGATGAGAAAGGAAAGGCAATAAATTCTGGCGGCGAAGAGATTATGATAGATCTATTATTACGAGGGGTGTAATTAAAAATATTGACTTAAAAATGAGTGAAAGCAGTTCTGTAAATTCTCCACTAAACAGGAAAGTGAAATTCAATCATCACCCAAACCTATCCAAAAAAGTTTTATCAGTTATCTGTGGAAGATCAGGTTGTGGGAAAACGTATCTATTATTCAAAATTCTCACGACACCCAAATTTTTGGATTATAACAATCTTATCATTTACACAACAACAGCAGAACAACCCGTCTATCAATTTTTAAAATATGGTTTTGAAAATAATCTTACAAAATCAGCTATAGCTTCACTGTTTGAAGAATATGAAAAATCGGAGTATGAAGAAGAAATAAGTTCCTGGTGTGAAGAAGCAGCGAAAAATAAACAACTAGTAGAACCCAATAGAAATAAACACATAACGATACAATTAATAGATGATAGTGGCAATATGCAAGATCCTAGTAAACTAAATAAAACGAAAAAACATTGTGTGGTGTTTGATGATTGTGTTAATGACAAAGATCAGGCAGTTCAGAGAAATTATTTTACAAGAGGACGACACAATAACTGTAGTGTCTTTTATTTGACACAAAGTATGTATTCATTAGATGGAAGTGTTATTAGAAAGAATGCTAATATTTTTATGATTTTCGAAATCAATCCAAGAAACCTAAGTGATTTGTTAAGAGACTTATGTATAAGAGATAAAGATGAATTTAAACAATCGTGTAACAATGCTTGGGCAAACGACTATGGTTTTATCACAATCAATATTGATAAAAAAGTACATGATAGAGTTATAGAAGATTTGTTCATAGAGTGAAACTCTGTACCGAACAATTGTTCACTGTCTAGCCTTCGGCTCGAGGGACCCTCTATCGGAAGAGGGGATTTCTTGGCTTTGCCCCGACTGAAACTCTGAATCGAACATATTGTGCATTATGATTCCTCTTCCCAGTCTTCACTATCAGTGTATTCAATTATATTACATTCTTTTTTTATTCGTTGAAATATTTCGTCTTGAACATCTTCTCCGCTATAAGGTAGCATAATACCATTTGCATTAGGCGCTTGACGTTTAAGAATATTTATTTTACCAGTGAATCTTTTTTCTTCAGTGTTATTATTTTTATCAGGAATACTAATACCAGTTTCTAAAGATCTTTTCCATGGTTTATTAACAATTGTTGTCAATGTTTCGCCATGGTATAATTGAATGAAATCTTCTACTTTTACTTTAGTTTTTGTATAACCCTTAAATGTTTTCTTTTCACTAAGTCTCCCTTGTTCATCTACAGTAATACAATATTTTATTTTGGGAGCGATAAACAATCCATATATAATTCCCCCATTACCATGATCATTTTTCCCTTGGCATAATTCCCCGCCAACATATCCAGCCGCATCTAATTTATTGAAGAGTTCATTGGAAATGCATATGGAATCAGTATCTGTGTAATGTATGTGTTTTTCTTTAAAACCATTAATTTCTAAAATAAAGTTGTTCATGATTCGTCTAGAGTGAGCAAGAATAAAAGAACCTAAATGTGATGGCATGAATGATGTCGTAGCGTAGCTGCTCAGGCCTTTGGCTGTCTTTTCAGTGTCTGTAATATTAGCTTTAAGAAATTCATCATCTTCCATTTCTACTTTCACTAAGAATTGTTCATCATTTACTTTTTCAAAATCTTTTACTTCTTGAGTGAAATTTTTTCTCAATGTACTTTCATTCCATAAATGATATTTAGTGGTTATGTCTTTTTGTACGGTTTTTCCATATAGTGAATTCATTAATAATTTAATTAACTCATCGCCTACAGTGTTTCCTTCTATTTTATATTTTTTTCTTAAATTGAAGAGCTTTTCAATGTATTTGCGAAATGGTGAAACGTGATAATTTTCTTCATAAATTATACCATCTGTAATAGATAATATTTTCCCGCCGCATCTAACAATTTCTTGTATATCTACAGAAGTTAATACATCATAACACATTCCATTCCTAAACCTTATTATTTCTTGATTGCAATTGTTTTCATTCTTTACCTTATCTTTCGCAGGAACTGGTTGAAAAAACATCTCATCAGGATAATGAAACACAACTGTGAATATTCCAGTTTTAGGACGAAATGATTGAGTGTTAAATTGATATAATACTGCTTGTTCTTCTTCTTGTCTAAATTTTCTAGCCGATTCAGCTTTAGGGTATTCTGAATGTTCGTCATACATAGCTGATGGATATAAAGATGTTGCATCAAAAGCCATTAAGAATTCATTTCGTTGGTCGAGTAGTTTATGTTTAATTTCTTTACAGAGAGCATTCTTGTCTTGCAACTGATTATACTGCTTCATTAAATCTATTAAATTATTACCTGGGGGCAAAACCCCCTCAGCGTAGCACCCAGGTAAATACCTCTGTAATATTGGTAGTAAGATGTTACAAAATGGAGATTCATAATGACTTATATTGGCTGAAACTCTTCCACCTTTAACAGATTTTCTAACATAGTTTCTAGTCCATAAATCAGTATGCGAATGAATATTTATGTTGTCTTCTTGTACACTCTTCATCCAACCGTTAAATGTTAAAGCGGAGGATGTTAAATTAGTAGTTATATCTTCACCAACTAATTCTTTCATAACATTATTATACTTGTAGATACAAAATGCTAATGAAAGAACATCGTTAATTAAATACGGTTTCCACTCATGTTCTTTTTCTTGATAATTATCATGTGTAATTTCACCAATTTCATAATTTAATTTACACATATTGCTAGGGGTTTTAAAATTCTCGCACCATTTGGAAAGACTTGTTTTCACGTGTTGATAGCTACATTTCATTACAATAGTTTGTAAAGGTTTGCTTGGTTTTATGTTACGTTTTGTAGAGTCACCTAGTTGCTTAGATCTAGAGGAACGTTGAATGTACTTACTAACACTTTCAGTTGTATAAGGATTTTGTAAAGAAGCAGTGAGTATTCCTCTTGATGTTTTAAGCGGTGGTTTATTTAATTTAAAATTAGATTTGAGTGGAAAATATGCATCGAATCCTGATGAATTATGTGCTATTAAAGTTACTTTCGAATGATTAAAAGATCCAAGGTTTTTGAAAAATTGATGTATCGGACATACGTCCTCTGGGTTTCCACCGAACGGACATTCATCTTGTTTCCTAATAAAGATTTGCACACAACATTGAATTTTGTTAAGTTCTGCTCCAGTTAAGTTGTTGTATTCACTTATCTGTTCTTAAGTTCTTTAATTTCCTCTGGATCTTGACTCTTTTTTAGTTTCATCATGTCACATAATAAACGTTTGTCCACTTCTGACAATCTCCGCTTTGGTAAGCAACACATGAATTTATTGAAATTGATAGCGCCTAAAGCATAAGGAATAGGATGGGCTGTTGCACAACGAGGATCTGGATAAGTTTCGAGATCCCATATATATGTTGAACCATAGTCAATTGGTTTCTTTATTATGGTCTTATACGGAAGTGTTGTTAGATTTTCATCAGTAACGGTTTTATATATTGGTTTGAAATTATTTTTGATTTCTCTAATAGCTTCTGTTTTGTAGAACTTATTTATTAAACAGTAGTGTCCTATTGATGAACCTTCGTGAGAATAATTGTAATAAACGTAATTATGCGACGTTGTAATACCTCTAGGATTTAAATGACGATTGGCAGGACTATAATATTGAACACATTCTCCAAAGTATGTATTGAATTGAGAAAACTTGCAGTTTGTCATTACTCCTGTTCTAGATGTAGCTTTCTCTTTATATAAAAAGTCATTAAACATCTCGATTATAATTTTAGCTTGTTCTTGATTGAAACCACGTAAGGCGTTGTAACATTTTATAAAGCAGAAATCTTCAGAAGGAATGTAACAATATTGACCGATGTATTCTTTGATTCTATATTTCATATTAATACCAGCGGCTCTATGTGATCTTTGTACTAGCTTTATTCCAAAATCTTCGTATTTAATACTACCTGTAAAAACCCATTCATTAGTATCTGATTTGTGATCTAGATTACGAAGCCATGTTTCAAATGAATTTTTATTATAAAATGTAGCGTAAAAGTTTGGTATCGTGGTTCCATCTTCTTTGTTTATTACACCCAATAAATTTAAAACTTTCAAACTTTCCCATTTCTTAAAAGAGCACGTATATCATTTACTACATTAGTAAAAAGTTCATTTTCATACGTGATAACGTTCGGATTAAACAGATTCAATAGATCATCACCAAGTCTATCATCAGAGAATATATCAGTAATTGGTGTGGCTGATGTTTCCTTTGTTCTACGGTTCTGTTTTTTAATATTACGTCTAATACTACGCCTAGTACGTTTCTGTTTTTTAATACGTCTACTACGTTTAATTTGTGCATCAAATTCATCAATTTGTTTCTTGATGAATTCATCAATCGCGTGCTCTGGTCCTTTAACATTTTCCATTATTTACGTTTTTTAATAAAAAATTTATGTTTTTCACGTATACAGGAATATTTAGTTGTGCTAATGTTTCTAAATCATAAACAGTTAAATGCTCTTTATTAACCAACCACCATAAATTATTATAAGCTAAAAATACTCTGAAACTTCGCAGACAAAGGGGGAAGTCTTTTGTTTTCGTGTAACTTCTTATACCGTGTTTTATTTTATAGTCTTTCACGAATTGCATATATTGTCGATGGTAATGAAATTTAACTTCATGTTTCGGGGTGCGAGGGTTTGTAGGATGACGATAATTTTTTAAAACTGGTACGTGTTCTATTTTATAGGCCTTTGTCCTCTGAGTTTCACTCACCTCATTAATCATTTTCAAAACAAAAATTACATTTTATGTACTTCCTCTATTATTAGACGCATAGCACTTAATGTATTTTTGACATCAGAGACTAGAGGTTGTACATTCTTTAATACATCACGGAGATCATTAATTCCTGTTCTCTACTCTCTCATCGTTTCGGGGTTGGTATCTTTAATACATTATTTAAATAATGATCGAAATAGAAATAAAATGTTTCAGGTATGATAATTAGCATGAACTACATTCATATGTTTATTTAATAATGCTTTATTACGAAAAGATAAATTACAGATTTCGCATAGAACCTTGGTTCCGTTGTCTGCATCTTCGTTGCCGAGACGCGAAGCGACGACTTTGTTGGATAACATATTTTTAGCAGAAAAAAAATAATCTAGAAAAAATGATGTTAACAAATGTTGGCGGGTGTGCTTACACTCCGAATAATCAAGAATCAGAAATAGAACTAGACAACTATATCATGAAAACTGGAGACGTTTTAACAGGACCGTTACATCTTTCTATTCTTCCACAACAAAGTACTGAGTTGGTAAATAAAGAATATGTTGATAAACAGTTTGATAGAATTGTGTCACTGCTGTCTCTACTAATGAAAGAAACCAAGCTTCTAAAGCAGAATGATGAAAGACTGCAAGAAAAGCTAACAGACCTAAGTAGCAAACATGGAAATATAGAAGCAGATATATCAAAACTTCATAAAAAAATAAGAGAACAGTCAAAGATTGTAATCCTATTATCAATAACTTTAAGGGGTGTCATTATAAAGAATACAAATCAAAATAAACAACTGAAAGAAGAGTTAGAAAAAGTTAGCGAAAAGAATCGAAAATTATTACAACACTTTCAACAGATGCAAACCACATTCCAAAAAAGTGTTGATGAATTACGTAGCCGAATCACACAACAAGTAAAGCACATAAACAGAATGAAAAATGAAGTAAACTCACTTAATCAAAAGGTTTGTGAATTGAAGACCCTTAAAACGAATTTAGAACATGAAGTAAAGAAAAATTCTAAAGGAAATAAGGAACAGTTGAATGCTATTAAAGTTCAATTGGCTGCTCTTAAAACAGAAGTAAAGAAAAGTGAGAAAAAATTAAAAGTAAATGAAAACGAAATTAAAGTACATCACACGCTGCTTGACGCAATAGATAACGTGCAGCGGAAAATTAATAAAGTTATAAAGTTATCGCGAAGCTGTTGTCCATTCACAAACGTAAATCTTAATAGAATTTAGCCGATCGGCCCAAAGGTCCTCAGGTTACTAACCAACCACAAACATAAATATTTTTCACAAAAGTCAAATTTAAGCTTAAAAAATGCCTATAATTTATAAACACAATCTTAAAAATTTTGCATCAAATAATAAAATTGCTCATGAACCATCTCTGAAACCTGTGTACCATTATGATAGTGTAGAAACTGTTCAAACAGAAGGAGCTGGCATCTTTTCTGGTATCGGCAGTATCGTTAACTTGATTAAAAATAATAAAGATTTGATTTCATCTGCTGCTAAAGGAGCAGCTGCTATAGGTAGTACAGCTAGTGCAATATCGAATGCTGTTAAGTCACAAAACGAATTAAAACAACTAGAAGCTATTCGCAAACTTAGAAATGACGCAAAAGAAATGCAAAAAGACAAAAAGCTCTCAGAGGAAACAAAAAACAAAATTGCTAAATTAGCGAAGATGGAAAGTAAACATGATGAAAAAACAATTGAAGAAATGAGAGGAAATGGTCTAGCAAAATTCTAGTAGCAAAATTCTAGTAGCAAACTGATTTTTTTCTAATAAAAAATATAATGGCAGCTCTGATTGAAAGCAAATTTAGATTAGACGATCCCCGTTCGTTAGTTACAATCAAAAAAAGAATGACTATATAAGAATTGCTATGAACCCCGGTTCTTCAGGTAGAGTGAATACTGGAGGTGATTTAATTTTTGAAGTTGACAATCAACAAAGTTATTTATATTTACCCGATTCATTTTTACACTGTGAATATTCTCTATATTCTGATGCTAATTTTACAACACCATTACCTGCTACGGATAATATTACATTAGAAAACAATTTCTTTCCAAGACTATTTACACAAATGCGTTTAGATGTCGCAACACAAAATATAGAAACCATAAGTGATTCACCTGGTATTATTGATTCAATGCTTCGATTTGTTACAATAGGTGAAAATACTAAAATGCATGAAATCGAAGGATGGTTTCCTGATAACCATACCGGCATACTTAAAGATGATTTAACTCACGCTGGAACAGATGCAGCAGGAATTGCGAAAGATGTAGAAAACATAGTGAAACAGTTAAACAGTACACAAAATAGCTCATATCAGAAAAGACGTAATTTTAATAATAAAAGTAAACAAACTGTTGATTGGTCATTGTCTCCATTATTCGGTTATTTGGATTACACTAAAATATCATGTCAATTGAAAATCAAACTCATAGTTCATCGTACTTTAAATAATGAAGCAATATTTTATGGAAAGGCTGGGAAGAAAGCATACCTAAAAATTGATAGACTTGAATGGTGGGTAAAACATATTACTCCTAGTTTAGAGGTTGAAACAACTATTGCGAAAAGATTAAATACGAACAAACCAATTCCAGTAAGTTTTTTGAAGCGTACTGCGAGCTCTGTCACTTTTACTGAACAAAGATTTAACTGGCATTTCACAAGAACATCAAATACTCCAAGATATTTTTTACTCACTTTTCAAAAGAATGAAACACCTAGTTTTGATAAGAACAATAGTCTTTTCCATATTAATTCAATTCGAAGTTTACAAATTTCATTAAATCAAACACGTTATCCTATCGATCCATTAAGATTTGATAACACCAATAATCAGTTTATGGAAGGATATGACGCTTATAGAAATTTGTGTCGAGAATTTGGAGTAGAAGCACAATTAACTCCTGTAGATTGGAAGAATTTATATCCTGTTTTATGCTTTGATTTAAGTGCACAATCGGAAGATATTATTAAGAATGGTTGTGATGTGACAATTAATATTGAAAAAACAAATTCCACAACCTCATTGATGGCTTATGGTTTATTGCTAGAAGACGCCGAATATTCTATTGAAATTCTTAATGGAAAGATGGTTAGGATCGGCTAAAGCCAGAGGAGCTTCTCTCCGATCGGTTAGTAACCTTAGGAGCTTCTCTCCGATCGGCTAAAGCCAGAGGAGCTTCTCTCCGATCGGTTAGTAACCTGAACAAAAAGTGATAGGCTAAACCCTCTGAACAAAAGTGAACGGCTAAGCCCAAGACTATAAATTTTTTGTTAAAAAATGAATAATAAAACGGTTGAATTAAAACTACGTAACATCATTGACAAAAATACCCCTAAAACTATTACGATTAACAAAAAGAAGTATTACATAAGTAAACCAAAGATAGAGAATATCAAATTACAAGAAGAAAAGAATGGTGGAATTCTCCCATTAATTCCACTAATCATAGGTGGTATAGCAGCAGCAGGAAGTGTTGCAGGTGGGACAGCTGGTATTGTCCAGGCAGTAAATAAAAATAAATCAGAGAAGGCAGCATTAGAAGAACAAAAACGACATAATAGGGAGTTAGAGAAAGCGGCTAGAGGTGAGGGAATAGTAGATAATTTTATTAGTAAATTAAATTTAGCTAATGAGGGGAAACGAGTTCTTAAAAATGTCCTACACAATATTGATGATTTAATTCAAATAAAAGAAACGAAAGATGGATCTGGCATATATCTAAATCCTTGTATGGTACGTTAAAAATTAATCTTTAAAAATGAGCGAAGTGGATTCCTTGAATTTGAATAACTTAAGAATTTCAACTCTAGATCTAATGGATTATCTCTTAAAAGTACATAGAACCTCAAATTCTCACCACACCGGAGGTGACCCAACTTCCGGTTGCCAGCGTTACGAAGGTAACGATATACAAAAAGCATTAGAAAACTTTCCTGGTTTTATTTGGAGTAAATATTCGAAAGAGAAACATTTACCTGGACATTCATATACCGGTCCAGGAACTCGATTAGATATAAGACTAGACGAGGATAATAATCCAAAACCAGGTGAAGAACCAATAAATAGAGTAGACGCCGCCGCTTATAAACATGATTTAGCTTATCGAAATCATGACCTAAGTTCTCGACATGAAGCAGATAAGAAAATGATTCAAGAATTAGATAGTATTCAGAATCCTTCCTTTAGAGAAAGAATTGAAAGAATGTTTGTTAAGAAAGCTTTACAAGCTAAAATATTATTCGGTCAGGGGATAGATGAAACGACAGCCAAGCTGTCTGAGAGCAACGCTCGAACCTACGCGTCCGAAATTCACAAGGAATACAGAAAGCCGAAATATCTATTGAAGGTAAAAGTATTTAATAAAGATGATATCTGGAGTGCAGATCTAATTAATATGCCTAATGAAAGAGGGTTTAAGTACGCATTGACCGTTATAGATTTATATACACGATACGCTTGGGTAAAGCCTTTAAAAAACAAAAGTGGTCTGTCAGTTAAATATGCGTTAAATAGATATCTTTAAAGAAAGTTTTAGAAAGCCAAAAAAGCTATTCGATGATAAAGGGTCGGAATTTTATAACCGAAATGTAAAGCCACTATTTGAAACTGTTTATTCCACAGAAAATGCTGGAAAGGCTGTAGTAATAGAGCGTTTCAATAGATCATTAAAAAATAAAATTTTCAAGAAATTTACTCAGCAAGGAAATCAGAAATGGTTGAAGATATTACCAGGAATTGTAGAGCAGTACAATAATAAAGTTCATTCTGGTATTGAAGAAACCCCAAAGAATGCTTCTAACGACCCCGATTTGATACGAAAGAAAATATTCGAAAATAATTATTCAAATGAGAGTAATCCGAATTTACAGAAACTTAAGCCGAAATTTAAAATTGGAGATAGAGTTAGAATATTTAAGTATAAGAACAAATTTGAAAAGGGCTTCGTCGGATACTGGACGAAAGAGATATTTGAAATTTGTAAAATAAATCAGACTTATTCGATTACTTATGAAATTAAAGATTTAGATGATGAAGATATCAGAGGCCGATTTTATCAAAATGAATTACAACGAAGCGAGCTTTGATCTTTAGGTGCCGCTTTAGCTAGCTTCGCTTGATTTTTAATTGTCATTATTCTTATTGATACTAACGTTTTTCGGCAATTAAATTCCCTTAATCAATTTCTTTATTCAATTCTAACATAATATCAAGAAATGGTACTCCTTTTTGTAATTTATACAAAACATATAAACATAATTGACCACAGTAAGTTGTTCCTGGTTTCTGAATTTGAAATGTATTATAAATTCCAGTTACAAGTAATTCTTTGACTTCATTTGTTGGAGGCAATCCATAAGAGTCGAAGTAGTAATTATCCCCATTTTTATTTCTATGTCCCGCTGACCAATGTACGCCTTTTTGGTCTGAAGTGTGAAGATTCGTTATGAAATTTACATTATTTTTATTTTTTAGTTGACATAATTCGTCACGCATTAAGACGTGGAAATTCCTTATTCCTAATTGTTTAGCCATTTTCTCTAGATGAAAGTTTGTAGTTGTTTGTTTACCGTATTGTTTTAGTAAGTATTTTATGTTACTCATTTTATAATAAATAAATAAATTTCTTGTAGGATCCCCCTCCAGGAGAAGAAATGTGAGAAGACTTACAGTATTTATGAAATGATTCTTCTTTACAAATTCGTTGATGAGGCACACTTTTTTTTGCGATTTGTCCTTTTGTCGTTTCAATACGATCGCCCAAATTTTTGCTCATCATGAAGGTATGAGATGAATTAAAATAACAACTGTCTCGTATATCGTCGTTTTCCTTATGTGTTCTGAGCTCACAATAGCAACTGCTTTTCTATCGTTATCCTTATGTGTACTGAATTCACAATAGCAACTGCTTTACTATCAATTGTCTTATGTGTTCTGAATACACAATAGCAACTACTTTTAATCAATTCATGCGGAGAGAGGAAACGCTAAATGGATTTTGTGAACGCATTTGCATTTGCAAAACTCACTTTAAAACCTGATTCTGAAAATAATTTACGTAGGCGTAAATTGAACTGTCAAAATTTTACCGACGCGTAAATTGAACTGTCAAAATTTTACCGATGCGTAAATTGAAATGACAAGATTGCGCTATTCACAATAATTTTAGGGAAAAGCTGTTCTTTGTTTTCCTTTGCGAGAACAATAAATCTCTCTCTCTTCAATCATCACTCCTTATCTTTTGATTAAGTGCGGATAGCAACCGTTTTGTTTCATGAATTCATTGTTTCACTGTTGCAAGTGAAGTTGTGAAAACACCTGTACCTGTTAAAGCTGTAGCAACAACAGGAATTGTAAGAACGCCAGATGAAATGACAATAGTGAGAGCGCCTAAAGAAATTGTTAAAAATGCTCCAACTCCTTGTGTTACATTCTTCACTATAGTCCATCTTTTTCTTAATTTATTATAATGTTCTAATCTAAGTAATAATTGCGCTTCCTTATCTTTCATGTACCTGACTCTATCTTTGTGTTTTGCTTTATCCATTTCATATGATAATGAAGGATATAAGGGGGCTGATGGTTCTTTTGTTTTTACATCTTCCATTTTTAAATGAATATTTTTAATCATATTCATTTTTGTTTTTGCTAAATTTCAGAAGGCCCCTATTTGCATTTTTGATTTGTTAATTTCAGGAGGACCCTAATTTGCATTTAGATTTGTTAAATTTCAAGAGGACCCTAATTTGCATTTAGATTTGCTAAATTTCAAGAGTACCCTATTTTGCATTTTGATTTGCTAAATTTCAAGAGGTCCCTAATTTTAACAATTTTTTATAAATTTCAAGAGGACCCTCATTTTTTCATTTTTTCATTTTTGTATCTACCTGGGGTGTGGGATCCGGTGCTGAGCGAAGCGATGCGCCGGATCTCATACCTATAACTACTATTGTGCTACATAGACTTAGGAAAAGAAAAATCAAACTAGTGATCAAGCAACCGCGGTTTCACAGAATCCTTCTGTCCATTCAGATTAAGATGAAGTTTCTGAATAAATAGCATTTCATAGATTCTTAGATCGTCCTTCTTGCATTCCTTCAAGATCTTAAAACTCACCATAGAAATTGCTTGGTCACAATTAGATTGTAGGCGATGCTCACTTACAGAGTGACGATGTTCTTTAACTCTCTGGAAAAGGAAGTGAATAATGTCTAGATAATTGTCATTCAATACATCCACCACGAATTCACAGCAACATATAGTCGGCTATTATTTGTGAACCCATAACTTCACTACTGAATATGATTCAAGTGTGTATATACGAGTAAAGCACAACAAAATTTGTGAACAAGATGTAGCATGCACCAACTGCTTTAACTTACTGTTCTTTACCAATCGAAGTCTGCAACCGCTTTCAGTGTATCCAACTAATGCATCCAATTAATGCCCAAAGAAATATTTGACACAAAATCAATCAAACATATCTGCACATTACTGGAAAAGGTGATTTTCAGTATCAGTTCATTTTGCATCACCCTTCGGCCAGTGCAAGTTGACCAAATTCTTCTGCACTAAAATTAGCGTGCATGGAAACGAGAGGGTCCACCTGCATTATATATCTTCATTATATTAATTAAGAGCTACGAATCGCTCTAAGATGTTTTCTGATAAATGTCTTAGAGAGTTAGTGACTTGGTCACTGATCCGCTCTTTAGATGTTGAATACAGTACTCATAGCATGGTTGAAGTGGGCTATGCATTCGAGAATGTAGGCCTAATCATCTAACTAAGAAACCTTATTACTGCATTTGCCGTCTTATTATGTTTCATGTATATATTCCATTAAACAAGTCTACAAGTCTGTTTAGTTAATCAGTGATAGATGATAAGTAGTTAGGAACATAGTCATAAACATTGCACTGTAGGCCATGTAGACAGTATTGTATATCGCGATAGAAGCATGGCTGCTGCATATGTCATGGATCATGGAAGTCACACGTACCACAGTATCTTTGCTCAATGCATTCCAGTGAACCCGCCGAACATGTTCGAAATTCGCGACGAATGCCACACATAACAATCACAAAAAGAAGGGGGCACAAAACTGATCCTTGATGTACGCCTACTGTAACCTCGAATTCAGAAGTGAGAGCAACCCCCATTCTGACCTTAGATCTTGTGTGTCGGTACATTGGCTGAACAGTTCGAATGATCCATTTCTCAACGCTAACCACCATCATTCCCAGCACAACACCTCTCTCGACACCCAATCAAACGCCTTATCCAGGTCAGCAAAAATGAAATACAGCTCCTTTCGCTTCTCAATAAGCTTTTCCTGTAGCTGTCGTAAAATGAAAATTGCATCGGTTGCCGCTCTTCCCGGCCTGAAGCCGAACTGCATTGAGTCAATTGACACCTGAATGGCTCAAGCACTCTTTCTAGAACTTTCAGGACTTGATCTTGCAACTTAAGGCCTCTGTAGTTTCCTCTTTAAAGAGCATCACCTTTATTTTTACTTTATTCAGCAAAATTTACACAATCAATATGGGCTACAAGAAATGCGTCCATTTATATTTACACCATCAAATTTAGGCGTGCAATTAGTAGGCCTACTTGCATAAGCAGCGAAAGATGTGGCCCATTTGTGCAATATGCCTACTTGTTTATTTACGTACCATACTGAAACTCTATATTAAATCACATCAATGATCACTTGCCTTGAGTTCCCCAATTATTCATTGTATGCACCGGTAGAAGTAGGCCCATCTACAGTGTTGTCGGCAGTTTTAACTTGAGAAATAAATGCGCATGCTATTATATGCAAACTGGCACGCTGTGCTGGCCGGCTATGCCCCAGAGGAAGAGTGTGACACTCGTAGCGTCGGGACTCTGTATCTGTACGGTTTTTAACTTTCTGAACTTTTTCTGGCAAAAATAAGCCCGAGGACTCCGGCCTATAACTAGACTCGAAATATAGTACAATCAAATTATTTTTTCTCGTGCATAGCTGTCACTGTCTTGATGTCAACTTTCTCCGTCAAACAAAAGTACAGAGACACTGCTGCAAGCTTGTAATAGTTGAGGGAATGACCCGTGATAGTGAAAAAAGGATTGTCTTTTCACTCGGTGATTTGGTAGAGAAGACAAGCCTTCCTAGCCTCGATCACACCCACACACCAAAGATCACAACAGAGACAAAAGTAAAATACTAGTTTTTTTGAGAATATTACCTCTTACCCTCACGTTAATCTTGTGTGATGGCTCCTAAAAATGCATATTAAAATCGAAAGTGAACTCATATTTTTTGGAGAAGGATGTGGGATTTTCCTGCCTGGTAGAGACTGGAGAAACCGGGCGAAGCACACATCAACGAGATGGGAGAAGCCGAGTCGCATGCATCCAACTTAAAGCGACATTTCATCGAAAATTGATGCAGCAATGATCACTTAAGAAAGGTTCAGGTAAACCTATAATGATCTATGATGTAGGTCACCAGCTTTTTCAAAAACTAGGCTGTGTATACTTGCCACCCGGAGTCGGAGTCGTAGTCCTATCAAAAGCCGGAAGTCCTATCAACCCCCGGAGTCGGAGTCCTATCAAAATGATAGAACTCCGCATCCCTGCAAGTAACACATCAGCAAGATGGGAGGAGCCGAGTCGCATGCAACTTAAAGCGACATTTGATAAACTTTCATCGAAAATGATTGATAGTTGATACAACAATGATCACTAAATATAGTTTCAGGTAAGCCTATAATGATATATGTTGTAGGTTACCAGTTTTTTTCAAAAAAACTATGCTATATACATGTACACTGGCCACCCGGAGTTGGAGTCCTATCAAAATGATAGGACTCGCCATCCCTACTTTATAGCAACCGAAGTCTGAGGCACTTTCAGCGAGAATCTGACTTCACAATATTATCATATATAGGCCTTTCGTCATTCTCTCAAGTCGTGTCGAACGGGAAGAGGCAATAAATCAAAAGAAAATGAGTTGAGGTAGTTACTGATCAGCCAAACCATGCAGATTCGAAATTGTTTACACTCTCAAGTGCGATTTTTTCAAATCACAAAATCAACTCAGCAACCGATTCGCGAATTGAATCGTATCTCGAAGTTTGTCGCATCAATTAAAATGTGTAGGACAAGCTTGCCGTGGGACGAGATTTCTTCGCATCCCATTCCCACGGGATTCTAATGGGAAATCTCATTCCCACAGGATATTTCAAAACTTACAATTAAGTACCGTAAAACGGGGGTAATTCGGACACCTTTTTGAGGTTTTTTTAAATTTTTTTGTCATTTGTAATGATGCTATGATCCTATAATCCTACATGAACCGCAACTGGGGCGTTATTTACAATATGTAATGACCCGGTAACCTCAAGCCTTGTAGAAATTTGTCTGGATAATTTCTACAAGGGGTACTTAAAAAAAGAAAAAATGGGGTAATTCGGACACCAACAAGTTTTGTATTTCAAACTGAACAGAAACGATCTAAATCAAATGTTGCAAACTGAAGTTAAAATGAGTCTATGTACACTGGGCACACTCGAAAAAGGGATCAACGCTTCCAGCGTTGCACTTGCCACAGAACCACTCGGCACAAGTAACACATTGGATCCAGTCCGGTCCACTGGACTTCATAAAGGCGACTGAACAGCTTGCGCATGTGTCGTCTTCATCAGGTCACGTGAGTCATACATTGAATCCTTAATCGCTGAACAAGTTTGCGCGTGATTCATCAACATACTCGCGTGCGATAACAACAGACAGTGAGAAATGCCGTCTCAGCAGATTGATCAGTATCAATTAGCCTTGCTTGCTGCACCCACCGGCGCAAGAAATTCCAAGAATTCGCGTCGTCTGTATTTGGGTACAACAACTGACCAGCTACAAACGAGTGACTGAATTAGTAAGGGTTTCTAATGGTACTTCCGCAAGCCAGCCCATTTCAACATGCAACAAAGCTTTGTGGTAGATCAAACCTGATGAAAAATAGTAAAATCAGTTTTTTTTCGACTTTTTTGAATTTTAAATATAATGTAGCTGTGAATACACTGAAAAAAATTTTCGGGTCTATTGATAAATTTCAGTTGATAAATGTATATCTAACTAAAAAAATGCATTTCGGTCTCATTAGAAGCATCTAACAATTTTCATTAGTCGATAAAAGATAAAAAGTGACCAGGTGTCCGAATTACCCCATTTTACGGTACTTCACTTAATAATTCCCATGGGCAAAATCTTTCTTTGACAAACTTAGGCGACTGAGAAATTCAGTTCACTGTATGTCTACCGCCCTGTAGTGCATGATATTCCTACATGTACATCAAGTCCTTGTGTTTTCATGGAAACTTGCTACCCATAGGTAGGTTCGTGTGTTATTAGACAACGTAAAGCAAAGGATTCTACTCTTTCATGGATCTACAGATATGTCTACAATCCACGATATCAGACAAACCTACATTTCGATTATTTAAACTCTCTTCATTATGAGAGTTCATGTCCCTTTATGGGTAGGCCCTCTATCTGTTTTTAACCAGATGGGTCCTAATAGATTTTACAAAGACAGTTAAAGAGACTATCTATGCATCAATCCTAACATGATCATGATAGGCTTAATGTTGATGCGTCCCTACGTGAAATATTGCTACCAACCATTGCGAGTGCCGTATGTCTACTTGTAGCTATATTGCAGCGCTATATCGTGGATCGTATAATGTTCAGTCCAAAAATATTTAATATTATAAAGGGCTAGATAGGAAATAGACGTGCTTTTACCTTGTGTGCAACGAAGCCAGTGAAAATCAGCTGATAATGCATGAATTTGAAAATATTTGTAAGCGAGGAACACATGTTCCTTTTCATTGCCTCTTCTTAGTAATTACAGAACTAAAACGCATTTTAATAATAAATCAAGAAATTTTTATTTGTCTGAAAGCAATGTCCAAAGTGCAACAATAGGGCCTAATAGTCTAACATTCTACTTTTTCAGATGTTTTGCAAAACGCAGTTGTAAATAAGAGCCCCGCTGATGTAATTCTTTCAGTTAGACTTTATTGCATTATTTTATATCAGTTAATTATTAGATCTGAAGAGCGTATGTTATATAGGAATAATACAAATTGAAAACCATTTGTTTCATTTGTACGTGAAAGCAGAGTAAAGTTCACCTACAATTCACCAAATACATGACTAAATGACTTTTCTGAACAGAAAGGTGAACCACGTCTTTACTTGTGATCATGCGGTTAGATTGTTTCTTTGTAATAATTCCGGGGCCTGGCTATGGTTGTACACGCATATCGTTACTGAGTAACTCGAAGACCGTTGTTGACATGGGTGCAGAGCCTTACTAATAGCCAATTCCTCAGTGTCATATTCGGATTCTCACTGAAATTGTTAATAGTCATGAATTCTACAGAGGGAGTTGAGTGTTTATCAATGCCCAATCAGTCTTAATGTGAATATTTTTTCTTCCAAATTGATAGTACTGCATTAAATTGATGTATTACCTCTCTCATCTTCAACAATTTTTTTCATAGAAACTACTGAATGAATATTCTTGAAACTAATCATATAATATCAGTGAATTATGCTTTATATCATGTGCCATTTCTAAGGCTTTTTGTCTCATCGCACACCGTACAGCCGACAAAACAGCAATTTCGCTCCATTGCCGTAATGCTTTTTTTGCCACGATAAGGACCGTACCGAAGTGGGTTCAAATTTAGGCATTTATTTCTCACAGCCCTTTTAAGCAATTAAATATCTTTGGTTCAGTCAATAGCATACACATATTGGTACATATGTATTTAATTCTAATGTGTATTCAGGCATGTTGGGCATGCGACAACGTTACAACCTGGATGGATACAAGTTGGTATAAAGTAGGTGCCTAAGTTTTTAAATAGACTACATTTACATGTATACATGTGCGTGTAAGGATCAAATACGGACATTTCAACCTGGCTATTTTCATGTCATCTGACAAGTGTATTAAATCGTGCACTCTGACTGACTCTTAATCAAGATAAGAAGTTTACTATCGATTCTTTAATATGCATGCTGTATATTATTTGGAACTGTCAAGCATACTTTGCTATTTTGTATTTCTCAATTTTAATTAAAAAAATAATGCCTCTGTTACAGCAGCGCGTTAGTGAAGTTAATAGTAATGCGGATGTCCAGGTTGCAATCATTTCATGCCTTATTTCTTCTTTGGAAATAAAAAATTTTGTTATTGTGATGAAAGCGCTCAACAGAGCTGCGAAAATATTGCTGTTATTCTGGAGCTTCTCGCATTTTTATGGAATTCCCATAACTGAATTTACTTTTTCCATCCCGTGGGAATTTCCATAGGAAATCCTGCTCACACTGCAAGCCTGGTGTAGGAGGCATAGAATTCCTTTCCGCATCAAGCAGTCTCATTTATCAACGTTTTACTGTGCTTACTTATGTATATGAAGGCCGACTGTAGATACGTTGCATAAGCCCACACAAATCACACGTGTCATATCTATTCGTGTTGATTATATCAGTACAGCTGTTTTATTCAACAGTATCTTGAGCTTTGACTTCATCAATTTTGTCAATTTGTTAATGAGATGGTCACTAATGCATTAGCATCGCATGATGTGCCAACAGAAAAGGTCATAGTCATAGAATCAGATGATCTTTTCAAGAGAATATGAACTGTTTATTGTCGTCTCAAGTGTAGCCCTCAGTGTCGACTTAGTGAATCCTTTTGAAAGACGCTTGCCGAACAATTTCCATAATGACAGTTGAATATGGTGAAAATTAACTTAACATACCTAAAATTAACATGCAAGTAATTAAAACCTATCTTTGGTCATATTTCAAGGGTAAATTAAGACATTGAAAACTTGACATTCATGGTTTTAATTAACGAGATTTGACTGTATATGCAATCCGTCCATATTCCATCAAAGCATTATTTTATTATACATCTCGTACACATCAATACGTGTAATCTCGTATATGTGACCAGTGAACATTCAAAAACCTGGGTCAGCACAGCCAGATCGCCGTCATAAGCATAAAGCACATGTATTTTTTGACCTGAAATTCAGGATGTGATAGGAATGTGTGGTTATTAATGGAATCATCAGTCAGGAGCCTGGTTTAACAAAATGGATGGCTTTCATGTGAAAACATTGTATAATGTAGTTTTCATGCCACCGGCATGCGTGATTGCGTTCTGAATTCTCTGATACAGCATGACACACATGACAATCGTTTATTAAGTCCAAGATGCACACCTAGATATAAGAAAACAAGATCTCGTCATAAAACTACTTGCATAAATAATTATAATAACTTTCATAAATTTAATCACAAATTGATTTATTCTGACCGACTGAGTTATATATTTTGTAAATATGATTGGATCCATAGAGTAGGTATTGATTGGATCATTGGATCCATCTGATGAAATTAACTCGAGAAAGACGAAGAACTCATCACAAAATTGCGTAGAAACTGACTACTCATTGCAAGCTAAAAGTAAACCAAAGTGTAAAAGACGTTTAAAAGAGAAGAGAGTTAGAAAAGAACGTTGAAAGCGGGTGCGGTCAGGCTCAAAGATCTTCTGTCCACCATCGCAATTCTCGTTGAAGCTTCCACGTTTCATCGACCTTAAAGGATTCCTTTAAGACGATATTGCCAGATGCGACATATATTTTGTATTCGATAAAAAGAATCGCTAAGTATGTAAAATTTGCATAAAACATTTTGTCACCACTACACTTGAAAGCGACAATTGTGTTTAACTTGCTACCTTTCGCCGCTCAAGACGAACGAATCTACAGTCAACTGCAACTTAGCATCCGCTACTGTTCTAAACCAATAGAAAAGTAGGGGAATCGTCAACAGACTGCACCGAATCTCCTTCCAATTGCAACTCTAATGCGCAAGCAGAACGTTGAGATAGCTTTACTCGTATACCTAGCAGACCAAGAATTAGTAAAAAATCAAACCAATTTCATCAACATTAATTACGCAACCAAACACATGAAAATTACTTGATCAGTAAGACATAACGAATGAGATATGAGCTCAATTGAATGTGAATCAAATTTTATGAAAAGAAAGCAATGATCAAATCTATCCAATATAAAAACATATTGTAAACGTCATACAACTGCAAGATGAGAATTTTTGCTAATAGAGAATGTCTTCCAGACCTTGACACTTGGGAATGTAAGTCACCAAGCAGCACATTTCTCTGGAGTTATTTCTGCGATCGCTTTTGTGCCAATTTCAACTATAGAATTCGCCTTCTTCTAGCAGATTTTGACTCTTGTCCGCCTTCTTCATTCAGCCTCTCTTGAATTTCTTGTGAGGACAGGCGGTTTCTTTTTGCCCATTCCCATGCGTAAAACGCATTCTCGATGGGATTGAAAAATGGGGAATTGGAAGGAAAAAATTTCACATTTAGGCTAATGAATTTGACAACTGTGCATTCCGATGGCACGGAGCATTATCCATAATCATGTTAGTCATTTCATTTGAATCTAGGAAATTGCTTACTGTCTCTAGAAACTCATCAGATATTCTTACTAAAAATCTTCGTTTTCAAAACCCTTCATTATTCGACGTTTGTCTTGGTCATTTATCTTCGCTTTAGCCATCGTAGTTGCAGTTGCCTGCAGATTCGGTCGTCTTGAGTGGCGAAAGGTGAAGTTTATTGCATAATAAAAGGTTATTGCCAACTGCCGATTAAACAAAATGTCATCAATCCATGCCAAATCAAACACTGTGTCCCCTTCTTGCGTCAGCATGCAGTATACAGAAAACTTTCAAGTTTACAGAAAACTCGAGCGACCAAAAAATCTTGACAATGACAAATTTACCCACTGTATTCTAAAACTGACGATGATGCTGTTTTTCTGAGGCAAATTGACGGCGTCAACGTACAGCACTGGAAACATGTGCGCTTTTTGTCGAATGAATAGACGGGTTGAGCTACGAGTCGATTTTATCAATAAATGACTATTTTTACACGCCATGCAAAATTGAATTTGTGCATCTTTTCATTTCAGGACCTCCGATTAACAAGGCAAGATTGGCAGAAGAAACTGCTTCCCGGCACGAAAGGACTTTGACGAATTCAATCGCTGATCGAGCAGAAGATGTTGACATTCTAAGAAGTGCTCATAGATCAAAAAATGATGAAGAACCTCATGATAGTAAAAACTTCTTGAATTAAATTCCATTCCAGTTTTACCTCCATATCTTTTTATTTTGAACTGTTAACTTTTGTGCAAGACGCTTGCAAATCATGGTTCCTGGAACGTTTGAAACTGTTGTTAACCTCCTTTTATGAACATGACGAAGGTTAAAACAGCATCCTATTATTTTACGGTTGAATGTCATTCATAATTGTCTGTAGTATCGCGAAATTATTGACACTATCAGATTTTTTGCGATTCGCATTTACTGGTGCTCAGCATGACACGCACTCAAAACATCATTTAATCATGTGTGACACTATTTGATTTATCAGCTGAAAAACTGCTCTTGAAATATCCGCATGGTGGAACCATGATCCATTGAATAACGAAAGTGTGTCAAACAATGTTCGCTAGAAAATCGATGTCGTTTTGATTTCCGTTGTTAATTCGCCGATTAGTGTCACTGAAAGCAATTATAGCGATAGTCACTTCCGTTTAGCAGAGGTTGGCAATTTGATAATCGGAATAAATAGTCCTGTTATCCGAATATTCGGAAATTCATTTTCGAATCGGAAAGAGATACAAAGTCGGCTCGGATAAGCGAATGAGGCTGCGATACAGCTGGGTCGTTGCCATTACATAGAATCATACTGATTTAGTGATTTTTAATGAATCATTTTGCCCTATCATTAATTCAGCCTCGATCACAGACAATATATACTACCAAAGCAATAAGCAGAGGTGGGCAATCGGATAATCGGACTAAACAGTCCGAATCATTGGTCCGAATATTCGAAAATTCATTTTCAAATCGGAAGTAGATCGAAAAATCGGTTTGGATAATCGAATCGAACCGTTTGATATTTTAAAGCGATTCGCGATTCAGCTGGATTGCTGTCATCACATAGAATCATATGCCCACTTAGTGATTTTTAATGAATCATTTTGCCCTATCATTAATTCAACCTCGATCGCAGACAGTAGGAGAAGAATTTTGATTTAATGACTGCATTACTTTTCCAAATACGTACGTACTTTCGTCATTCTTTACAACACTCATGCAGCCGGTGGAAGACAACCTTGCTCAACTAGAGGGATTGGTTATTGAATTTTTACTCTCTCATTCTCGTCTGTCTCTCTCATGGCAGCGACCGACTGAATGGCGCCTTGAAAACGCGTGTGTCAGTAGTGCTAAGTTTCGCTAGTGTCATAGTGTTAAGTATCACTATCAAAACAATGAGACCAACGCTCGCGCATCTTTGCGCTCAGTCAATCAGACAACAAGCGCCCGACAATCACACTTTGTGTAACTTGTGTTGAACCATTTGACTTTATCATCTCCGAATATAAATAATGTTTATGCAAAAAAGTGCATATGCAAAAAACTTCATGCTTAAAGACATCATTAATTGCAACAAATACACATGATTCCTCTGATAATTTCAATTGTGTGCTCTCCATATTATTTTCACAGGATTTCCCAAAATTTCAATGAGAAAGTTACAGCATGTTCAATGTACTCCCCACCCTGCCCTACTTCATGCAGAGTCATAGCAATCGTGTATAAGTCATTGATGAAGGAAAATCCTCTCACTTTTATGTTGGAGTTGCGCATCAGCTCACAGCCAGCCACACAGAAAAAGAAACAAATTTTTAACCAGCGCTAAGAACAGTTGTAGTGGCCAGAGCTCCCAACGGGGCACACCAACCGCAACTACAGCCATAAATGTCAACAAACGGTCGGACAGAGAAACTTTGGTTTTAGCCCTCCGAATTCTTCAAAGTCAGAATGGTAAGAATCCCGTTCTACAAGTTCAGCAAGGAAATGTGTCGAATTTGAAGTCAAGTACACTACATATATTGATTTTACTTTATAACTCGGAATCCATCAGTAGGACCCTTTATTCAAATAAATTTCTTTTGATCATGTTAATGAACTTGATTGACGTAGGGCAGATATCCTGTAGGTAGGAAAATGTGCCTCATGCTCAATATATTAGATTAATGTCATCACAGATTCCTAAAATACATGGAAGCTTTCATGAAGGCTACATGGAAATATTTAAGAGACTATTATTAATAGAGGCTTGACGCCAGCCATTGATAAAAGTTAGCCAGAGTTAGCACACCAAAAGTTATAAACGGTTGCCAGTCATAAAAAAACCGTAAAAATGCGCATTTTGAGCCGATTTTTTTAGAACGTTTCTTATAGCTACTCTGAACCCCCCCCCCCCAAGACCATCCATGATCCATGATCGTAGACCTAAAAAGTCCCACAACAAAAAGCCAAACTTTGGAAAAAAGAAAAAAAACATCACTAAAAAGCAAAATATGAATTACAACCAGAATCACATAGTCGCCATTTCTGCACTGATTTTGCCTCATTGTGACCGGAGAGGGAATGCCAAGCCCCATCAGCAGAAAAGAATTTCAAAACTACTTTGTTGGCGCCCCTGATCGCCCCGTTTGAAAAACACTTGAAATCCGTAGTTGTGCGTCAAATTTCATAAATTCGCGAATATCCAGCTACAACCAACGTCACACAGCCGCCATTTCTACGGCTTCTAATTTATAGTTTTTGAAATTTGACGCCCAACTGCGGATTTCAAGAGTTTTCAAATGGGCGCTCTAAGACACCAACAAATGAGTTTTGACATTCTTCTCTACTGATGGGGCTTTGCAGTGCCTCTCCGGTCACAAGGAGCATGAACGAGCACAGTCGGTGTAGAACTGGCGACTGTGTGATTCTGGTTGTAATTTATATTTTGATTTTTAGTGATGTTTTTTTCTTTTTTTCCAAAGTTTGGCTTTTTGTTGTGGGACTTTTTTTGGTCTACGATCATGTATGATGGATGGTCTTGGGGGGGGTTCAGAGTAGTTATAAGAAACGTTCTCAAAACATCGGCTCAAAATACGCTTTTTTTACGGGTTTTATGACCCTGGCAACCGTTTATAACTTTTGGTGTTCTAACTTTGGCTAACTTTTATCAATGGCTGGCGTCAAAACGTTTTCACCGAATGACATTATGCATCAACTTAGTTATATCACAAAACATCAAACATCTCGACTGAATGCAACATATCCCTGATTGCATTCTTGTCGTTGCCGCAAACCCGAAAACCCGCCGTAGGCATTCAAAGTATACCGATCTCGTAATTTAACTTGGCTGCGCCATCGGGCGTTTAAAATTAGGCCTGCATTTGATGTCCCAATAAATGCAATTTTCTTTAGAATTTTTTTCTTGTAATTGTCAGCTGTAGGTGCCTCGAATTTTTTGTTATCCCTAGTTTAAAAATTTGAATTTGAATTGATATTTGAAGCACAGATTTTTGATGGAAGGTGACTAATTCGAATTGAATTTCATTTCATCTGATAATCGTCGAATCGGATAATCGTGAATGGGATAATCAAACCGCTTTAACAATTTAATCGAATCGAATGATCGGATTCGTAAATCGAAGCTTGATTTTTTTAAATTTGAATCGGATAATCGTAATCGGAACTCTGAGCTGGCGAATCGGATATTCGCTAATCAGAACTTCATTTTTCCGAATCGCGCCCACTTCTAGCAATAAGATAGTTCACCAACGCTGACCGCATCTTTGCTCTCAAGCACTCTAGCCATCCATGGGTCACCCATAAATAAATGTTCGACAATCTCCTTTTGTGTACTTTCTGCAACGTCGTGGTATTCGTATATAAGTCATTTCGATCACTTTTATATTGGAGCTGCCCTCACAGCCATAGCAACATTATGAATAAAGAAATTCTTAACCATCGACAGATACAACAATACTTGTGGTGGCCCAGAGTTCCGAACAAGGGACATCAACAGAATTGGATTCATCTGCTCGCGCGCTTCGGTTTCCTAGAATGGAAGGATTGTATCTAACCTTGATATCGAAATGACACATCACAGAATTAGACAACTTGCTCCTTCTCAAATGGATAATTCGTGTATCGCTTGCTATTGGAAATGTCAAACAATAAGCTCTCAGCAGAGGACACCAGAGCCAGTGAGAGAGGCGTGCGTGCTGTGATATCACTTCGCAATACCAAAACACACATAGCTGTCTGGCTAACATTCGGGGTGGCCAACACCCCACAAAAAGGGTGGCACGCGGTCATAAGTCGCAAATTTAGAAGCCTTTTTTAAAAGGCAACCTGTGAAGGATACGCCCTTTAACGATTTAGATCAGGACTACATTGTAAATCGTTCGCTGCCAATATACTCGTACAACATGCCAACAACTCGTATTTTATCATAAAACAGCCAATCACAGATAGAATAGTTCGTATCGCAACATACCAATCACATACGAAAGTAAGTGAGCCTTCGTATGAAAAACATACTAGATCTCTGTAGACACACGAGAATCTCGCATCAGATGTTAGTTCCAAATTGTATGTGTTTGCATGTGTTTTTGGTATCTAGCAATTTACAGTGTAGGAGTACATTTATGCACCATCTTCTTTTTAGCACTGGATTTGCATTAGCTGCATGGCCTATACTTTACATGGATATCATGTCTTTTTGTTAATAAGATTTTTCTACAATATGAGGGTTGTTTTTGTCTGATCGTGAGTAGTAAGAAAACGGCGAACACCAGATAGCGCAAGATGGCCGCCATCGCTGACGTCCCCCCCCTCTGGAACGGCAGAGTGTCGTGGTCGGCCGCCGTGGTGCTTCGGGTCTGAGTCCCCCCCCTCTGGAACGATAGAGTGTCGGTCGTGGTGGACTTGGGCGACCGCCAGGATTAGTCTTGAGGCTATAGTGTGTGATGTTTTTGGTGCAATCTGCTGAATGTTGGGTTGTAAAATGGGTTGTTTCGAGTGGAAGGATTGGTCGGATGAGAAAACGGAGGTCGGATTCGTATTCAGCGTGAAATTCTGCATCGGTAGGGTGAGTTTCAAGGCAATCGGTGAGAAAAAATTTTCAACATTTTTCGAAAAACGACAGAGTTAGAATTTGGGACGTTTTGGTGTGTAGCGTCAAAACGAAGCATCGGATGAGAAAACGGAGGTCAGATTCGGATTCAGCGTGAAATTCTGCATCGCTATGGTGAGTTTCAAGTCAATCGGAGAGAAAAAATTTTCGGCTGACTTCCCCCCCCTCTGGACAGCTTGCTTCGATTTTGGCTTCCAGTGGACGGATTTTGTCGTGCGATAGCTCGTTTGAAAGCTAAGAGTGAGACAAATTCAGTGAAAGAATCGGCTTGTTCCTATCTGTCTTCGTTCATTAGTTATATCGTTTACAAGATTTTAGGTCGGAGCTCGCTCACCTGAAAAAATCCTAAGTGTCAGAGTGACTTTGTATGGGTAAAATTTTGAAAATTTTCCAAAGTGTGGAATTTCGACCTGGGACCGTCACCAAAACATTTTTCATCAAATTTTGAAATTTCACTGACGTCCCCCCCCCTCTGGACAGCTTGCTTCGATTTTGGCTTCCAGTGGACGGATTTTGTCGTGCGATAGCTCGTTCGAATTCTAAGAGTGAGACAAATTCAGTATAGAATCGGCTTGTTCCTATCTGTCTTTCGTTCATAAAGTTAGAGCGGTTACAAGATTTTTAGGTCGGAGCTCGCTTACCTGAAAAAATCCTAAGTGTCAGAGTGACTTTGTATGGGTAAAAATTTGAAAATTTTCCAAAGTGTGGAATTTCGACCTGGGACCGTCACCAAAACATTTTTCATCAAATTTTGAAATTTCACTGACGTCCTCCCCCCCCTCTGGACAGCTTGCTTCGATTTTGGCTTCCAGTGGACGGATTTTGTCGTGCGATAGCTCGTTTGAAAGCTAAGAGTGAGACAAATTCAGTGAAAGAATCGGCTTGTTCCTATCTGTCTTCGTTTAGATGTGAGACGCCATTTAAGATTTTGGGACATTGGCGAAAAACGACAGAGTTAGAATTTGGGACGTTTTGGGCTGTAGCTTCAAAACGAAGCATCGGATGGGAAAACGGATTTCAGATTTGGAATCAGCGTCAAATTCTTTATCTGTATGGTGAGTTTCAAGTCAATCGGAGAGAAAAAATTTTCAACATTTTTCGAAAAAACGACAGAGTTAGAATTTTTGCGTTGGCTGCCTACTGTAGAGCCAAAACGAAGCATCGGATGGGAAAACGGAGGCCAGATTCGGATTCAGCGTCAAATTCTACATGGAAGGGTGAGTTTCAAGTCAATCGGAGAGAAAAATTTTCGCTGACGTCCCCCCCCCTCTGGACAGCTTGCTTTCGATTTTGGCTTCCAGTGGACGGATTTTGTCGTGCCATAGCTCGTTTGAAAGCTAAGAGTGAGACAAATTCACTGAAAGAATCGGCTTGTTCCTATCTGTCTTCGTTTAGATGTGAGACGCCATTTAAGATTTTGGGACATTAGCGAAAAACGACAGAGTTAGAATTTGGGACGTTTTGGGCTGTAGCTTCAAAACGAAGCATCGGATGGGAAAACGGATTTAAAGATTTGGATTCAGCGTGAAATTCTCTATCTGTATGGTGAGTTTCAAGTCAATCGGAGAGAAAAAATTTTCAACATTTTTTCGAAAAAACGAGTTAGAATTTTTGCGATGGCTGCCTACTGTAGAGCCAAAACGAAGCATCGGATGGGAAAACGGAGGCCAGATTCGGATTCCAGCGTCAAATCTACATGGAAATGTGTATTTTCCAGTCTCAATCGAGCACTAGAACCGGAGATAAGACCGGATTTTTAGTGGTTTGGATGAGTGGGTATTACGTCATCCAAGCTTGATCGCCACACACTAATATAAGCTGGGAACGCGTACGGAGACTTTTTCAATTAAGACGAGAGATTGTCCAACGTAATGTCCGTACTCTCTGAGCTCCGATGATAGCTTTCGGACATTTCCAAATACCCGAGTTTCTGTAAGAAACCGACTTAGAAAAATTTTCATTGCTGATTATCAGCTAAGGCGTCAGACTTCGAGATTAGCCAGGAGATGGCCTTCGTCTCCAGGCCCATAAAAGAGACTTTCCGCAAAAACTTTAAAAGGCTTGTAAACTTTGCTTCTACAAGTCCGTTTGACTTGATTCAAAAAAGGTTCGGGTCGCTATTGCACCTGCCCTAAGTGAATAGAACTACTTATGAAAATTTCATAAGTAGTGCTAAATAAATTGAAAAATTTAAATTCGCTATTTATTGAAGGCAATTTTCGGGGATTTTCAAACCTTCTGAATTCAACTAAGACATTTATAAAGTTGTGGGAAGCAAGCTTCGGCTTGGAATTTGCAACCTTTGTAAACAATCCACTGATTTTCATGTGCAAAAATCGGGGTCCGGATACCAACACAGTGATAGGACGCACGCTCTGGTCCGCGGAGTTGGAAGGGTGGATTTGTGGGCCGAGCCCTTGGAGTTGGGATAAGATCCCCTCTGAGTAATGCCTGTAAACGGATTTCAAAGGTTTTTCAACGCACACTTTCCAACCAAGTCTCACAATTTAGCTGTATGATTATAAGAATGACTGCCAATGTCGCCTGTTAGTAATTCTATTTCATCCTTCCTTTACAGATACAATACAGTTACCAAAATGGGAGGCAACTCAAAATTGTTGTCTTTAAAAATTGTTCTATGCGCGAGAAATAAAGAGGGGGTGGGCCGAATTCAATACGTCACAATTAATAAGTAACACAGAATAGCTCCTCACTTTTCCACGAGGAAAAGAGCCGTTATTTCCGGCTGTACACATTGCCTGAAATTTTTGAAAGGCAAGGAGCATGAAGGAATTTTACATCGCCCACGGTACCGAATGTCCGCATCAAAAAGGCTAGACAATTATATAACTCCAGATATCGCAAAGTGATCGCAACCCATCTTCAAACGAAGAAAACATCGATCTAGCTATACGCAGCACTACAAGAGGCTATTTGCAACAATTTTGGGAACCTGCTGCTTCGCGCCACTACCTCATCAACAGCAGAAGAGAAGGCCCCACTAAGCGATTTGGACAGCTACAGATGACTCTCCGATTTCCTGAGGAGGTTCGTCATCACTAAAAACACGGAAAGAGATTAGTGAAAAATCCAACAAATCAGTCTTCCCCGAAAAAGAAAGTAATTCGCACCTATCCCCAGTAAAGAAGGGATTACAGCAGGCAGATGAACAGCGTGGAATAAGGATGAGCCAGATTGCAAAAGTGAGCCAGGAATATGCACTCACCTAGACATTAAAAGATGAGCTCACTTCGTTACAAAAAGTAATGTTCGGCACCTTAGGGGATGACAATTTCCACTGAAGGGTCCAGGTAGCCGAGATTCGGGCCCTCAAGACCCAAGTCATTACTTAGAACCTTTTCCGACAAAGGAAGGGCGCATTGCCAGCGAAAAACGAAGTTGAAGAGCAGGCGAACTTAACATAAAATTCGCTTAAAAGCTCAGGAAGATGTATCAAATTTAAAAATTTAGCAATTAAAGACCAGCCTGACCTGAGTAGTCAGAAGAAAGAAGGAAGACCGAACAACGCTCCCACATTCCCATCATCAAGAGCAGAAACGAAATCGTCGACCAAGCGTCCAATCCTTGAGAGTGAGGACTTGGATGGCCTACATTTGAGTGCTAACGAGGGAGCAATGGGCGGAGATGCAACTGTCTCCAATGTCCTTCTATAAAGCATGATGGCCGAAAAATAACATTTAAGCTGCGCCACCGGAAGCGGAAACTGCCGGCCAAATTACTTACCACCTCAACCATCAAACCATCACCATCGAAGGGGTCGCGAACCGGCCTAAATTTCTCTTATGGTAAGTTAATATCATCTCTTACTATCTGATCCTCAATCTCAATCTATATTCATCTATTTTTCCCTTCTATTTTCAAGATACGAAACGAGAGCGAACCATCGGCTCTCTTTAAGGGCCCACCATGGGGCAAGACATGATAGAACCTCCTCGCGGTTTGGCCCTGGGGCAGTCCTTCAGGACTGGCGAATACTATTCATTAAGTATGATATCTGCTATCAGTCAACTTGAACGTTGCAAATGAAGTTCGGTGTAATACTTCCTTTCGACGGGCGTTCCTGTAAAGGGCGGCGGTGAAACCCGTAGCTATGTATACCGCAAGGGACATTCGGCAATGGTCAATCTTGTTAATCCTCTCTGCGTCATGTTTGCAAGTGATTGCCTCTGTCTCAACGTAGTATGCATTCGCGCCAGGGCGACATTTAGCCAACTGTCGAAGGTTGCCTAAAACTTTCCATTGCATACGTTATGAGAACCATGAGTTTCTCTTACCTGTCCTCTATCAATGAGATCGAATTGATGAATGGAATGAAATTGGGAAGGACACTCACGCGCCAACACGCAACATAACAACAACACCACTTTCTCTCTTCCGTAGTCTAACAAGCTCTTTACACATGGATCGCAGTCGATTGCTATCCCAGAATCAATGTAAGGCTATCTTGAATTGTTTATTTTTACACTATTTTCATCTACAATCATCAGCCATATGAAGTGTGTCCATAAGATTTTACAAGTTAGACTACAGCGTGCCTAACCTATTTCCAAATGAAAAAGTAATACTTGTTAGAAATTATTCACTAAAAACCCCATTCAAGTAAGTCATATGAAAGCAAAGATAATACGAAATAAACATTTATTATGGCATGTATTTCAAAAGGTCCTTCATCGTCAATATCGTCCCACGAGTCCCTGACTTCACATAGATCACAAAAACAGTTGAGCTGCCTTTAAACGTTCTTCTGCAGGCGTACCCTCACAGTCGTCAATGTTACGCCACTCAATCCCACGGTTTAAGCGGTTGGGATTATAGTGGTGTACCACTCCCATAAATTTGATGCAAGTGCGACTTGCTGGTCATCTCCATCACCCCTTCGGCATTCATATTGTAATAGTTCCACCGTATCCTGTTGGTCGGGCAACTCTATCTTCATCGTCGTCCTCCGATAATGATATCTTTCCGTATATGTCAGATGTGTATGTCTTCTCCACCTTCGCCTTTCTTGGTGACTTTAGGTGTAACAGCACCTTTGCTGATGTGCATGAGAGGAGAACTCCAAATGCGGTATTTGGTGTTGTGGAGACAAGTCATGTTGTCTTTGGAAATGCTGACTTTGAATAATGAAAACTTTAACAATTTTCTAATTCTTAAGTATACACAAGCATCCAATCAGAATGAACATCAATAATGAGAAAGGAAAGTAATAAAAGCAAGTGACATTTCATTGACATTTCTTTATTCTTTGAATCATACAAGTGACGAACGCACGATCTCACTCTTTGACTATTATTTGAGGTAGTACAAGTGAACGGCTAATCTCGTGAATTCCAAATTTTGAGTGAAGTCTCTTATACTTGTAGAAGGATCAACCTAAACTTATTTCGTTGATATGGTAAGTTTTTTTATGAAAATTTCCTCTCTCCTCTCCCTGAAACGTTTGGCTTATAGCTTCTTCCTCAATTTCAGGCATCAACTTCATCACCAACACCCGTCCCCTTCTCGAGAAAGTTTTAGAGTTGTTGAGTCAAGTAGGTTGTAACAATACACTGAACTTGAACAGAGATGATAGAATAAATTTCTGCTTTCCAGGTGATTGTGAGTTCCATCTCAGAACTGTCGCGGCATGGCAACGAGTGGGAATGTGCTTACTGTGGGCACATCTTCTCGCAGGACATGATCTCACCCGACACATCAAGCGAGGTGTTTGTCGACGCTAAGCCTCCGGCATCAATCTCCGAAGTGGGGATGATTCTGTTTAACGTCGTCTCCTTTTCTTGCACTTGTGCGCTCAGTCTTCAGACACGTTTTGAACTATCTTCGCACAGACTTCGACATACACCCACAACGATACCTACACCAACGTACCTATCCTCCTATCCGACCACTGAAGTGTCCATAAATAATTTAGTGAGGAACTACCAGATGGACTCCTCAGAAACCATTGCTAACTTTGAGGAATGGTTTCATCAAAATTCATCATTGATAGAAGCGCTCTTCAACAATTTAGACAATGTTAGGATGAAGGCGCTCATCTATCTTAAAATAAAATATGTAAAATCGACCACCATACTGGACAAATAATAGAGAGGTTGGAGTTTCACATACCCTCCTCTCCTTGCCAACCGAGGTTGTAGACTAAGTCTTGGAAGAATTTTCACATCCAAGGATTAAAATTAAATATTGATAATTTTAACGAGCGCGATAGCGTCTCGATTTTGAGGCATTGATCCGCCTTATTTAAAATCAGTTATATAGGAAATCATAGTGGTCGAGGCCTCCCTTTAAACTTCCAAAAATTTTAAAAAACAACACAGCAGTCATAATGACGAGTTGCGAAACGCAATGTTTTAAATTTGCTGTCCCTCCAAATCCTCCCCCCCCCCCACCTTTATTTCAATGATATCAATGCGAAACGAAATCGCACATAGAGCTATAGGCATGGAAATGAATTAACGTCGATGACTGTAATAGTAGACGATATAAAAATTTAAAGATATAGAAAAAAATTAGAAAAGGGATTGAAGGGTGTGCGCCTACAACTCCGCGGTTCGAGTTGTTATGACCAACACGTTTGTCAACCTTTTTATTAGTTAAACAGGATGTAGTGAGGAATGGCCCTACGCGTTTCCCAAGAATTTCTCGCTTATACCACCACTTAAGAAATTCTAAACCTCATCAGAGATTTGATTAACTGTGACCGATGCATTCGGAACTTTTAATGAGTAAAAACCAAATTCGAAACACATTATGAGTGAGTGTACAGCGAGTAGAACTGCAAATGAACGCATGCCCAAAGATAAGAGTTTTTCATATAGAGAGAATGGCGATAACTAAGTCCTCTTCGTGTCATCTATGCTGACATCGAATGGTACATCGATGATAACATCCATCGACCACGCAGCAGCCCACTCCGCTAGAATATGGCTATGATCACTTTAGATAGCAAAATAAAATGCGCGTCTGGCAAGGTGAGGATTGTATTGACCATTCTACAATTCTCGAACAGGCTGTAAATTTCAGCAAAACGTATGATGTGGTACTCAATCGCAGATCATTGCATATGACAGCAGATGATCAAGTAAAATTTGATAGTTGCAACG